>JAWZYV010015392.1:0-580000 GCA_038373885.1 Cheiracanthium punctorium | reverse complement strand
ACTGTGCATGATGGGTAACACAGTACTGCACTTGCTGACTGCCACTGTGGGTACAGGATAGCACTAGAAGAGCTTAAATTTCTCAAAATTGACAGCTACTTTCCACTTGATATAAAGCGTTCCTATCAGGAACGCCAAATTTCTATTTAGTTGACATTTCTAGATGAGTTTCATAGCACTTCTAAATGGTGTAGGCTTGATTATGTCTTCGAAATACATGCCAGGTAATGCTGCCATAAATGACCATATGTAGTTTTAATATACTTCTCCCAATATTCACGGAGATTATTACCACCATAACTCCATAGAAATACTTAGGTAATTGATAAAGTTTTGACATTGATGCTTCGTAATGCAAAAGTAATTACAGTGTGTTTATCAGAGTATATTGAATATGGATAAAGGTTTTGATAAGATCATTGTTTTCAGGTTAATATTATTCGAACTTAGCTGATTAAAATTTATTGAAATAAATATTTGAAATAATTATACTAACTCTGCAGCTATAGTTTTCAAGCATAACATAAATAAAAAGAGAGTATTTATATAGATATGGAAAATTAAATGCATAAAAGAGTATATCCGAGTTTGTATTGGCGAAGAGTATCAAGTGCATGGCACATGTTTTCGCACACTTTTTCAAGTGTACAATTCCTAAACGAAATTTCTTATAACCATTTCCCCCTCTAAATTAGAGTGTACTAGTTTCGATTACAATCTTATTTTTCGAATATAGCATACGTTTTGTGTTTTTCAGCTATGTTAAAGAAAATGTGTGTATCATGTTGATGGAGATAAACCTGGGAACTTATTCTCCAGCAATAAGTCTTTAAACAAGTCTTTATCTCGGCCCCCGACTACAAGGGGTCGTAGGAGGTCAAGGAACTTGGGAGGGAGCGTTAAAGGGTTCTTGAGATTGGCTAAGCGAGGTTGAATCAGCTTAAAAAAGTCGTTAGAGCAGTCTTTAACAAAACACTGAGTAAGAAAAAAAGATACCTAACCACCGACTGCTGGCTTACAACTAGGGGAGAATAAGCCCTCTGGAAATTAATCTAATGAAGCAAATCTTCGACGTTCTACATACATCCGATACAGAAATTGTGCAATTTCATTCCGTAATTAGCACTTAGGGTGAGTTGGGGTGAGATATACATAGGAGAGAGATGGGCACGCCTCACAATTCCAATTCGACGCTATATTGCTGTGATTTATTTCAAAATTTTTAAGTATAAGCTATTTTTATTTTATTTGATCATTTATCAGTGATATTCTATTTTAAATGTTCCATTTCTATTTCATATTCATGAAATTTACTGGAATGACTATTAATTGACTATTAATTGTGGTTTTAGATGTGCATGTTCGTTGTGCAAAACAAAAAGCGTATCAGGAATGTCTTTTGCATAGAAGGAGGACATTGTCCATTAACTCCCAAAATGCTTGAATTTTTGTTATAAGAATGATATCGTGTTTGATAGAAATTTTGTGTTCTCCTTCTGCTTTTCTAGATAAGGTCCAGTCGTACATTATAAAAAACAGTTTAAAAACTGTTCATTTAGTCTCATGTTTAGTTTTTCAATAAGTTTGTTTCCTCATTCAGTTTCCAATGTGGCCACCGACTGATAAACAGATACATTCCTCACGATAGATCAGTCGAACTCGTTAAGGTGAAACAAAACTAATGATCAGGGAAATCTCCTATTAAAATTTGAGCTGATGTGTGAAACGAAAACACTAAAATCGAGTCCAATACGTCGCATGTGTTGAGAATAAAATTTGTTAAGAGAAAACACTTAGTTGATTAGCCATCAACTGAAGATAGTAAAAAGATATTCCCTGGCAAGAGTAAAAGAAAACTGTTATTTGCGCATCCCGTTTTATGATCATAGTTCTACAGCAATTAATTATTCAGAAGTTTAAATTTTTAACACTTTCATTACTTTTTATGAAACGTAGAGAGAGGATTAAGCTACCAGAGATTGCCTATAAGAGTTTTATTTATGTTATGAAAGCACGAACACTTTCTGATTTCTAAGTGTGAACGAGATTAATCTGTTCTGAAACATTTGTATCAAGATCCTACGAAGATTTCATATGTCACCAGTTTATAAATTTCGGTCTGATTATTAAATTCAGCTTTAAAGAATAACTATTCCAAAGTAAATTCTAGAATATATTTCAGTGAATATTTTACGATCGAAAATTCAAGATGTACTTTTTATGTTATTTTATTCAGTAGAATAGCCGCATGTGAGTGGAAGTCTAAGTAAAGTACTATAGGGTCATTCCATGGTGACTGACGTTACAATTTTACTACATTTGTAACCTTTGAAGTTCACCAGTGGTTTGAAATATATATATTTATTTATTTAAAATTGATCAAGAGTATCATAAATAAGTACTGTACTGTTATCCATTCTCAATACCATTCTCATTACACCTGTGTAACATCAGTCACGTTTTTTGATTTCTCTTTATTTAAAAAAAGAAAAAAATATTTTTTATATTGAGAATGGATAACAGTGTAGTACTTATTTATGATACTCTTGATCAATTTTAAATAAATAAATATATATATTTCAAGCCACTGGTGAATTTCAAAGGTTACAAATGTAGTAAAATTGTAACGTCAGTCATCATGGAATGACCCTATACCGTTATGAAACAATTATTGTTGGGGGAAGTATTACTCTGCGTTCTCTAGTAATGTGCTATCGCAGTGCAACGCTGAGTGCTTGAATTCGTTCACAATGCATTTTACTGTTCTATGTCCTACAGTATATATTTATGACTCGTGGAATACGCTTTAGTTCGATTATTGCAAGAATTGATTTTAATAATATTCAATTCTTTTCTACGAATTTTCTCGAAATTCGTGGTGTTGAATCTTCAAATAAGTCTATTTTTTGGAGGTAAATAATAATAAACATAATAATATATTATGATTTTTTGAAATATTATTTGTTCCTTAAGGGTTGGTAGAACTGGATAATTTAAATATTGCAATTTCTTTTCTAGAGCTTCTTCTGAGCTACAATTTGCCAGTTTCCAAGATTTGCTTTAAGTGAGGAGGTAAACTGAAGAATCTTTGAAAACACTGCTTGAAAATTCCTTACTATCTCCATAAAGCTCTATACCACAACAGCCTCTGGAAACTCCAAGTAAGTCTCTTACTTGCATTAATATTTCCTTTTGAGATTGTTGGCAGGTTATAGTAGTGATGTTGTCTAAACAGATTAAACTTCATTCAAAATATATTTCTATTTGAAAATTGTTTGATATATTCATGTGTACATATACTTGTTACACTTTTCAATTTCTGGAGAGTCATGAAAAAGAAAGGTACCATTTATTTTAGTATCAAGCTTGAATGAAATATTTCAACTTCAGCGTTACTCATTTTTAACGGTTAGAAAGTTCTTCAGACTGAAGTGGACTCTGGATGCAGGTAAAGTATTTATTTAAAACTAAGTATTAGGGGAACTGGAAAGTAATTTTTTTTTCGTGTGTCAGTATTTAGACTAGCAAAAATTACTGAAGATAATAATAGGAATTTTGGGCATGTATGTGAGTTTTTTAACATAGGTACTAAATTAAACAGTCTTTTTCAAAATTTCTAAACTACGGGCGGATAGGGGGCCAAAATGTTCTTTTTACATATTTCTCCCTATCTCAAGGAAAGAAAGAGATACCCATAATATTCTTGCTGTATAATACAGCATTCTTGAATACCTAAAAATCAGTTTGAAATTTTTTTTTATTTGTCCTATAGATTTTTCTCTTTTCTTCACATACCTTTCTTGAAAGAAAAAAGTATTATCTAGTATAGAGTTCTTGATTTAAAATGTACATATGTGAATTCTATGTCCAGGCAAAGTTTGTAATTAAAAACTTAATTTATTTGTTTTAATTTAATCTAAAAAACCACATTACTTTCCAGTACACCTAATACATTTTATTTCCCTCAGATAAATTGAAAATTTACTCATATATAAATACTTCAGTTTTCTCCTTTATTTATTCTGCATGTTATGTGAAATCTACCTGCACGCATTTATACTGAAATTGAATACTAAGAAAATAGTTTTTTTTTTCTAATTTCACAAAACTGAATTATTTGTTAGACAGCCACTATCTATAGAACTGTCACCAAGGAAGTTCTTGTTTAGACATGCCTTCAAGTTTAGTATGTGCATACATTATTAGTAAGTGTATGAAAGGAATCAGTAACATGAAGGTATTATAAAAGGTGGAAAGTTAAGCCAAAGACAGACACACACAGAGAGAGACAGAGAGAGAAAATGTGTCAATACTGAACTTATATGTTGCATCAAACATTAAACGACGAACGAAAAAAGAAACGTCATGAATATAGGGTAATTCTGGGACCTATGCAGCTCATTTTTTTAATTTGCGTAAAAAATTGAAGGTTGCATATGCAATAAAATAAATCATGCTGTGCTGTTTCATGTAGAATATAAAACATGTCTACTGCCACAAAAAGAATATAAAAAATAATTAATATTTTTTATTATTTTTTTTCTAAAACATTGCACTTCGGTGAGACGCCGCTCTTCAGGGTGAGACGTCGCCCTTGTGCGGGAGTTATGTCGCGCCTGTCATATATTAATTTTATGAATTTATATGAAATTTCATCATCCTTAATGAAATAATAAATAAAAAAATATTAAATTACCTATCTAATAACAAAAAAGAAACTAAATGAGTACAAAGAGGCGTACTAGAAGGTTTCAATCAATATGAGTCTGCCGATTTAGTTCACTACTAAAGTTAAATACTTATTTTTTTTTTTTTAGTTGAATTTTTATTTCATCAACAACTTAATATCAGTGTATTTGAGAGGGGAAAATGAGTAAATTAGTGTTTATTTTGCTTTATTTGTTTTAACATCGTTTTATTCTCTGTTTTTCGCATTGTTTTATTATTTTATAAAATGTGGGAGTTTCTAATAAATTTTTAAAGAAATTTAAAAGTTATCCGGTTTTTAAGAACAATATTTCATTTGTATCAGAACGTTAAAATGCAAGTTCTTACAATTAGCGACTAATAACATGAACAACTTGGTGACTCTGTGCAAAATGAAAGGGAAAATGTTAAAAACACTTAATTAAATCCAGCATACATACTTCAGTAACATAAACTCAGTGATATGAAAAGTGGAACACGGAGAGATAAATTAAAATTTTACTAAAAGCGGCATCCTGTGCAAAAGAAACTGCAGCATGTATACTAGAATAGCAGCGCGGCATATATCCCAATTTGTACGGTACAAAAGTAACACATCACAGTTGCCTGTCTTCGCAACGTAATGTGGCGTAACCATATGCACTGTACTCTATACAGGTGCTACACTTAGTTTTGACTTCGAAATCGTGCGTGGATTCAATAATTAGCGTAACAAAACACTTATGCGTAACTTGTTTAAAAGTTTGGATTCTGAAATTATGCGCTTATCTCAAAATAAGTTCATTAAAAGATCATCTCTTCATAAAAGATTTTAGTGCGTTAATGTACTTTATTTTCTCATTCAACTTACAATCATTTCATACAAATAGGGGTGAGGGGGCAAATATGAGAAATGTAATGCACTTCAGAACTAACTTTTACGTTATTTGTTCTATATATAAGACGCGAGAGTCATATAAGGAATTATATCTTAGGTAAATAATGGTTTTTTCCCCAAAAAAATCAATATAGAGGTAAAAAAATAGCTTTGATCAGCTTTGTTTCTAGACATCTCAACTTAAAAAATTCAAAACATGTATTGATAAACTAAAATCAATGTTAATAGGTTAAAGGCCATTTATTTTACATTATCAGATATTTTGTTTCAAGCATAAAAAGTGTCTATCAAGAGATTTGCGAATTTTGCCAGATCGCTGAATACGAATCTAATCTTTTGAAATATCTAAAGTTAGGTATTTCTTCCCGTTTTTCTTAAAAGAAATAACGTTTCCAGGTAATGATCCATAAAAATTTGAAAAAAGTTTGTTTGCATACTCGAGTGAAGAAAAAAAAATACATAAAATATGCACCAGCTTGTGAGAATATTATCAACAAGTAAAACTTTTAAATCTTTTGGTCTGCATCACCGATAAGTTTTAAAATCAGTTAAGAAGAAAAAGTCTGTGCACAATTTTTTACAAGTAAATGGAGTTAAATATAAATTATCAATTTCTTTTCTATTTTACTCTAACAGCTTTTGAAAATATATAAGTTTGCTACGAATAATACTTATTGTAACTGTGGATTCGATGACATATTTTTAAGTTCATTTCCAATAAACGCCCAACATTTCGCACGACCAGTGGCCTAGCGCATAACACTCTCAACCGGGAGACGGGAGGTGCTTGATTCGAACCCGGGTCATGTCCGTCGATCTAGCCGTTCGAAGCTTTCCGTGGTTTTCTCCGAAACTTTGCGTTAATACAGATTAGGAAACTTTAGAAAGTCTTAAACGGAAGGCACTCCTCCCCCTCTGTCTTGATCCCTCATGCAGATAAACGGCCGGAAAACAGTGATAAATCATCACCGTTTTTATATTTACACGCTTTAGTTATGAAATATTGAATAGAAAGTCCCAATCTGTATAGCATATCCATTTCATGGTTCCAAAAGATTTTTGAGTTTCATTTTATTTAACAAAATTTTAATAGCGAAATTTTTCTATTTACAAATTACGTGATGTACTTACTACGCATGTGCATGGTTACACCTACATTAGATGTAACTACTGTACTTTTTTTTAATGTTTAAAAGTAAGTAGTCAACTACTGATACCCTTACCTTAAGGAGAAATAATTCGTTGAATAATATAATAATAATGCACTTTAGTATAATTAATAGTAAATTATTTATATTTGTATATGGAAACAGAAATAACTAATTTTGCGCAGGAAACTAATAACACAAGCACATTCGAGATTTTATCTTCGAAGATAATTTGCAAAAGTGTATCATTTAAAATATTTGAAAATAGCATATAAGTGTATATATATAGCTTATAAGTATATATGTTAAACAAAGTAAAAATAATGGAATAAATGGAATGAAAATTATAACCACTGGGACCATCATAAGGAGTCAGAACCAGTAAATTATAATTAGAGACAATCAAAATAGTTGGATTTCGGTTGTGTGGCATATCAAAAGAGATATTCACAAAGAACTGCTACCGGACAGCTTTTCAACTACCGGGATAAACAGTCTTTAATTATTCCTAAAATACATCTTTTCGTGTTATCAAATAGTTTCATTTTCAAATAGTTTGATATTTGCTGATTTACCCATACTTGTTTTGACTTGTAAAAGTATTTACATATCAAATTTTGCATTGAAAATTTAAAACTCGATGAATATTTATTCGCATCACTGGAACATTAACAAACAATTCGCATCACTGGAACATTAACAAGTACATTTTACTAGCTGAAATAATTTTCTAGAAAGGAGGGTTATTATTTATTTAATTTTACAGCCGGACAATGAAAAGCCTGATTTCGGTACTGCACATTTATAGATCGTTCATTTTCTCTTTCATTTTGTTATCATCTTTCATTACTGTACCTGTAAAGTTTCTTCGAATTGTACTAACTTGTTTATAGTAATGTTACTGTGTACGTTTTTTTAAAAGTATTCTTTATTTTTAAATAATTTTTGACTATTAAACAAATTAAGGTAAAACTAGAAAATTTATGATAGTTTGATTTTTCAATCGCACACAAAATAAAAATTCATTTGCATTATCTAAAGAAATAAAGCAACTATTTCATGTCTATGCTAGCAAATAGAATAACATAATCTTTATCCATGCGTTTGAAACTATGTCAGTTTTAGACAGTAGTCTGAACAAATCAACCAGAATCTAATAATCAGTTATATTTATGCTCTTGCATTTAATTTTGTGTAAATCACCTTACTAGAAACGAAAATAAATGGACGTATTTTGTTTCTTTACTAAATTACTTCTTGAAACGGAGCAAAAATCAAAGAGTATATTTTACTTGGGAAATAGCCTAGTGTGACCTTTTTCAAGCCTTAATCTTTCTCAAATTCAAACCAAATAAATTCTGCTCACTTTTCTCGGCTTACAAAAGATTAGTATTAAGGCATCTATAAATTTATTCGCTTAAATAAATGTTTTGAAGAATATTCATTAATAATATGTACTCCCTTTGCCTTCTTACTTCAAATGCAGATAAAGGGATTTCTGAAAACAACCTTCTCTTCTTTATTAGACATTTAAAGAAGCTTTAGAATACGCTTTGTTTTATTCAAATTAGATCTTTTATTCTTAGCAGAAAATAAGAACTGGTAATCTGAAACAAAAATCTGCTTCCTGGAAAAAAAAAGCGCTCACACACACACATACAATATACTATATATATAATATACATTTTTTTGGTTATACTGGCTGATCTAATACCTACTTTAACAGGTCGAGTAAAATAACTTCAAAGTCTTTCATCGGAAGCTTTATTAAATGTTCAATAATGCGAATAAAATTTTCAGAACACGTGTGGACGCATATTTCCAGACTTTATTGGTGCACTCGAAATTTTCCTTTTTATGAGTGTATTGACATATCCGTTATGTTTGTGAAAGTGCTTTTCTTCTATTTTTCATCTTCAAAATTTCCATAATGTTTAAAAGATGGTCATTTATAAGGTGATATATTTAAAAATTGAATTACAAGAGACGTTGAATTCGATTTAATTTTTTCTTTAATTTTCAGTGTAAATGCAAATCTTTTAAAGCCATAGAAATTTAGGAAATTTAGGTTGTAGTTATATTCTCCCGAGTATTAATTTTTTAAGTCACCCAAGACTTATAGGCATGTGCCATTGGCCAGATCTTTTTTTTTTTTTTTTTTTTTTTTTTTTTTTTGCATAACATCTGACAAATTGTCTCTGGATACTCTTAATTAAAAGATATTTACTATGCAATTTATAAATGTAAATGAAAAGAGACATTACACAAATTTAACAGAAATATTGCGAACTTTACGCTGCTTCATTAAACAGAATGAAATCAATAATGCAATCATAATAGTCCGTGTGGCATAAAGACATATATGCCACATGAAAGATTATAATAAAATTTGAATCGTGCTTAGCCAGAATGATTTACGTCTAGTGGTACTTTGTCAGGCATGTCTTATCAAGGGTTATTAGTCATTTGTGTAACTTCATGCCCAATTAGGTCTGCCCACCTTGCAAGAAATAATTACTAGTTTATGAAGATATCTCTTTCACAATGATAAACCAGCGATTAAATCTTTATGTCTAAATATAACCCATTACCGCGAACGAGAACATTAAATATTGATATTCGTGTAGAAGCTTCTTTTAAAAATTGTGCCGGTGATACTCATAATGAGACTCGCCCTGATAACACAGCTTCGCTAGTGATAGATAATCTCAATTACATCGAAGGCTTTAGAAAGACGTGTATGAAAAACTGTGTTACAATATTTCGTAGCAAATAGCGTGTATTCTACACTCATAATACACCTCATTCGAACTCTTATATCTGTTCACTTCACACACGCACTTCAAAACTTGTTCAGCATTTCACGCAAGCGAAATTTACACCGTGGGATCGATTAACGCTAACAGGACTCTCTCTCCTCTCAATAATTGCATTTGGCTCTACTGTAAATAAGACACCCAGCCACGATTAGATCGCAAACGACCTGAAAAGCAAGCTTGGGGCTTCTTCGGGAGAAAACATTTATTACAGCTTGTTGCAGGTGACCATTTTGGAGCCTATTTGGCCTGTCCACGAAGCTATGCCGCCCTATCATTACGAACCGAGCCATCTGTTGTGGTAAACGTTGAACTCAACGTGTGATAATGCCAAATGCATACGAAAAGGGGAGGTTAGTATCCCATTAGAATTGCTCACGTTAGTTTTTCTAGCTCTGTTTTTCCGGGTGGTTTGCGTATTGATTGCATCAGCGCTTTGATACTTGTCGTGCCGGTAATGAGGTTCTCACCTTAACCTCGTTGAAATTAAAGGTTCATTCGGTCAGTAATTGAAGAGAAAGTTATGTGTGGAAAAATACATGTTTTGGCGTATAATGCTTAATGGAATAGCTGAGATCTCACTAAGTGGTAAGTTTCTGGAAATATATTTCAATTCCTTACAGGAAGAAATGGTGGGTTTTCTGCTAAAATTTACTCTTTAACAACTGTGTCCGGAATTTTGAAATATTATCTTCAAATTTTGGATTAATGAAGGTTACTACTGACATTATTTAATTTATAATATGCCTTAGAATTTCTGTGCCTTTTATCGTACCTGGAAGATACGGGTCGATAATATGGATCCCTAAATCGGCCCCCTACTGGTTTCTGCTGGCCGAAAACTCTCGAAGTCAGCTTTGGCCTTTAATGTCTGCATGTGATTCGAACCCACAGACTGCAGAACCGAAGACCATTGCTCTGTACATTATGACGTAGTTGTCCTCCGAAGAGGGAAGGGGAATATTTAGGATAATAAAGTAATAAAAGATCAGGGAATTGCTTTACTCCTTTTTTTTTTTCGGAAAACGTTTTGCAACTTAACTTTTCCTAGGAAAATCCAACATTAAGTGTGATTTCCTTTCTCATAGGACACAGAAGATTTTGGGATGTCAAGAAACCAATATTCGGTTTGTGTTAAGAATATTTTTTGATTTAATTTCGTTTTCTGGTTTCGTTTTTATTTCGTTTTCTGGATATATCATTAGTTAAGGAAATTTCCTCAGGGCTATCTGCCTGTGGAGGGTGCCTCGGGTGGAGGACATTTTAAGGGGCTCTAGTGCATATTCACGTTACATCTGGAGAAAATTGCCCTGAAGTCCACACCACTAGATCGACAGTGGCTCGGAAGGTCTGAACAAGGGACCGTACAATAAGGCTGTCTCCCATTGTTCAGTAATTTTATTTTCTGATACTGACTAATGGTAAAATTCAGTTTTAAAGCTGCACGATTTTAGTATAAAAACTGATGAAACCAGATATTAAATTTCGAGAAAAGTTGGAAATTGACCAATATGTAGAAAAATATAAAGTAATTACATGCTGCATCCAATACACTAAGTAAATTTAAAAAATCGCAAACATGTTCAAACACTGAACCACCTATGAATGAAGGCATTAGCCCACTAATTTTAGTTTCGAAATACATATACAATGTTTTCCAGATGTAATAAATAAACATTATTTTATATTAATTATTTCCAGAAATTACATAAATAATTTGATAATAATTAATTTAAAATAGTTAAACTAATTAGTATTCTTTAAACTATTTATTTTAAAGTTCATTTTTTTTATAAAAATCATTTAATGTTAGTCATTTTAATGTTTTATCTGATTTCAACTTTGATACTGTCAGTCGGATTAATTTCAAATTTCAGTCAGCTATTTTGTTACTTGCACCCCCAAAATATTGCTTTCGCTACGTCCCTGCTAGGAATATACAAATTATATTAAAAAATACTTATAACACTTATTTATATTAATAAAATAAATAAAAAAGGGAAACAAGTTGTTCAAAATATGCAGTATGTAAAAGTTTTTCAACAATAATTTTCAACTTTGTACTCTTTATCGTTTGTTCAGCGAGAAATACAATTTTTAGTATTTCAGTTAATTAAAGGATTTAAAACGAAAATATACAATAAACAAATACTTCCCTTCTATTTCAAGAATACAGATTTAAAAAAAAAAATGATATAAAGTGACAGAAAACCAATTTATTTGAAAAAAACTGCATCTTTTTTCAAATAATTACTTTTTAATTTCCAAATCAAATTACCTCGCATTAAAACCTATTTACACATTTAATTATTTAAGCCGTACAAGTGATAAAAGTTCTAAGCTTCATGTCTCTAACATACAGGCGCTATCAGTTTTTCCTGTACCTCTTCTCAATTTATAGATCAATAAACCCTGATGGTTTTTTTCTTTCTTACCTGAGACTCTAAATTCTGCGACAAGTTCTTGCACTAGCGCAGGACTCACGGCAACATACCGACTATTTTGACGCTGCTGTGAAAATAAGGCGAAAACACGTGATCTGTGACGTATTGTTGTCGTTCTGCCTTATGCCTGGAAAATAGTGGTTGTACGATGTTGTTTTGTAATGAACGTAGCGACTTCGAACAGTTTAAACGGCAAAATCTGTGTTTTTTTAACTATATGATGAGTAATAACACATGTGCACACATGTGCATAACACATGTGCATAAACTGAGTATCTAAAATCATTCCAAAAACTACTAGAGAATTGTTTGAATTTTTCAAAGCCATATTATATTTCTTTAGTGAAAACACCGAATTTTATTTTTCTCAAAACTGAGGAAAAATACAAATTATAGCATTTTAATTTATCAAAATATCCAAATGCATCGATCCACTCGTTATTATACAAAATAAAACTGAGTAATCGAGTACTAACAAGCATTCCACGCTATAATTTTGCTCGAAAACAAACCCAATAATCAGTGCTATTCCAATGATATTTTTTAAATAGAGTTAAACAAGTTAAACAAGAATACTTAACTTTTAAGTGGATTGAGATTGAAAAAATTGATCTTTTTCAATAGGATTTGGACTTTTCACCTATGAAAATGGTTTTAATCTAAAATCATGGCTGACAATCTGCAAGAGACATGACAAAGTTCAAAAAGAGCTTTCATAGATTGTATAAGAAGATTCGAAATTGCGGTTAAAAGAGAGCTCAAAAATCTGTCAGCCCTTATTCCCACCATATAAAATATACTTTGGACGAAGTAAAAGGCAATTTAGATGTTATCTCGAATTCATGAGAAATAGATGGACTTTTAATGGTCGCATGACAAAAGTTCTTTTCAGCAGCTATTCTGCTATATCTGTCCAAGTTTTATTGGAATTTGCCATTGAAAAGCATTCTCGTAGGTCTTGTCATTCTCCGAGATATTTATTATTTTATTTTTAAACTTTCAGTTTAGAAGTTTTAGGTGAAAAGAAAAAATATCTAAAGATATTATTAACTTATTTGCACCATATTCAATCGTCAGAAGTGTTTTGCATAGTCTTCAAATTTTGAGATTTTGAAAAAAGTTATGATTAATATACTTTCTATATTTCTGAGCCCTTACTTAATGAAAAGCATGAATTAGCAAAATTTGAAACATTTGGTAAGAAACTGTTTATACGTTTAAGCGCTTTAAAATGTAATATTTTTTACGACTGAAATTATTTTATGGCACACAATTTAAGCTATCGGCATTAATAATTAAGCTTCGTATAACATCTAAATAAATTTAGGTACCCAACTTAAGGTACTAGAATCAATGAATATACTTTCATTGTTTAGATTGAGTTTAATAAAAAGTAAGATATATTGATCAAAACTCTTTGCATACTTCCAGAAATATATACTTTAGATGAAAGTATCAGCATGGATTCTATGAACTTTGATTCTATTGGGTTGGTGCATAAATACCAGGCGTTTGTAAATTTTTATATAATTTATTAATTAATTAAATTATTCAATTAAAGTAAATAAATAATTAAAATAAATAATTACATACGAAAAAAATTACATTAAAAGCAAAAATGGTTAATTTAAGGATGAAGTTACTAAGTTTTGTTAATTTATAATTATAAGGGAAAAATAAAATTTTCAGGCAGTACAGATATGCTTCAGTAAATAATCTTAATGTTCGATGTAAACATAGGTTGTTTAGATGCTAATTTAACTCTCAAGCAAAAGTTGTCAGCATTCGAGCGAGAACATACTCTACTGATGAGACACTTTTCGTTCTAAATGAAATATTAAAACACCATCATTAAGGTTTTTCTTATATGGCTTAGTTATTATAAGGATATTACATGCGATCTGATACTCTCAATACACACACTTGAGAAACAAAACATCTTCCAAAGCAAACATGTCATTAATTTAGCAACAGGTGTTTTGTATATAAATCGTTTTAATAAAAAAGGTGTCTAATTTATAGAAGCGAGTGTGGCAAGAATCTCTTAGATACGTACATCTTCGTTAACAAATAGCCCCTAATGGTAATTAAAAGCGGTTTGATCGATGGGCAGCAGTCAGTGGTAATCCATAACAGCAGCTTTCTAAAGTTGATTGTGACACCTTTGTTCCAAAGCACGATTTCAGCCAGAATCGGAAGCGGTAATCGCCATTCTACTTCATGATGAGGTTTTATTTTCATTCTATGACGGTTTTGCGTTAAGAAATATATCTAGATCAGCTAAATTTTAAAAGATCATTGTTCTTAAAAATACAATAAAAAGTGTGTTTTATATATACATCAACACCAAGAATCATGGCGGAAAAAATTAATCTCCCTCAAGTTACTCGAACGGCATAAAATAAGACTATGCACAGTAATTGTAAAAATACACAATGAATTTTCTTTTAAAAACTCAACTAATCTAATTTTCTTTTACCGTCT
The DNA here is from genome assembly GCA_038373885.1 of Cheiracanthium punctorium. Lineage (NCBI taxonomy): Eukaryota > Metazoa > Arthropoda > Arachnida > Araneae > Cheiracanthiidae > Cheiracanthium > Cheiracanthium punctorium. The sequence goes on along the minus strand of JAWZYV010015392.1, from coordinate 565,524 downwards.
TCCAATAGTTTGGTAAGAAAAATAGCAAGAAAAAAAATTAAAAAATATATTTTTATCTTTTTACGAACAATCGCATTAGAATAAATAATTAAAACCTTCACGTAATTCATTCATTAAAAACTGGGCAAAAATTAATTTCGCGAAACTGTTCCTGGTAAAGGGAACTTAAACAAATGCCAAGTTCGTGCGAATCTGAATAATTTTGTCATCTAAATTAGTAGCCTTACAAAATGCATTCTCTAATAAATGACGAAATTTCATTAATTAAATTTCGAGGGAAAGCGTTCAAAAGCAGGATACAGTTCGAGCTATTTTATTCACAGTGAATCCTATCGGCACCCTATAGTTAATAAAGCATGAAACTGATTTATTAATTTGTTTGCTGCTTTATAATTGATCCAGGCAGGTCCAAATGCCGTGTATTTGCTCTGTCGCGTATGTTTATTCAAATGATGCATTATTAATCACCTCACGAGGAATGCAATCTAGTCTTTACTTTCACCACACAGCGATCGATAGGTTTTGCATTTCACTCTCGTTCCCCTTTTGGATGTATAAAATTACATTTTTCTTGCATCGAAAGAGAAGCGCTGGGGAAAAAAATCGTTACTGAGCCTGCATGTTTTAATATAAACAGGATTTTGGAATTACCACCTTAATGACAAATTTTCTTTCGGGTCCAGTAGAGGGATCGTTAAATTAAGCTTTACTCTTTCCAGTTAAATTAAAATCTTAGATGCATATAACTAACTGATATTTTTTTTGAGTGCATACATAAAAGATAGAATATTAAACAGCAGATATATCTATATTTCCTCTCTTATTAAATGTTCTGCGAATTTTATTTAAGTGGTTAAACTTTTAATTAAATTTTTTTCTCTCTAAAATAATGCTCTGTATATTTCAAATCTATATTTGTTGTTGTTGGTGGTGTGGTTGCGGGATTAAGGCTAATTATCTGCACGAGGGATCTAGGCCTGTGGGTGGTATGCCCTCTATGGAGGTCTTTCTAAGGGGTCCTAACCCGTATTTCCGCTAAGTTTCGGAGAAAACCACTGAAAACTCGGAACGGTTAGGTCGGCCGACGCGACCTGCTTTCGAACCAGGCACCTTCCGTTTTCTAGTTCCCTGCGCAATGCATTATGCCACTGGTGGGGCAATCTATATTTAAATCAGGGATGTAACAGATAGTGATTTTGCCGGATATCGGATATTTGAAGCTCCTTTGGCTGCCGGATACGGATATTCGGCTCTAAACATGCATTTAGTTATCCAGTGTCCTTTTTCATTTTTTTTATTCAGACAATACATTGCAAACATGACATCAGAACAATACATAGCAAACATGTTTCACCCATCTTTAAAGTAGTTTTTAATAAATGACTTATAATTTACAAAAACTAAGAATCTTTGCATATATGTACATAAAAAAATGTTACTTAAAATGTAAAAAGTTAAAACGTTCTTTTTTCTGTGTGCACTAGTGGCCGAAGCGAATAAATTTTAACCATAACACATTTATTAATGTATCTATAATTGCAGATTATTTTCACAAAGAAATGCGTACTTTTTTATTTGTTTAAGAATAAGATATCTATTTTGATAAGATACCTATGATAAATGAGTTGATTTTTTCAAAACATAGGCTTAATGCCTTTTTTCTGTTTTAATAATATAATATTAATTAAGTCATTTTTAGTTTTATTTTAAGTTAAATTACTTTTAGAGATTGATAAATAAAAAGGAACTCTCTTTTAAATATTTTTAATGAAATTTTCATGCTTTCTTTTGTAGTTTTATAAAGGTATGAAACAGAATTTTTCAGGTTATGCATTAAATTTCTTTAATCGAAATTATATTTTTTAAACTACCAATTAAAGAACAAAAATAGATTTGTTTAATTGTTTAGCTTCTAAAATGTAGGGGCATTCTTTCGCAGTACAAAAATTTATATGGCACCATAAAGGGGGAAAAAGGAGGGGGAAATTCATAAAAAAAATCATTTCAAACATTAGTTTCCAAATTTTAGGACAATTTCACATTATACTTTTGATTTCGACATTCCGACACACACACACACACACACACGAAATAAAATTAGTCAAAGTACTTTATATATGGAGTGATAATTGTGCACAATAATATAGTAAGTAGTAACTAAAACAACCATTTTAAACTAGTAAAATACCATGTTACAACATAGCTGTCTGTGCAAGTAGCCATGTTATAATTTTCATTAATAAATATTTCACAAACACATTTTAAATGTACATATTTTAATTAGACTTAACTTTAAAAACCAATTGAAGATTGCAGAAAATCTTAAATTAATTTAAATAACTAAATTCAGTTATAAAGTATGCAAAATAAAGGTTAATATTTAATCATTAGGTATTGGAGATATTGGAGGTATTAGATAAAGGAATGCTCAGTAAAATATTGTCATTTAGAAAAAGGATGAAGATTGAAAATTTCTCCCTGCCTCTGAAAATATATTTTGAGGACAGAATAATCGGAGTTTTTTGTTAATCGGATTTCCAGAGCAAATTAAAAATATCGCAGGAACTCCATCCCTGGAGATAGTGTAAAATTACACTATTTCTGTTATTACCATGAGAGAAATCGCATATACTGAATGCACATATTTTTCAAATGATACTCTCTCTCTCTCTGCACAGTGCTTATAATTAAACTTCCCCTGTAAACAGCAGTCTACAGCTGAAAGGGATAAGATGATCGCCTCCAAATTTGCACATGGACACTACAGGAGATGTGCTTAAATTGTTTTTTCTTCTTTTTGACAAACTGATGCAAAGCATACACAGCCTATCAGTACTTCAGTTTTGGCATCTTTCTGCGTGGATTAAGTTTACATATTTGGTTATATACAGCTCCAAACTAACATAGATACGTGCAGATGTGTTAATGCTAATTGATCCTAAAGTAATGTATTGAGAAGTAAATGATAACTCATATTACAATGCCCTCATCCAAGCACTGCAATTCCCGAATCCCAGAAGAAAAAGAGCATTGGAAAAATGAAGTATACTATGCATATTATTCTTTGAAGGCATGCACTTGTTGTACGTCAAAGGTTAAGTTTTCATTTATTTAGCATTCCTGCAGATGTAAAGCTCACAGAATCTGGAATTTCGTAGGAAGTTTGCGGAAAAATTCAAAATAATGATGATGATAAACAGAAACATATACGAAGCCAATTTACTGAAAAACTAGCTACAGTTGTAAAAATGATGAATGTGCTTAAAATTTTAAAAAGTGGTGTACAATTTCTAATTTAAAAAACTGAATATGAAAAATAAATGTTAGTCACTATACCGTCAAAAGTAAGTAGTCACTTACCTATTATAACTAAATTGCGTCATTATGCACTTTTTAATTGCTCATTATTATAAATCTGTTATAATCAAAAACTCGTGGTTCTAAAGTAAGTACAGTTTTATTTCAATTCTACAGCAAAGCTCCGTTTATAAGTTTTTCATTTATAGGATTTTTACATGTATACGCAAGGCCTTTGTGTCAAGTCCCAAATCATTCCTATTCATTTTAACGCAAAAATGCTTTGTTTATACGATGCACAGTGGCACACTATGATATTATTTATATGAAATTTTAAATATGCTTTTAAATTTTCTTATTTCACAGAATTATACAGGGAAAAAAACTTCATTTTTTCCCATACATAATTTAATAAAAAAATTTCTTAAAATTAACTCCCCAGGGATGTTTCATGCTTTTTATTTCCACTTTAAATTTCAAAGCAAACACAATAAGATAAAACAATGCATATATTCTTCAGAATGTTCGCTCATAAATGTCTTGAATATGACTTCTGATTTCTTCTTGCAACTGAAGTTGTCATTCGAAAAAAATTAAGGTTTGTATTCAGTCTACAATATCGAAAGATAAATAAAAAATTAATAATATTCTCCTGAGGCACATCAAATACTCTACTGTACGCTTTGAAATATTTTTACATAAAATGCGCATTAATATCCTTCCCTAAGTAGGAAACGCTGAAATGTCAGATCATTTGATATTTCGTATCACACGTCAAAGTGAAATTATCACGCGATGATGTAATTTATGCTGTTAAGATGTAACGCAAGGTGCTGAATTAATAAGTCCTTTTAAAACAATAATGCTAGAAAAGCATTATAAGACATGAAACTAATACTTATTCCCTTGGGTGTTGGCGTTGTAAGGAACACACATTTCCTCCCCTCAATGATGTAAAGCGGAAACTCTAATCGATTGTTTCTTACAATGTGGCAATATTTTAACCTTAAGTACGCTTTCTTTTAACCTAGCGGGATTCTCTTACAACCTTGAATATTGATTTGCCAATTGTTAAGTTTTGGACATCTGTTGTGTTGGCGCTGGTTAACTGCTGAAGAGTCAGGGGCTTTGCTATGGGTATTATTATTTTTTCATAAACGAACTTTTGTTTCAAGGATTTTGGCTTCGTGATAAAATTTATCAGATGAGTAGAAAAAGGTGGCATCTACGACTAAAATCTCTCAATGCTGGTTCATACGGTCCATATAATTAAATAAATAGTATATTTTGTTGCACTTTTTAGTTCGTTATTATATTTCACGCTTACTCTGTGAAAGAAGTATTTAAAAATTACTATAATTTTTTTAATTCCTTTTCTTTAAAATAGCTGCCGAAACTTTCAAAGGCATAGATTCTCAGAGTATTTTTTCAATCTTGTGAACAGTTCCTAAACTTCAAATTTTAACTTTATTATTTTATTTTATTAGCCCATTTAAAAATATTTACATTAGTTATGCGCGAGTATTCCGCAACGCCTACATTATGTTGATATCTTCGCACAGAAAGTTCGCCGAATAAATTGCAGTTATACTTAGTGCTCTAAGTATTGCATACAACATTATTTACGCACTTATCTTCAGATTCTGAACAGCACGAAATAAAAACTAAACCATCAAGAAAAATAAACTCTTCTCTTTGGTAATATTAAACCAGCCGGCGAGTGTAATATTTTTAAACTGCTTAATGCTGGAGAATTTCAAAGCATGGAAAATCACGAAACAAATTACTTAAATTCGCAATCAAGCCTAAGTGTTCCAAATATATCAGGGGTTCACAACCACAGTGGACCAAGGCTTTTTTTTTTTTTTTTTTTTTTTTAAAGCAGATAGTTCATGCTACAGTAACCTAAAAATATGTTCTATTGACTGCCAAAGTGAATCAATTGATTAATATGTTTTCTCTGCCACAGATGGCTTTATTACTTGGCAGTATAATGCCACTACACTATAATGTGCAACTTCAATCCTCCATTTCTTCCGTTTAGTTTAAGTGGACGTGGTTCACTATGGTTGTGTGACCCCCTCATATGTAACTATGAGAAATATTCTACAGAAATATTCGAAAAATTTGTACAGAACACACATTCCTCTTTTTGATAATGCATGTCGGAAATTTTAATCGACTATCACATAAAGTTTAAAGTGAAATAAATTACATTATACCAAGTAGTTCAAATAGGTAAGAATAGTGACTGAATTTATGTCAGACCGCAGCACTTCTGTTACGTAACTCTTAAGCTTTTTCTTATTTATTAAAAGTGAGTTGTATTGTTCATCATCAATGATAAATAATACTTAATAATTCAGGCTAAGGGCAATTTGAATGTTTTAATAAAATTACATTTTCAATGAAAATTGTGCTGATCTCTTAGTACCTTTCTCAAATTGATTAGTTTATATTCTAACGATCGATGCTAAATTGTTAAATGCATTGCAAAATACAGTAATTTTATTCATATTTTTGCTTACTAAACAGCTTTTATGGTAAGAAAAAAAAGTGAGTTGTTGATTTTGGACGTAAGATCTTAATCACTAGCTTAGAACTATTTAGGATGAAATCTTTGTTAATCTTGCATAATTTAGTATCTTCTAATCAATCTTTCATTTATTTGTAATTTTGTTCTTATTTATTTATTCTCTATACGTGTATGTTTGTGATGCAGTTAGTATTTAGTTAACCCAAAAATAAGATCAAAAGACAATAAGACAAAATAATAAGACAAAATAAGTTAATTATCGAAAAAAATCGAAGTTGATGTATAAAATTTAATAGAAATTCTGAAATATCATCTTATTTGTGGGTTAGGTTGAGAATTCTATACAAAACTGAAAAAAACTCCGAAAAACAAAAGCATAAGCAAAACCAACCAAGAAATGTTGCATGCAGTAGTAGACGCAGATATTTTTTAATAATTTCATCCAGATTCACGCTGCAGGTACAGATTCATAAATACTGAATCCAATCTGCATTTTTGTGCAGATATTTTTAATGGTTTACCATTTGCTCTATGGAACTGAAATTTAGGTTTCAAAAATGAGTGTTCTAAGCTCAAAAAGCTGTCTTGCAGTATTAATAAACGTAACTTATGAGTGCAGAAGCAATTTCCGTCATTTTGTCACTATTATCCCTGTCACTTTTTTCTCTTTTCAGGTTTTTGGGGAATACAAGATTTCATTTTTTTAAAAATCAATCTAATTCGAAATAATAATAATAAATATTTTAATAATTTATGATTATTAAAATTTCTTAAATTTCATTATAAAGTGACTTACTATTTTTGGAGCAACAGTGACATTCACTACCAAAGCAATTTATATTTTTAAATACTATTTAAAGTGTATACTGGAGTACCGTGTATTACATTGCACACCATGGGTTACCTTCATATTAAAAAATAAAGCTTTTTATTTTTCACTAAATCTCATTTACTCACTTATTGGAGAATAGAATATTGTAATCAACAAAATGTTGGCCATTTAAACATCCATAATAGGTTGTACAAAAAAGTAAGCATCCAAAAAGTATGGTCATGAAATCTACAGGACAATTATTTCTAATTTCACTGTCAGTTACTTAAATATAGATTATATTATTCATTCTTTTCTTTGTGTTAAATGCGATTAAATAAAAGGCGAAGTCATTTAATCAATCTTGAAATTAGGGAATATACAATTATATTTTCTTCTTCTAAAACCTATCCAAACTAGCCGCAATTCATCTAAATTAGAGTGCTGACAAAAATTACGCTCTTGAAAATTACTACATGAAAAGAGAAAATAGAGTTTAAACATTAAGTCCTTGTATTCTAATGGCTGATAATTTATTTGAGTATTTGGTGATGCACGTTCCTTGGTTTCTTGACTCGAAGTTCGATTTTGTGCATCTAACCTAATCACACTACGGTTGACATAGATTAATCTAAAGCATTCATTGTTTCGAGAGAGCTACGTTTGTTTTCTTCGTAGCTGATAATATAATTACCCATCAGTGGCGACAATTTACGCCAAAGTTTGTTAAAGCATTCAAGCAGCTGTCATATACGCTGACAATTACATGATCGTCAGTGGGCATGCTTTGTCTACCAACCTCAGCAAGCCTTCTCTCATTCTGAAAGGGGAAAAAATATCTCTGCGTCTAAGGTTCTCCAATTCAGGGTTAATTAACGCCACATCTATGGTTTGGTGGTGCTTAGGGCATGGTGTTTAATGTGTCATTCATCAGAGTGCGACCGACGTGTAGTCCTGTTTTTCAGGTTGCGCACCATTAACCTCAATATCGAGACACCGGTGATGTACTATAATTTGCACGGAGCGATGCACCGAAAAGACAGGTTTCCTTTTAATGTCCTATGCAATTAGCAGATCTGTCATAGGTTTGCAAAAGTTGAAAATAGAGCAGTCTTTTGTGTTCGTGATTTGATATATGTGATTTTAAAATGTGGTGAAAGTGGTCAAATTTAGCATAGAAAATTGCTAGGAACAAAAAGAAAGGAGTTTGGAGTTGTTATAAATTGCAGTTTTGAGTACTTTATAGATATTGCTATAGTTGTTGCTGAATAGTTGTTAAAAAGGAAGGTGTTGCTCAATTTTTCTGTAGATTTATCAAATTAAATGAGTAAACTTAGTGGAACCTCCCAAGTGTGATACCCTCATAACTTTACACGTCCCTAAGTTGAACACTTTTCTGGGAAACGGAATATGTCAATGACATAGAAATGTACCTCTATAAGTTGGACACTTTTTGAGGGAACCGCAGGTGTCCAACTTACGGAGGTTTCGCTGTATTGCAAAGTAAAATGTAGCTCAATATGCAATTGCATGTATAAATTATTTGTTTTGTTTCAAAATAATTTATTAAAATACATATTACATTCTTGAATATATTTCTATATATCTAATAATGCATTTGTACGTTTAGTCTTATGGCAATCTTATGCAACAGAATACCAATAAAAGCTAGTTCTAATTAACTCTGGTTTAATCAGATATGAAGTGCTGTAGAGTTCAGTAGATGGGAATAAAATTATACAACTGCAAAACTATTGAATTTTCTAATATTTGGAGCCTGTATATTAATCAGAAATTGTTGTATGAGACTAGCCTTTACATCAATTTCAGTACCTAGTATAATGGCTGATAAATCAACATGCATGCACTTGGTGGTATTCCAGAACAACGATATCGATTATCGTTAAATTTTTATAATCAGAGCCTTGGCTACAAAGATTATAGTAATGCTTGAGTAAAACATGAGTAGAAACCTGTTCCCTAAAACTCGTAATAATAATTACTAACTGCGTAGACGTTCGTCGAAGGGAAGGAATATTTTACTAGTTCATATGACTGAAATTAATTACTTTGTTGCGAAATTTCAAAAACTGCGAATTTTTTAATTATTCGTGACAGAAACTTTCTCTTACAGCACTCAATATACACGCAGTTTATGGAATATTTTTTGTATCCAACTTTTTTCTCGAAATCCTCTCTAACGATTTTTAAAAAAATAATATTTGATTTTAATCGGTGCTGAAATCTGATTGTAACGTCGCCGTTTTATTTAGGAAAACTCGTATATTTTTTATAATCCAGTTTAAAGATTAAACTATTTAAGTCACACAGATTAATACTGAAAAAAACTTCAAGTGAGTGGTGATTAGCTAAGATACGATACGAATGTATTCATACGCCGATGTTGGCTGTGGCTTACTGCGGCATAGGAAACGCTGTTTTTGATAGTTGTGATAGAAGAAATACTTCAGAAAAGCCTCACTAATAAACTCAAAAGGTAAGGATTTCTGTTTGCGCGTCTGCTAGGTTCCCAGTTATGTCTGGATGTAGTGTTAGAGAGCTCCCTGTGAGGGTTGTACCTCCTAATTTTTTAATCAAATACTCTGATACTTCATGAAAACAGATTTCTATATTTATCTAGGTAACTTCGTCTCAAGCAAACTTCTGAGATTCGTCCGTGAAACTAATACGACAGGTACTTTTGCAAATACGGTACTAGCAGTCCTATCAGTTTATTCAACGCTTCGTTCATCGGGGGTGTAGCTGAGATGGTAGAGCACTCACTTAGCCTGAGAGAAGTACCGGGATCAATACCCGGCGCCTCCAAAGACGGATGATCTTTCATACACTTTTCATATATAGTTAATAGGGCGGAGCGTAAAAAACAAATTTCCGATTTGGTTTTTGCCCTAGTGCAGAAAAGTTGTGTAGTGGTGGGTAGATCACATACATGTGCAGTTTCAGGAAAAACAAAAAATATCTACCGTTTCCAATTCGTGCATGAATTTTTGAAGATTTTTACCATACAGCATGCCCTCTAAAGTCCATCGCCATCATCTTAATAAAAGTGATGTCTAATTACTACTTTAAAATAGCCCTGCGCTTCTGAATGAAACCGTGTGTCAACTACATTCGATGTTTCTGTTTCGGTAATCATATCCAAATCTTCCAAATCAGCACTTGAGCAATGAAGGCTCCAGCCGAATCTGAAACTTCAGTTAAAGCTGCTGCAAATAGCAGTGTATTTTGCCCTGTGTTTGGTGCTCCAAAGGATTTGTTGCCATATTTTGCTAACGAATGAACGGGCCCTGATTATCGCACGGGCACTGATCCCATGCGATAATCAGGACCTGGCAAGTGTCCAGTGCACACATCCAGAATAAACCAAAATTGGAGAGATATATAGGAGCACAAAAGAGGCAAATTTAGAGAGATATATAGGGGCACAAAAATTTAGCCAGCTATATACAGGGGCACGAAATTTGAAAAGTGCCCTGGGCACAAAAGTGTTAGAGTCAGACCTTGAATATGAAAACGTGTTGCAATATTATTTGTGGCTGTGAAATGATAATAAAGTGAAATTAAAAACATTAATCCAGATATATGAGAAATTGCGGTTAAAGTAGAAAAAATTGAAGAAATTTGGTACACAGTTTCTCTTACTTCTATTTCACTCAACCGTATGATACAGATGATCTGCACATTAAACGAAAAGTAAAAATTTTAAAACAATCTTTTGGCATGGAAACATTGCCAACAACAACTTTAGAAACAAAGATCGAAACCTATTCGAAAAACTCAAAAAATTTTTTGTCATTTCATCATGTGTGTGTGTGTGTGTGTGCGTGTTTTGAAAAAAATGTTCTTGTTCAATGTCTAATTCTAAAATCCAGAGGAGTAATCCAGATTATTCATCAAATGTTTCGAAAATAAATAAACAAACCTAGAGTAACATAAAACTTAATTCTGTTTTCACATATTTTACATTATTTAACAAGAAGTGGTCACGAAGAAAGTAAAAATTTTAGTTTTATAAAAGTTTCTTATCGCTAATTGCAAATTAGGAAAGCCATGCATGAAAAAGGCGTGATATTAGCTGAAATTCGCCTAAAGGATTCTGCGGCCTTAGTATCATTTGAGCTGTTGCCCATAAATTAGTCAGCTGCATGTCCCTGCTTAACATATATTTTTTTCTCTCTCTCCGCAAAATTTCTAATGTACCTACAATTACCTGTCATAAATATTCTTATCAGCTGGGAAAGGTGTCGTTGTAAAGTTTGTTTTTCCCACTATCGACTGATTAATTCATCATCACTTCTAAATGGCTGAATCATTAGATGCAGCGAAGTCAAAATTTATAGTATCTAAAAAAGAACAGTAATTGAGTATTTCGAGAATGAGTAGTTTTATCATATCACGAAAAATAATTCTAATTATTCAGATAAAATTTGTTTACTAGAAGACCTAAAAACATTAAAAAGCGTTTGTTTATGAGTTGTAAAACTTGGCATATTATTATATTAATAAATCTTAAAGTATATAACTGTTTTTTAAATAGAATATACCGTGATGAAATATTGATTATCATTTTCAAATGTATGAAAATTTGAGTGTTTTTAGATTTATTTTGGTCGTGACTTTTCATTCATTGCATATTGAGTAGTAAAATCATAATTCTTATATATATATATATATATATATATATATATATATACACAGAGAAAGAGTTCAGTTTGTTTTTCCCTTTAACTTTTCATTAATTGTATTTATTTTTCTAGAAGTATGCAATTCTGAATGCCTTTAAATTTATTTTTGCTTTTCATTAATTGCATATTTTAAACCTACAAAGAAAAGATTTAGCTTTTAAAGTTTTTCACACACCAGTAGCTAATTCCTTCACGCTATAAACTGTTCCAGGCTGAGAAGAGTTATTTTTGCACTTTGAAAAACAATTATTCTTCAAATGTAATTCTTTCGGAATAATTCACTGAGACTTATTCACTTGTATCTGCTTTAAAGACGCCTCATTGAATTAGCAGTGGTGTGCATTATCACTAATGACTGAAATCCGGGTTCGAAAACCAAAATTAAATGCCCAGAAGACTTATTTACTTTTCAAAAGTAACTTTCAAAACTTTTCTTTCTTTCATGTTATATTGTTATTTTTTTGTCTAATGAAGATTAAAATTTGATTCTGGAGTGCAAAATTGAAGTTTTTATTAGTATCTTTAGATATATTGTGATGTAGTTAGAAATTGAAACATTACAAAGGAAATATAAATTTATTTTTAGTAATAATCCTTTAATGTTTATTGGCATCGTACATTTATCATGCTAGATGAAAATCAAGTGTTTATACCTCTGGAAATTGAATTGGATTCAATATGCAAGGATGTTGTTAAGCGCATTTTTCAAGAATATTCCTTGACTAATATGGAGACATAAAATAGTGCATTTATCGAAAATTTAAGAAACAAAGATACACATGAAAAAGATTTGCGAAAAATAACTGAACAAAAAATTTATTTGGTAAAATAATTATCTGTTTTAATGATGATAAAGTAATATAAATATTTATTAAGCATTTGAATTACATATTATTGTAATCACAGTAAGAGAGTTACTACCAATCGTTGCATCGAATCTAAGATTGTGTTATTTTGCGATTGTGTTGTGTTCATTATTTTACGATTGTGTTGTGTTCAGGCCAAACTCTGGTTTAGAGTGGGTTAAGCTGCATAGGAATATTGCGAAAATCGCAGGTAATAGAAAATTTTGGATTGTGGATACGAAAATACATGGCATAAAGAACAAATTTTAAATCCTGCTTTTTAATCCTTCAAATTTTAATTTTGATGTGGTCCTTTAATATCTGATGTCTAAGTTATGATTCAAAAACACCTGTATCAAATAAAAATAAAATAATCAAATACCTTTGATAAAATCATACGTCAATATATATAATTTTTTAATTGCACGTATATTGATAAAATTCCACAGAAGCACCTGATAAAATTCAAAACTTGCTAAAACATTATGATTATACCAATCAGTATCTCATGAAGACTGTTTTTTTATACTCTGGTATATCATTAAATATAAATAATATATAAGTGTGTGTGTGAGAATGATACTTACAGTTATTAATAACAACCATTTTAAGCTTTTCCTAACAAACTTGATTTGGCTTCAGTCTGCCTGACTGTCCCCGTTCCAACTGTGGAACATTTGCTGGAATTGCTAGGAAATTTATCAAAACACTTAAAATGGAATGATCGTAGAGACAATATTTGGGATCTCACTGTGCTGTGCAATGCCAAATCAATTTAGTGCAATCAACCTTTCAACAGAAGTTTTGAAGTCTCCCATTTCAATTTATGAATATTCAATATGTCTCTTTTTTTCGGATAATCGGATATAATATTTATCGTATGGACTATGCTATCGTTTCAGACTTATTACTACTATCATTTTATTTTTTTAGCTTTAAAAGTTATATCATCTATAGCTGAGCTAACATGATGGTTATTACTATAAAAATGCCTTAAGGCTCTCCGTCAGACTAAATGTTGACACAGCATTTTATAAATAAGATCAGCATTATATATTTACATTTTTTAATTTCCAAACAGTAACTGTAATTAATATATTTCGTTTAATTAGCTCACAAAATGTTTTTCCTTCTGGATTATTTTTTGTTTTCATTCAGCCAAAGCAGCTTTCCTATTTTTTTCTCGCTTGTAGCTGTATTCTAAAAAGAAGCAAAGCATAATTAATGCCTGTTTAAAAAAGAAAATTTGCAGCATCTTTACAATTTCGTCGTCACTTGTTAGCATGAACTATACGTATAATAAGCTCCTGTCGAAAATTTCTTATAAAAAATAACCTTTTACTTATATTATTGTTCAGTTTATCTATTTGCAGACAAACGCTGTGGAAATAAAGGCCTACCCAAGCTTGAAATATTCAACGATTGTACTACGCACTATTACACATTCGTTTTACCTTTTGCGAACTCAACAAGCGCGAAAAGCCGCAATATTTTGCACATCGTTATATTTCCATAAAGGGAAACAAAGTAAATTTCTGTTTCCTTTATTTTATAATACGCTAGGTTTTTTTTCATTTTATCTTCCTCCGCCCCCCCCCCTCTCTCTCACTCTCTCTCGGATGATCAAAAATACCTATAAAGATAATTGATCTACATACCCTCCAGATTTAGAACTGCAGAGTTACTTAGAAATACAAGCAGTGATAATTTTGTTCACTTTTTAGACTTAGCAATATCTATATTACCTAATAATAGTTCAAGTATAAACATATGTGATAAAAGAAATGATTTTAATTTATAGGTGCACAGAGTAAATTTCACGCTGTATACACAAGTGTTTTTCGAAATATTATCAAAAATCAACAATATAAAATATCTATATACTGAACAGTTTAAAGCCACCAGTTATGAAGCTTTTATTTCATTCTGCCACTGAGTATAACTACTCATCTGAATTTCTAAAATTTATTCGATACCCGCAATCTAAGAATTGCGCCTCTTTTTCATTGTTTTTAAAAAATAAGCAACGTTTTGGAGGGGTTGATAATTTTGGCTGTGTTTGGAAGTTGGGGCGGAAATTGAAAAATAAGGTGGGGTTGTGGTTTTTTTATTAGTGCTTTAATTATAATTACAGATGTTGTAGTTAGTGATATTACATTGTTAATTTATATTATCCAATTACTTTATCTGATTATTACTTAGTTAACTTAGTCATACTTCAGTCGATGGATCATTTTACTCGGTAGCATGGCTGAACAATTTAGGCCATATTACTGAACCACGCCGAAAAACATAACAAAATAAAAAAGTGTATTTCACATCTCAAAACATACTCTATTCAATAAATCAAGTCATATTTCTCTAAATGAAAGACATGTATTTTTAAATAAATAGGAAAGTTAGTGCTTACCTTCTAAGAGATATGATAAACCCAGTTTTTTGAAAAAATCTACTCAGACACGAAATACACCTATCGCTTAAATATCGACATTGCTTCTTCTTTACTTGGCACAAATAGTTTATGTGTTACCTAGTTGATAGCACTGCCTGTCTGGAAGAAAATATATGTGGATCGTTTTGCCCTTTTGCCCTTTGAGGCGCAACCCTTTCCCAATGCTGAAAAAAGGGCAGCCGTTGCCATCGCTCGACTTAACTACCAGCAAGATGGCGGACCATCGAAACGTTCATCGCGTGCCACAGATCTAGAGACCCTTTTTTTGACGCAGCTGGCTGTGCCCCGCACATCCAGCTGCGTCAAAAAAAGTGTCTCTAGATCTGTGGCACGCGATGAACGTTTCGATGGTCCGCCATCTTGCTGGTAGTTAAGTCGAGCGATGGCAACGGCTGCCCTTTTTTCAGCATTGGGCAATCTATCCAGCTGCTATTCGCATTCTTCCATTTTTCAGCAGATATCAGTGCTGTTAAAAAGAATCGTGACCATTTTTTTACGGGAAAGGACGTGCAAAAAAGTGAAGGATTCTCGTGGAGCTGTGTCACCCGCCACTATTTTTATAGAAATCAAATCCATTTTTCGTGACTGGCAACAGTCAAAACGTCAGAGTTGGGTGATCCCAGAGCGGGATCACTGCGCCTTAAAGGGTTAAGATCATTTTGGGCCACTTTCCCCTATATTATTATTTTAGGTAATTACTAATTTTTGGATTACTGAATTTTGGAATTAATATTTTATATTTCATTTCGTGGGTTTGGAAACACTATAGGTTTAAGTATTACTTTTTTGATTTGGCATCATTTGGAGAGCCACATTTGAATTTGCTTCTCTTGTGTTGTATGTGTCTGTAGCGGGATCGTTGGGACCCGAGTGGACTTTAGAGCCTTTGATCCTTTTCCTAGGTTACTTACTGAAATTCTGCTATTTTTGTCTTTATATTTACAATCTGCTGTTTGTGGCCCATGAGAGACGTATTTCGAATTTCCATTCGAAAAATCTTGTGACTTCTCCTATCTTTTTCGCACATGTGGCCGGCCCACTGTATTGCGGTTTCATACAGGTATGGTGGTATGTTTTAGTCATTAGTTTATTTTAATTTTGCTGTACATATATCTGTGTTTATATTACAAAAAATTAAATTTCTTCAAAAATACGGCATGTTTAAAATTTAAACTATTAATCAAAAACATTCCAAATTGCTTTACTTGGTATAAAACATATCATTACTGAGTATATTAAATCTACTTGCCATCGCGCCACTTTAATGCATTCACTCTGCTTCATATCGTGTAGAAGCATATTTTTAAATGCATTATGTGTTTTATTTTTCAGAAAACTCCTTTTATTAACTCAACTAGCTGCGTGCCCGTTCTTCGCACGGTAGGAAACGAAAATTTTCCTTACATGTGTAATTCGAAATTATTCGTGATGTGGAATTTAAAAAAAAAAAAGAGCAAAATTATTTGACTCTTAATGTAAAGTTTGTGTCATGAGTACTAACCTGATCATTGCAGTATAATGACTCAAAAAACTACGTCAGTGTCATTCACTATCAAAAAAGTGGAAAGCTTAATGGTTTGCAGAGAACTCCTGGCTTTCAAAATGTCTTACTTCTACATCATACTGTTTTTTAGGCTCAAGTTGTAGCATTAAATACCTAAGACACTACATGAAATGGAGCACCATTTATTTCTTTCCGAAAATGTACCATATAAGGAAAGTATTGTAATCATGAAAAAATTCGACTTCGAGATTTTGGTGTATTTACACGTTTTGAGGTCTTCTGAATTCATTCATGCTATTTTCAAGAGATGTTTTTAAAATAGCTGCGCACCCGCTCTTCATACGGGAAGAAGGGAATATTTTACTACTAAAATCATATCTGCATGTGACAAAACAGAATTTCATTTTTTAAAAAGTTCAAGTAATCTCTACTGTTGAAATTACTGCGGGATATATTAACGCTAATTAGAATTACTTTTCGTTTAGTTGGTTGTAAGACAACCTTTGAAAAAGGATAAACACTTTTAATTTCATAAAATATTTATTAACGTGGTACATTGCAATTTATTCATACTATCTTTACAAATCTAATAATACTACCTATTACGTACATTAATACTATCTATACTCGCTTCTCCCTCTTCAAGGCTCCCTTAAAAGAAACAGCTTCGATTATTTGGCCTCAATGGGATCTTTTGATTCTGTGGCGATTCTTTGCAATTTACGCATTAGCATAAATAATAATCATTTCACATAATGGTTGCCATTAAGGAAACTCTCCATATATATTTAATTTATACATAGTTTTATAAGATTGGCATATTTAGCGCCGTAAACCATTTCATCTTACTGTGGGGAGAAAATATCCAAGGGGTGCCATTTTAAATATCCAATAGCGATATCTTTTATAGTCCTGTCTCCTGAAAAACATCAAACTGTGTAATCTCGAGGAGCTACTTATTCCCATTTTAATTGTGACAGGGCGTTAGAGTTGCAGAGTTTACAAATTTCACACATTTTTTTTTAATTTATGACGTCACTGTTTGACTGCCGTAAAGGATACCCCGGTAGATTAATTTCGGAGTTACTTTCGATATTTCGCATAATTGTTTTCAAACGGTATCATTAAAACTTTGCGTGACCTTTATGGAGGAACGTAATTCAACGTTAAAATAAAACTATACTCGCAACCTGCATGCGTATGTTAGGCAACGCCTGCGCTAAATTAAATGCCAAAAATAAAAATAATAAATAGAAAAATTTTAATATATCGCGCTTTGAAACGAACTTTGTAACTTTTAAAATGAACATTTTCAGCGCCGTGAAAACATTTCAATTTTTAAATAAGCACCGGATTAAAATACCACTTCTAATAATAATAATCGTGAATTTCTTAGTTTATTTCTACAGTAAATTTTAATCAAAATATCGTCTCCCTGTGTTGAAAACAGAGCTGGAATAAATGAGTTAAAATTATAGCGTAATTTTTAGGTATCTTAAAGCATTTGACGTCATAGATCCTCACTTGCGAATTGAAATTCTGATATCCCATTTAAAAACTCGATTGGTTGAAAAAACCCTTTTTTTCTAATCCTTTCTGTGGCAACAACCGAACATAAATTCTCGTGCCGTGATCGCAATGTAATGAATGGCGTAAGATCGCGTTGATGCTATTAAATTCTAAACATTAGGCTGCATTAAAATTCGTAAAAAATCATCTAATTTACATAATTTTTTCGTTTTTATTTTAAAAGAGGGAGAAAAGAATGTTTCACGATTTGTCAAAATATCTAAAAGTTATGACGGATAGAATTCAAGATGCGACAGTTTTAAAATTATTTTACGAAAGAAAATCGTGAAGCAGATGTTTAGTAAAAAAATTCCTAAAAATCGGTAAATCAGGTTAAGTATTCAGAACAAACTGTTTTTAAAAGAAAATTTTCTCCTCTATCCGATGATACAAATGCCGTTTTGCTGCGAGCGTAATTTCCGCCGTTATTACGAATTAGCTGAGAAAAATTGCCAAAAATCGCATAAAACATAAAATAAAAAAAAATCTAGGTCGAATTTTGAAAAAATCGCTTCGAGGTGCACAACTACATATTTACATCTTCCCGAATACCAAATTTGGTGTTTCTAGGTGTAGCCGTTTGTCCGTAACGCTGCAGACACACACACACACACACACACACACACAGACACCTTCTTTTATAATAAGTAGAGATGTTTGAAGCATTTTAAAGCGAGAAAATATACGTGACTAAGTATTAATACTAAAGCTTATTGAACTATTAAACTCTTACCATAGTAATCGTGGGTATTTTTGTTCGTATTCGATCAGAAAAATAAATATAAGTATTGAGCATTCAAGCATTTTAGAAAATATACGATAGAAAAGCAGACTGAATTTGTTATTTACTATGATTTTTATTTTGAAAAAGTTATTACAGACAGTTCTATTTTCATTTTTTGAAAGTACAAGAATTTAAGTAAACTGACAAATAAATTTATTCTACATTAAGGTACTGTTTATCTAACTATTAAAACTGCTTTTTAATAACATTCAGATTTAAAATGTTTATGTGAATAGCTTATGTTGTTTTGAATATTATTTTTTAAATTAATATTTTAATACTTGAATTTCTTGCTATGATCCTAGTTTTTTAGGTTTAATTTACACGTCATTCAATATAGCACAATATTTTGTTGCTAAAGAAATATATGTATCATAATACAGGTCGTCTTATAATTGAATTTGTAACGTTTAAAATTATTCACATATAACTCACAATTTCAAGATCATTTTTGTCAATATGAGTTTAAAGTTAGAGAGACGTTATTATATTTCCAATTATTAGGTGTCGGGGTTTACCCTAAATTAAAACTTGATTTTAAGAAACTTTTACTACATACGTAATTACTGTAATAACATATGCTGTATTGTAAATACATTTTTTTTTACTCTAAATCCTCGAGTTAGCTTAAAAAAATTAAAAATTGTACACACATCTTATTAGTTTAACAATTCCTCTAATCACTAATACAGGAAACTTTTGCAAACTTTTGAACTCTAAATGGGTAACAACCTACCCACCACAAAATAATTTTCATATCTATTACAAATTTTTAACCATTCAAAATGGCCATATTAATGCAATCTTAATATGAAAATATCGAACTTACAGGGGCGAACCAGGGGGGGATTAGGGGGGTCATAACCCCCCATCAGGAATTTTTGCCATACAAAATGTATATTCTTCACTCCTTTGTCACACACATGTATGCATATATGTGAGTTGCAGTAGTCGAAAACCCCCTCATGAAAAATTTCTGGCTACGCCCCTGCGAACTTATATATTAATGAGTTTCCGTATTTACCTACCATTCATTATTTTACTTATGTACCGCTGTTCAAATAAAGTTTAACTCCGAAACCCTTGTTATATTTATTTAGCATCATAATGAATCATTTGTTATTGCCATTAAGCTAACTATCTATACCGTTTATTTTTCTTTTTTATAGTTGATATAGCTTACGATACATATTCCATTAGTTACTGCAATACATGGCTTACATTTAATTCAATACTTGTTTGCGCTAATTATGCGTTCATTTCCACTTAGTATTAAAGGTGGCGAAAAGTTCTACAAAAGTTTCTAAACATAATAAGTAGCAATCTAGTTGCTTAATTTTCTAGCATCATTAATTGCTTATTTTTTGGTGAAAGACGGATCCCGAGCATTGAGGGATATTAATGATAAAAGCTACGCTGTTAAAACAAATATTTTATTTGCAAGAGTTATGTGAAAACATGAATTGATTACTTCGAACGCGTCAAAATGAAAAGCGTTTGTTATTTAGCCTTCAAATTACTTTAATTTAAGCACTTTTTTCCTATTCCAAAAGAAACAAGATATAATTTTCACGCAAAATATTAATTAAAAAAACCTATTATATAAGCATGCCAGTGCTTTCATTTCGAGTTTTTCAAAGAGCACAGCGCTCTGCCCAGTCTTTTTTTACTGCCCATCCATTTCCTGTAGTACTGATGCACCCTGCCCTTTTCACTTTAGTGCCAATGCGCCCTGCCTTAGAAAGAAAAAAATAGTCTTGCATCTTTCTAGTGGAATGTCGGAAAAATTACTTTTCTCAACAGAAAGTGCGGACAAACACCAATGTCATATACGGTTCATGCAAGAAATGCTGGAATGCCACATACTTTTGCCGCAAATGTTGTTATGTATTTCATTTTCCTGCAAGTATTTTTTTCTCAAAAGAAAATCAAATGATGTCGAATGGGTTCTAAAAGATTAGTGTTTCAGTAGATTTTACTTCAAGAAGGTTCAACTTGAGAATGTTTTAGTATGTGGTGGATACTTTAAATTCCATGATAATCATAATCCAGCACCATTGTATTATATTATTTCAGGTTCCTCTCATATATTTCAATACTTAAATTTACATATTATGATACATTTATTTCTGATAAATATTAAAAGTAACGATTTTTTACGTGTTACAAAAGTTTTAATAATTATTTTGTTTCATTATTAAAATGAAAGATTTAGAAAAAATAATCTTAATAAGAAACTTCTTTCATGACATGCTCATCACTACTCTAAAAATTATAAAAAATAATATACTTTACAATGAATAAGCAATATATAAATGTATACATATTCAATGCATATATTTCATATAGGGGAAGGTGTCCCAAAGACATCCTCTTAAGGGGGAAACTTGCATTAACTAATATAAATATTAAATAGAACTTTGCCCAATTTACATAGTATTTTACACTATATTTTGCATCATAAACATATTTTAATAATATTTTAAACCCGAATTGAATAACGAAAAAAATAGAATTTTGATAAAGAATCCAAAGAATCATTTTACCCTCACACAATGATAAAATGATCCTTCTTTTGAAAATAATCGTCAATTGTTTTTTATCGGCAAAATAAAAGCCGTAAAAGTAATTATGACTATACATAATGAAATAAAACAAGTTTTCCAATCATATATTATGCATAATTTATTTTATAAAAATTTAAAAAAAAAATAATGTAATCGGGAGTTGCACATTTTGAAATTGTCTGATGAGCTGCCATGATGACTAGAACCCGATACTGGAGTTTCTTCAATCGATGGGTCATTTTACCCTGCAGTATGGCTGCCTACTTCAGGTCATATTACTGGAACACACCGAGTAACATAACAAGCTAAACAAGTGTAATTCACTCCTAAAAACATTCAGTAAAGCAAGTCATATTTCTGTACATTAAAGACTGTGTTTTTAAATAAATAGGAAAGTTTGTGCTTACCTTATAAGAGATATGACAAATCCCAGTTTTTTGGAAGAAATACACTCAGACATGTAATACACCGATCACTTAAATATCGTCATTGCTTCTTCTTGACTTAACATTTGACTGGTTAGTTTAATTTTTACCTATTTAATAGCGCTGCCTATCTGGAAGAAAACATATGTGGATCGTTTTGCCCGTTAGGATCATTTTGGGCCACCTTCCCTTACATTTTTTTATGTTTATCATTTGAACATAGTCGTAAAAAGACTTTTGTTGTAGAATAATTGCCCTTTTTTAAAAAACGAAAGATGGTATTCCTGGTTTAACTAGGCCTGTAAAATTTCTGGAAATCGACTTTTTATGTCACGTTTCAGTTTCATTACCTCGCTTGTGATAATAACCAAGTAGCAGACAGCTTAATTTGTCATAAAAAGGACGAACCCCCCCCTCCCCCAGCTTTCTGGACCCCGAAAGAAAAAAGAAATTCCCTTTACCTTTGCTAATTTGTATCACTCATTATAATAAAACTTCCCCTAAGAATTACCTCGTACAGAACATACTCAAGGTTTGAGAACATTCACTAGCGACACTGGCTAAACAAACGAATGCCAGGCAGGCGACAAAAAAGAAAGTGATAAATTCATACAGTTAAGGCCCATTAAATTACTATTCAAGTCACACTTCAAACAAGGTGTTGATGATTGTAATTGACATAGCTGACAAACTGCGGGTACTGCCAACGACTGTATAGCCAGAAAAGAACCAAGGAAATCTACATTCACAGCTCGTCTCGTGGAAACCGGATTAATTTAGGCCGCGAGGAAAGTATTTATATCAAACTATGCATACAACATGTTCTTTGATGTTCTTAGCGACTGCGGTCGATATTATTTTTACGTAACTTTCTTATGAAAGTAGAAGTCGGTCATTAAGATCGACTGTGTTCTTGGATCTTTTTTGCATGACCGTCAATCGCGTTTTTCTTATTTGTTATTTTGAATTTTTTATCGACCGCTGCTGATTTTCGAAATGTAACTGCTTTTGCTGATCGGACAATGGAATAAATGATGGTTTTATTTATAACTTCCACTTTTATTGTACACTCAACACCTGGCCTCACTTTGATGAATTCATAATTATCCATCCAACCTTTCATAACATTTCTTCCTCACAATCAGACAGTATGAAAGGAGAGCATTCGCGAGAACAGCTTTTCTTCCTCGGGAGAAAAGTTTCTTGACGTGATGTCAGTTTTATAATTTTGACGTATTGGGTTTTTAGGCTGAAGGCTCAACTGGAAATATTTACCTTTCATCAACTGTTCCTTCCCTGTAATATTGCCGGTAAGTGCCATTAAATTTATCATGTTGTTTTTAAGAAGAAAAGCTGTAATTAAAAAAGGTCTCTGTATACGATTGTTCTTCGCAGGTTATAAGAAAGCAGTTACGTATTACATTACATAAAACGTTTTAGTATGTGTTATAAACACTCCCTATCGTAGATATTTCGAATGAGGAAAGAAATATTATTAAATATATTGACTGAAAATTAAAAGTCATTTTTAAAACTTGAAAAAATAAATCTAATGCTAATATGCATTTCGTAGGTTTTAACATCTATTAAGGTTACATATAATGCCGGGAAAAAAATCAATGGAGCTGTAATAATATTGGCTGTTAAATTTTGTTAAAAAATACTATAGAATGTTTGCATAAAAATGTGGGTGTGGATAATTACCATGCAATTATTTCTGAATTTAGTGAGGTTATTCGGCGCATTCAGGGTTGAAAAATGCTCTAAATATAACTATCGCGATATACATGCGCAAAACTGGCGCGGTGAAATGAGATTTTTTTTTTCAAGCGAGCCCAGTTTAAAAAAAAGAAAAATTAAATAATCCTTTAGGGTAACATTTGCATCATTGTACATTCTCTTTATGTTGAATAAGCGTTTTCTTAAAAAAAATAAAAAATCCGGGCCCACCCAAAAAAATTACCGTATCTGCCACTTATGTACAGACTTCAGATGATTTTCAACGTCACACTTCAAGATTTTCTAGGTTTATAGCCGAAATTTTAAAAGTTTTCCTGACTTTTTCTGTTAAAGCAAAACGTCCTTATTATCCAGGCTTTTCAGATTTTTTTTTATCGCCAACTTCCCTTTATATACCAAAAAACCTCTCAGCATTCTGAACTAATAGCATGATCACTATCCACTCCCGCATTTCCATAAAAACACGCGATATCATTTTTGGAGCACAATTTCACTCTCGACAGTATTACTGCCATAATTAAAATGTATTTTTTTCTTTATGTGTCGGCACTGTAATTGAAGCACATTTACTGTTTAATTTTGAATATAAAGGAAACTGTCTTTTAGCTATTTCGAATGACAAAAAAAAAAAAAAAAAAAAAAATCCATATTTTACATTTATTTACTGACAAAGTAACTTTTGAAAGATTTTGAATTGCAAAACTGTAAAATTGAAAATAACTTGTTATTAAATTCTTAAAATGTATTTAGTTGGTTTCAAGGTTCATTTCGGTCGGTAAATGCATCAAATATTTATGAGTGCATTAAAAAAAGTTTCAAAAAATTAAGAACTGAAAACTGGGACAGAAAAGCAATTTTGAAGGACCATGTAATGCAAAATTATAAAATTTGAAAGTGCGTATTATTAAATTGTTATTAAATGTTTATTCCTCATTAAGTTAGATAGAGCTCACGTCAACAAATTAATTTTACAAATTAATTAATTGTCTGCTTCCGTAATGTCTTTATAAATTACGATTAATTCTACTCATTATATTTTCAATAAAAAATCATCATTATAATAGTCTTTAAGTTCTAAAATAATGCAATTAAAACGCTTTTCTGCATTAAAATTTGGATTCAATTTACAGTTAATCTTTGTTTAATGCTTTCATTTTGAAAAGATATATTTTAGATAACTTGGTTCTTGTAAATTATTCAGTTATTTCGTTACATAATTTATATTTATTCAAATTAATGAATATGGTCGGTCTGAGTAAGTAATCTCTTCACGGCGATACGTTTAGACTGCAATTAATTGCAGTAAAGCTTATTCGAAAAAATAATTCAGTTGTACTTAATTTTATTTTATTTTATTTATTTTATTTTTATTTTTATTGTTTTACTTGTGTGTGTGTGTGTGTATGAAGCAGAAAGTGGGGAAGTTATATGTAACTACCAAAAAGTTTTCTTTAAGCTTTTTTTATTTGTCTCTATGAAAAAAAAAATTTTTTTGAAAGTTTTTCAAAAGATTCACATGTACTTTAACTGATCATGCCCTATCTTTTTCGCTGTTTTTATCCAATATTCAACAATTTTCTTTTATCCCTGTTGATAATCACGTTTGCAATACGTTTGTTTAATGCAAAATTAGTAGCATGGGATATAAATCAGCTATATCCCAAGCG
Source organism: Cheiracanthium punctorium (assembly GCA_038373885.1). Taxonomy (NCBI): domain Eukaryota; kingdom Metazoa; phylum Arthropoda; class Arachnida; order Araneae; family Cheiracanthiidae; genus Cheiracanthium; species Cheiracanthium punctorium. Next base: position 540,621 of record JAWZYV010015392.1, on the reverse strand, counting down.
CTAAAACGCTTTGTTAGCCGGAAGATTATCTAGATGCTAGAAGACAATTGAATCTTGTATCTGAGATGATATTGATGTTGATTTAACACTCTCATTTAAGATATCACTGAAAAATAAACTTTCGAAATATGTATTATATAATCTCTTACATATATGAACCATCTTTATCATTGTTCTATAGCAATAAAATAACATATATTCTTTTTAAAACTCCCTGCTGGCGCTGTGGATTTTGTTGTGGGTGTAAAATAACTCTCGTATGATGACTGCCACGTACTTACTACCTAACACTGCACTTTTATGTGCGTGGTAGAAAAGCTAATGAAAGAATATATAGGGGAAGGTGGCCCAAAATGATCCCTTTAAGTGAAAAACTTGTATAAAATAACATAAATGTCAAAACTTTAATCCTTTGCTATCATAATTTTACACTATTTTTTGCATAGCATATTTTAATAATATTTTAAAAACACATTGAGTAATGAAAAATATTTAATTTTGAAAATTTGTCCAAAGGATCATTTGACCCTCAACCAAAGGGCAAAATGATCCTTCATTTGAAAATTATAAATTGTTTTTTATCGTCAAAATTAAAGATGTAAAAGTAATCATGACTATACATAATGAAATAAAATAAGTTTTAACAGTCATAGAATATGCATAATTTATTTTATGAAAATTTTAAATTAAAAATTTTTACAAACGATAAAATGGGATATTTCGAGAATATCATTCAAAAATTAAGGCCTAAAATAAACTCGGAAATAAATGATATAATGGGGAATCACGCATTTATATAACTTTTGAAAGACTGAAGACGAAAGACTGAAGATAGAATCCGGTACTGTGAGTTTCTTCAGTCGATGGATCACTATACCCGGCAGTTTGGCTGCCCCCTTTAGGTCATATTACTGGATGACGCCGAGATACATAACAAACTTAACAAATGCAATTCCCATCTAAAAACATACTCCATTCAGTAAACCAAGTCATGTTTCTGTAAATGAAAGACTGTGTGTCTAAATAAGTAGGAACGTTAGTGCTTACCTTATAAAAAACGTTAGAGAACGTAATTTTTGAAAGAATTCTATTTAGGCGTGTAATGTGACCGTTGCTTCTTTACTTGGCACAACTAGTTTATGCGTTGCCCACTAGATGGCGTGACCTCTATCTAAAAGAACGTATGTGGATCGTTTTGCCTGCTATAATCATTTTGGGCCACCTTCCCCGATATATATATATATATATATGTTTCACAATAATTTCTATAGTGTTTGTTCACAAGTTCAATAACTGGTTTTATTAATATTACAGAAACACTCAATTTTTTAAAAGTAGTCAAGAGTAGGTTAAATTTTAGTATTTATTAAGTATTGTTTATCGTAAAAAGTGAATCATATACTGTATAACAATGCAGTAGACCGCCTTATAATTCGGGTCCGTATAAGACGTATTCGTAGAACACGGCGTAAAAATTGCCATCGTTTTAGTATAACACTTTAAAAGAAACTCGTACAACTTGGGGAAATGAGACAGATGTAATGATTTTAATATGCTTTATCTCCTGTAATTAATATAACTTTTGAATGGCAACACTAAACAACATTGCGTTTTTAAGGTGTGCAAATAAGTTTTGAAGTGATTATACTGCGCACTCCACATGGAGTATAGCTCAGGCCCCGTAAAACGCGGATTCATATAGCACAGAACGTATCTACCGTGTTGTAGTGGGTCTACTTTAATTCTTATTTTATATTTCTTTCAAGGTAAATGTTTATTAAAAAACTAATAAGTTATTGGAAAAAATAAAACAGGAAATTTTGCTTAACTGAAATCTTCTTTTTTTTTCGGGGGGGGGGGGGGAGGAGGATTATTGTATTGTTTTTCAGGTTTCGTGGACATAAAGAAATTAAGTTTCATAATTCCCCATTTCATAAAACCCTTCAGTATTTTAGATGACTATTTTTTCCGTAATAATACTTGACGTAAAAAGAGTTCGTTACAATCTTTCTAGGTTGCTGCGTATACTTAAAAAACGTATTTCTTTCTTCCAACCATGAGCTAATGTGTTTAATGCAAAAGGATGCGTTAAACTTAAAGGAAAAAGAAGTCGTCTTAAGTGTACTTAGTATTAAAAAGACACTTTCGTGAAAAAATCATGGGCAATAAAAGCAAGCCCTGCAAGTTTTATAGTTGTAGTTTAAGATATTAAACTTTGTAAAAGATCCTTTTTCCCATTATATACTTTCCTAAAAATACTGATAACGTAGCTCCCTTGAAAAACTGTCGGGATTACAACAGATGTTTAATTCTTCTAGTTGAGACACAATTCCATTTTCTTAGCTCTCGTTTTAATGCAATTTTAATGATCATTTTTCTTTTTCTTTCTTTCTTTTTATTTTTTTAATGACGAATTGTACTCTCAAATTTCTTTTTTCTTCTTTAAACGTTGCTAAAAATTCTCCTCGAATGTAGGGAATATATATCATGTCCTATTCGTATGAAGAAATTTGGTCTAAAAAAACTTTCTTTTCTTTGGTTGGGGTTTTTTCTCGTGAAAGCTTATTATCAAATAATTTCAAATTAATTATTTCGTAAGTTTTAATTTGACCTTTAAGTGGATTCTTTGCATTCTATATGATAAACATAAAAGTTTGTACTTTAAAACTCTGTTGAATGTTAAAGATTGGAATTTTTGAGCAAGTACATTTAAGTTTTTTAATTTAAAAGGATTCGGGCGCATACTTCGGTGTAAGGTATGTCTTGAAGTAATAAATTTTAATTACTATTATAGTTACATTGACTGCTACCTGTGTAAATATTTAATAAAGCAAGGAGTTTAATTTTATTTTTTAACATGTATGTAAATTAAATATCGTGTTTGTAAGTTTTGAGGTTGAAACTTATAAAATTATAATCAAATTATTAAAATTTTTTTTGTATTTTTTAATGCTTTCAAATTAAATAATATCTTTAAATGTATATTTATGTCGCGCTTCAGGAAAAGGTAAAAAAGAACCATACGCGTTTTTTAATCTGAATTGTTAACATTTTGGTATTAAAAAATTAATTAAAATAATTGGACATCCGTGTAGAGATAAACAAAAAACTAAATAACTAAATAACTAAATAAGTGAAAGATGGAAGAAATCTCTCTTTTTCGATGCACTGTTAAAATTTTGTTCATATAAAAAAGATATATGGTAGCAATAAAAAATTAAATAAAAATTTTATATATATATGCGCCAGAAAGATGAAGTTGCTTTTTAACTTGCATCGAAGCAAAAAGTTTCCCAATTACGCAAAACATGTGGATTACAGCACATTTCCGTAGCAAAATGCAATTTCTAATTAAAGAACAAAAAGAGGAAAAGTAAGTGAAATAAGTTAGAAAGGAAAAAGAAAATTCTTCTGAAACAAACTCGAAACTTCAAATAATGTGTAAGGAATCGTTGCATTTGAAGTTTGTGCAAAGAATCTCATTATACCCCACACATAACTATTATGGAGCTATACTTTTTATCTTCGTTTCATGAGTATTGTATCTGGAAGTGCGAAAGGAAAAATCTGCTTTGAAATTTGAGATGCATTCGGGAAACTTTCTTTTTGAATTTGATGCGAGCGACAGATGTGAGGTTTATTTGTAATACTGCACATTTCTAAGTACAGATTACACGATTCTTTCAAATTTTCAGTAGTGACTTAACACCTTAGTAAAATTTCACTATGGGAATTAAAATTTGTAAACTTTTTGCTTAAGTAATCATATTCTGGTTCAAAAATATCCATTTATGTTAGTTTATGATAAGTATTAAAGTTCATCAAATATATAATCAATATATCTTTAAATATTTATATAAGGAATTCGTTTCCTTTTATCTGAGAGGTGTATTATACTGTTTTCACGTTGTAACTTTTGGTAACAATAAGTATGTGTTATATGAAAAATGTACACTTTTTAAAAATTAAATCATACTCATAAAATATACATTTTTTTATTCTATTAAATAATTTAATTTTTTAAATCATAGTAGCATTAAAAAATACTTCTTAAATGGGTTTACCTTGTTATATTTCACATTTTATTATTTATGCGCATATACATAAATAAGTTCCAATAAACGAGCAAAATTAGTTCGAGATAAACTAACAAGAACTACTTCGCTTACTTATAACATTTTTCCATGCACAATCTTACTCGGCCTGTGAGATTTCAGAACTCTCGTTCTACTGTATAAATTTATACCACTCTAGTAAACATGAAGAAAATTGGATAAAATTTTACATTACTAAACGGTAAGTGAAATTTTGAATGAATCCTGAATAATTCTTATCTGAAACTGCTTGTGTTTTAGTAAGTTCGTACCAGTTGGGAAGTGTGAAGAAATCTAGTTGGTAAAGGATAACTCTCGCACTGAAAGGTAAGTAAACTATACGATTTATATATATTTATATGGGGCAGTCAAATGAAAATAAGACAGGCTATATAATGAGCGTAGCACAGAAGTTGCCATTGCAGGTAAGAGTGTGTATTATGGAGGTGCCCTTTATTGGTCATCAGGAAGGAGCAGCTCCAATGTTTTCCAATGCAATTTTTCTATCAGACAGGTATGCATCTAACGTCATTATGGACGCAAGGAAAGGGGTTGACTGCGCCACAAATATCGCATAGCATTACTTAGAAACTTTGGGAAAATCGAGTCCAAACGCCCAGGAATGTTGACGAATGGCCATCATTCTCGTGCACGATAATGCCCGCCCAGATGCTTTCAAGCTTGTTTTCACTTCACAAGCTTGACGCACTTGCTGCAGACCTCACCATGTACAACTTCCATATTTTTAAAGCCCCCCAAGAAAGGCATTCTTAGCTGTCGATTTGCTTCGGGACGAATAGGCACTCGATTGGGTACAATTACGATTCATTATGCAACCGTCAACTTTGTCCCGTGCAGGCACTAACCGTCTTGTCTCGCAATGGGATAAATCTATGGACAGTTCTGGTGATTACTTCTGAAATAATAAATAGTGTACTTACTTCTTTTTCCATTTATCTCTTTCATTTGGCTGCCCGTTTTATGTTTATGCTTGTTTTAATTAGTAGAGATGTGTGTGTCTGTTTGAAGAAAATCTAAATTATGTGATACATTCAAAATGATTTTTTCATGATATTCAATCATTAGCAAAATTTAAAACAAAACATCATTTTATTTTCAAATAAAATACAAAATTCATCTATTTTAGTGTGTGTTTCATCAATAAATAATCTTCCAAAAACTTAACAGTATTGATCTTAGCTCTGAAATTGTTTATCGTTCCTTCCACGCAGCCTATGTAAGAAACTTCAGGAACATTTACTTTTTACTAAATTTGACATAGCTTAACTAAGTAATTTCTACAAATAAATAAATAAATAAATAAAAATAAGTATCTGAAAAATTCATTAATTTTTAAATTCAACGACGTATAATTTTGAGGCAGAAATATCAGCATAAAAATGATGTAAACTAGAAAGTACTCCTACTTATGAAATTCCAAGAAAAAAAGAGTATCAGAAAAATCCTTAAAATAAATGTACGTCTTTCCTGAACAGACAACGAGTGTTGTCCCTGTATAACATGAGAAAATACTATTTAGGTTATTTTTTCTGATTAAAGAAATGACTAATAAGATTAGAAACTGCAGCAATAGTTTTTTCAGGAATTGAATACCTCCATAGATAGATTTTTTTTAATGTGTGCAAATCGTTAAATAACGATTTTCTTTCAAACTTTGAAATGTTTATGAAACGGTAACCCCCCCATTCTTGGCACATAACCCTTGCATAGCTTCGCCGTAACGCAGTGCAAACATTCTGAAAACTTGCTTGCTTTTACTTTGCCCTATAAATGTTATATTTCTTTTAATAAGTTTGATGTATACCTAAGGGAATGCATGTCGAAAATTTTACTCATACTTTATGGTCAGAAATTTAAATTTCAATGCAAAAATCTATTATGATTAAATAGTATTTTCTCAATCCTTAAAAGACTGAAAAGTGCTTTTAAATAGGAGGGAAGCATACATTCACTATGTTAATGTTAAAAGCAATACATTTTGAAGGACAGAATAACAGTTTTAAAGATATTGTTTTACTACACTATGAATAACTTGACAAATATGTCTTCTGACGAAAAATAAGCATGATTGTGATCATAATACTCATGTGCAAGTAAATTACATCACATCTTTTACACAGCTCAAATTTGAAATTCCGTTTAATCAAATATTAGGAGCTTATTTCGAAAGAAATGTCATATATGCTCGATAACTGCGGTACTATTAAAGTCTAAGTCAGAAAATGTCAGACAAAAATTTCGCTGAAAGGTAAGTGAGAATTTATGTGCTTGGAAAAAATGTCTGTGTGAGCTTTCAAGTGAACCTTATAAATATATGTTTCCAAAAATGAATTTAAATCAGCGATGTTTCCTGAAAAATATATGTATGGGAGTATTCAGACTCCATTTTTATACGTCGATTCTGCATGCAATCATTTATCATGCGGTGAAAGAAAATGCACAGGGAAAGAATTTTTTTCTTTGTTCTTTTACGGTGGAACAAAAACATAAATCGCATTTGTTTTAAATGAATAAGAATGTTAAAGAAATACGATCGTGAAGAATTCCATTGCCTTGTATCCTCCAATCTTCTGTGACCCCAATTTGGTGCGAATAAAATTGCTTTCCCTCATAGAAAGAGACAAGTGTTGGTGTTCTTTGCCTTCCCATCTGACAAATGCTACCTCGCAAGCCTTAGTAATTAAAGTACTTCTGGAATTACATTCTGCGGTCAGAATGTAACACATTTGTTTGCTAGACGTGTCCTGCAAGTATTTATGTCTATGTTTAAGAAAATTAATTATTTTATTCAAAATTATTTATCTTTTCTCGTGTGTATCGTTAACCCCCCCCCCTTTTTTTCTGTAGATAAAAAGCACGTATTCTCAGTATTTGATGTAATGTAGTATTTGAATTTTTCTATTATCTGAATTTTGGATTTACATGTGCAAAATTATTGAAGCTTCAGGCGAGAAAACATTGCAGAAGTAATAATTGTGATGAGACATATTTTAATCAGTATACTGTAATATAATGAGAGGTGTACCTTCTAAGCAAAGCAAGTTTAATATTAATGTTTATCTGAAAGACTTTTCATGCCTGCCTCTACATTTCACTGTTAAGTAAAATTAATGCAATTCAGTACGAGAAACCTTTCGAGTATCAAAATTAAATAACAAGTATAATTGAAGTCCTCATAGCTTATGATCTCAGTATACGATTTTCAGTCTAAGATTTAGAGAGTAATATTTATTTCGGCATATATTACTAAATCTAACATGCATTTAAGAGAAGATAATTCGTTCGCAGATCTTAATTAGCTTTATTCGGGGAGCGATATTTTCACTTATTTTTTGCTAAATAAATTTTAAATAATAAAAAGACTATCATACATATCATGTCATATGTATATATCATATCATATAGACATATCATATCATCTGAAGAAATAATTAATTCTTTACTTTTTATTTATATTCTGTATTTTAACCTTTTAATTGTATGATAATTTTTTTCAGGTATGTGGCAACAGTTCAGTCAAAAAAAGATCTTTGTGGACTCTGCTGTGGGTACTTCAAGAACAAACGTGCTCCCAAAGTTCGAAACTGTATCATGAAAGCTGTTCTTTGCACGAAGCGCAGAAAATTAAATCTACGCCAGCAACACTCTCATGGAGTAAATAAAGAATGGATTTATTTAGGAAGATAAGAGAATTAAAATTCTTTTCCTCTGTCAGGAAACTAATAAGAACAAATTCAGACAGCATCAGGATACTCCACAGGCACCTTATGGATGTAAAGAAAAAGAGCACAACACTGCCAGCTAGCGTTGGATACTCTTATGATTTATGCCACTTTCATTTTGTATGATGGAATACAGCTTCCTTCGATATCGGGCAATATAATATTAGATTTTCTTTCTATTCTTCTGCCGTACGCCAGGTTTAGAATCATTTTCGTAAGTTTACTTTTAAGGTACCTTATTTTTTCCTTAAAATATTACTTGAAATCTACACTTGATTTATGCGTTATGGTAAAATATAATTATGGAGGACCGCTTCTTGAAAGTTTTGCTTTGTGTTTACTTGAAAAGGCAATTAAATAAAATTCATCGAAAATCAATTTCATGTGATGCATAGCTAGTTCAAGGATTCAAGCACAGACTATAGTTGACGGATGAGGAGTTGTGAGCGTAAATGTATTTACTGTTTTTCTTGCTATAATCCGAAGTTTTAAAGTGATTTGATCTAACAAGAAAATACGAAAAACTCGTTCTTTGAAACTATTTTTTTACGGCTTACTTTTAATAGATTTCCTCCATCCCGATTTAAAAAAATATATATTTTTTAAGAACTGATTTCAGTAGTTATTAAGTAGCTCTAAGGACTTTTGAGTAAGGGTAAACATTAAATATTACAGGCGGTTCCTTTTCTCCACATACACTTATTGCGCAAGTTTATTGTTGTTTATTATGCCCTATGACAACCGCATACGGTGCCAGATCCCCCCCCCCCAGGAATGAGGGAGGCGATGGGCAAAGGGGGCGTCTTCCTATTTTTAGTGGGCCCCAGTGGGACGAAGTCCGACTTTAGCCTGGTGGACCCTTAATTTTGAACAATTCCAGAGGAGTGACCAACCCCATGAAATCGGCACCCTCAGAGGTAGCTTTAAACACTGAAGACATTGGAGCCACAACGGATTTTACGCGCACCAGCTCCCATTAGCGTACACGGTCATAAGGAGTTGACCTCCTCAAGCACTGGCCAAGCCGGATGCTGCTTCACTTGCCGTGTTCTTTTGGGAACGGAGTTTAGCGCTCAGACCATTGCGGGACTCGTGCATGTAGATAATGAAATCTGTAAGCACATTAATAAATATTTTTAGAAATCATTTTAGAAGACGTTGAGGGGTACAGATTCCAAAACCATATTCCCAAATGCGTTTATCATAGTATTCGTAATCATACATAAGCATATTATTTCTTTTCTTTTAAATACCTCTCACACACATTAAATGTGATTGAGAAAACTGTTAGAAATAATCCTCTTTCTCTGAACATATTAAAGCTTTGAATAATTTCTAAAGGGACTATATTGAGTTAGAGAAATAATATCAAAATCCAAAGAAAAATGGGAATAGTGAATACTTTTAGTTCTCATTTATGAGCTTATACTTTTGTGCATTCGTGTAACTATTTGTTTATCGTAAAATAATACATACCTGTGTTTCTGTCATTTTTATTAATGCACTGATATGTAACAACAGCTTGCAAAGTAAAGAAAATAGGGATTTCACGTATATGGATATCTTAAGATCCGCAGATATGGAAACTAGTATCCTCATTTTTAACCCTTAAATGCAAGACTTTTAAACGCGTTTGCGACAGCCACGGAGTGTAAGATAAATTTCCTGCGTCAATTTTGTGAATAACTAATTAATTTTTTGAAAAACATGCAGTTTGAAAGAAATACGGGAAATTTTTATTATTCACTACATGGATCGTTTATAATTAAAAATTTTATTTTATACGTGAAATTGGCATAAGCAATTTGGCTTTTAATCTGAATTGGTCGTGAACGTGTTTTAAACATTTGATGCAGATATGCATCGCACCCATTTAAGGGTTAAATATATATTTTGTGGTTTAAAAGTAGTGTGTGAATTTAAATGGTTATTCATCTCTTTAAGGATGCTTGTTGATTTCTATGGAAATATTCCTATCGAGAAACGAAACACTCATATATATGTTGTTAGTTGGGCGTGCTGTGAATAAGTGTCAGTTTTTACGAGTGTATTTTAAAAAGAATTCGGATTTCTTAAATTTTATCCAAAATATTTACGATTCAAAAATAGAATTCCTATCACACAATATTTTGTATGCTTGAAGTAAATCACATGTTGCAGTATTGATGACAAACATTATATTGATTACCTACTTTCAAATTCGACAAATTGTCAAAACATAATCGACGATTTTGTCAAAACATAAAGAGAATACTTAATAGAATTTGAAGGATGGCTAGTATTTAGTTATTTAAGGTATTATTATATCGATGAAGAACTAGATAATGTCACATTCCAAAAGTCTTCTAAACAACTTTCTCTTTCTCGAACTCGAGTATATAGACCTCGTTGGGCGTCCTTGAAGTGATCTGTATAAGGGAGAAGTGGCATGAAAGGACATTAGAAACAAATCTCTAAGTATACATATTTTTAGTATCATTTTCTGCTAGTATATGTAGCCCACACCTCTTTATGCAAAATAATAGTTAAATGAATAATAGAGTCATTGCAAATATAACATTTTGTGATTTCAAGATTCAAAAAATAAATAATTATCAGCATTTAAAAATTGAAGTATTTAAGTTTTAGAATTTGCTTGGATAAATATCGACTAATAATTTATGTACACTATTTATTCAACATTGCAAACAGCAAGCTTAAATTAGATGAAACAAAGTGATACTTTTGAATTTGATTTTATCTCAACATAGGTTAAAGTAATGACTGAGATAACCCGATTTATCGCTCATTCATTGCAAAATGTGTCACAGCACAAATTAGCTTTTATTTTCCAAACTTTAACGTTTTGGAGGAAAAAATTGTCTCAATGAAATGACGTATTTTTGTTATTACTCTAAATTTGGTATTTTTAAATATGTTAACCAACTGTTTTGATCATTCCCTTTAGAATACCTGAAAGTTAAAGTAATTATTATATGTGTAAAAATAAGGTTAGAATTAACATTACAAACATTTTATTTTATTATGTCCCGTTCTGTCTGACATGAATGGGAAAATTTATGAAAATTTGTATTTTTATTTTTCATATTTATTAGACTTCTTTGGATATGCTTATGTGTATGTTTGAAAAGTAGGGTATTCAAATTTATTTTCGTGCAATTCCCTTTAAAATAATCGCAGAAGTTCTTTTTTACTTTAATTCCAGAATGCATAATATATCCTGTTCATGCCTTTTCTCTCTGGTATGCCAAACGTAACCCTGATTTCAGCTTTAATGCAATTGTGTAATATTTGCTGTACTTCATCATTTAATCTTCTAAGAATTATTTAATGTGAATGCTCAATTGCTATACGTATCAAAATTTATTGCTTACACTATTTTTTTTAATTTAATTCAATTCTGAATTCCTCACTAATTGAAAAGCCACTGCTTATTAAAATTTCTTCTTATAAATATAAAGCCATGCCACCAACTTCCAGTTTAAATCAGGTAAAATTTATTGCTGTACGTGGCAACGCCCCAACATGAGAAATATTTTGCCCTTTTGAGATAACAATAAGCACTAAAAGCTGTTTAGCACTCCAGACCATGCATTTTGGAAGTCTCTAAATGTTCCATTATCTGGCAGTAAAAAAGGGCAGACCTTTTTAACTTTATGATGCCTGTATATTGCTTATTTTTATGCGGTTCTTTGTCTGCACGCTTTTCATAGATGTGCTTCCTATGGAATGAAACTGTTAACGAAATGAAAGTACTAATCGGGCATTCAAGTGATAAAAAAGGCGTCCTTTTCAAGCAATCAGTAGTTTTTATTGGATTGGCATTTATGACGATTGTTACGTGATGAATTTTACTTTCTCATAAATTCCCTTCTTTTACAACCATTGAAATTTCGCCTTTGTTCCAGCATGGATTTTAGGAATTTCTAAGTTAGGAAAACCTACTACTTTCCTCAAAAACTGTCAAATACAGTAAATGTATCAAAAAAACATAATTTATTTACCAACTCGAAATAAAGAAATAGTACAATCAATGGCATGGTTTTTTTTCTATGAATTTATGCGTTGAATAATTAAGAATAAATCAATTATCATAATTTATATGACTAGACATTTTTCTGCTTTTATTTATTTACTTGCACGCTCAGGCATCCTGTAAAAATTCTAATTGCATTATAAAAACCAAGTAAAACATCTAGAGATAAATTATGATTTTGGAAATCACTAACCCATAATATAGTATATCAATTATTTTATCAAAAATCTAATACTAAATTTAAGAAACATTAGAGAAAAATGAATGATCATGTTTGTTTTCATTGTGAGTGATCATTATGCCACATCAATGGATTACAGAGGTTATGACCAAAGACCGACCGATTTGGCCCTATAACTTGCACTTGGGGAAATGGTATTTCTTCAGAATATTCACATTCACGGTAAAATTTTTCTAAGCTCAATTACTCCTCACAAATTAAATCCAATGCCGCCCAAAGTTGTATAGTGGTCAGCAAACCACACACCTCGATTATGGGTCCGGATTCAACTTCTGAACATGGACTTGGTTGTTACATCGTTCGTCTTCATTGGGGGTAACGTTGGCCACATGCTAGGTGCTCCAAAATAAAGTGGAGAGCTCTTTTGGCCTTTGTAGTGACGAAGGGCTGTATGGTCCGCGCCCATTTTTTGGGGGAAAATTATATCCTCTATGTATACATAATGTTATGTTAAAAAAGGAACATAATTTTATCGTATCGATTAAAAATTTCAGGAGATTCAGTCTAAATAAGTACAAAATTTAAATTTTTATACGGCCGCCGCACAAAAAATCTCGTTAGTAAAATATGCCCCCATACACTAATTCGGTGATGTACAAAATTTCAGCCGTTCATAATAAAAAGTCTCAGAGATATGTTATGATAAAGGTAAGGAGGGTTAAGGGAGGTCGGTAAGGAGGCTCTATGATATCAATTATAGCAAAAATATGTATTTATGCGATCATCGCTTTCTTTCGCAAATATGTACAGCTCCTCAATCGCGCTCTCCGGTGTGATTTTTCCTCTTCGATAGCCATTGAAAAGTGGTTTAATTCAACATAGATATACTTTCATATCACTCAGCCTTTTTTTTTTTTGTGAAAGGCTGGAATCTTGTACACCACCTGATCAATGTATGGGACACATTTTGCTAGATGGAAACATTTTTGTACAGGGGCTGTTTAAAAATTTAAATTTTATGTTTATTTAATCTCCTAAAATTTTTATTCATACTATAAAATTAAGTACCTTCTTTTACGTAACTTTGTAATTTATTGTCTATATCTATTATCAATATTTAAGGAATACAAGTCTAGGATAGTATTTTTGCACATCCTTTTAGAAACTATGGCATCTGCATTAATTTAACGATTGACCACTTGAAAGTTTAATAACAAACACGAAACTGAAAACTGCAATGGATTACTTAGAAATAACTTTATAAATATATATACATATATATATATATATATATATATATATATATATATACAGGGTGTATCACAATGTAGAAAAATTTTCTTTATGCAATTTCATGCACAATAAAAAAATTTCATCTTTCTACCAAAATTCACCGAGTTATAGCTGCTTAATGTTAGAGCACTTTTCGAGCAGCGAAATAGGGGTTGTATACAAAATGAGTTTGAGAAAAATTAATGTACATGGTTTTGAGTATTGTAATATTTAATAGCAATTTCATTAACTATTTTATGAATGTAGATTGCAATAAAAGAGATTAACGTTTGACTATGTGTATCCAATAAATTAACGTAAAATATAGCTTATACTGAAAATAGAATTTTTTCAAAGAATTTTTTAAATGAAATGGTGTTAAGTAACTTAAAATAAAAAAAGAAGGAAATAAAACGCTTCATTAAACATTAAATTAGAAAATGAACATTTTAAAATACAAATGTATGCATTTTAGAAACTTAAAATAACATAACAAATTCTGTTAGCATAACATTTGTTCAAAAGTAGCTTCCATTGGCTGCAATATAAATATGCACCCTTGTAGAAAACTCTTCCTTTACTTTGCGTAGCATACTCTGTAGCCTAAGATTTTAGAGGAATTGTGCATGGAATAGAATGTTTAAGAGCATAGCGTTGGCAGGATTTTGTTTCGGGGGAAGGGGGGGCTGGCGCATGTCGAAACTAAAAATTTAATTCTGGATGGAATGGAACTCAGAAAAATTCGAATTACATATATATATATATATATATAATATAGAATAGCTAACTTACGTAATATGAAATCCCAAGATAATCCATTGATAAAGTGAAAAAAATAAAAATAAAAATAAAAAAGCAGATAGCACATGGTGCCAATTAACGAGCTTACACCGAATAAAGTGTTTAAATATAGCCTTCTAAGGCAATGAAAGTGTGGATAAATTGGATGTAAAGCGCCAAATGAGACAAGGTGGGCTTTTAAGCCTAATCACATGTATTCACAAGAGTCGGATATGGAAAGGATAATTGAAATGGTGTGTTCAATCATCAGGCGCCACCGCACACACATTTCAATTGAATCGAAAAAAACAATAATCTGCAAGTTACCTGACCAAAATTAGGGTCATTTTGTAACTTGGGGGCGCGACCGTAGCTATTAGAAATAAACAACGAGGTAGTGGACCAGACAAGAAGATCGAAGCTCAGTTATGGAGGCAGTACTAATGCATGTTGCCATCAGAAAAGACTTAATGCCATCATTAGACAAGAAATGCCATGGATTGGGGAAAAAAATAATATTATTAATAATCTGGAAGTATGGAAAGGAAAGGAAAATAAAATAATAATAATTAAATATAATAATTAAATGAATAAATAATAAAATAAATATATCACTAGTATAGCTAGCCTATATTTAACGTAGTACAAGCTGCAGTAGCTAAGAAGTACTTAGGTGAAGTTGTGGAAAAGGAGAAAAACTGTAGAAATTAATTATAATAGTAATGATAATGATAATAATTATATTAATATTACACATTTATTAATTCCTATTTATGCTAATATTATTGTAATATTAAGGGAGATCAGTACTCTGTATATATTTCACTTGGGAATCCATTTTACGTAAGTTAAGCTATTTTATATTATACTAGCTGAAGTACCCGTTCTTCGCACGGGAATGAATGGAATTTTTGATATTAATATTTGTTGTGATTACTATTTATTGTAATAACGAGATATAGCAAAATGGATATCGCGTTATATTGTGTTCAATAATCATGCATACTGAATTTCAAGGCAATCGTTTTTACGGTGCAGAAGGCGATGCGGCGTAGCACAATCTAGTGGCGAGTTTTAGCAAAACGGATACGGCAAAAATATTCTTCGCATTCAGATATCGATGTATACGAATTTTCATGACGATCGGCTGAATAGTCTTGACGTTCATGTGTTGACGCGACATCTAGTGTCAAGTTATAGAAAAATGGATCGTGCCAAACTCTTCCCCGTGTTCAAATATCTATGTATACCTATTTTCATAGCGTTTATTCGCACAGTCAAGAAGTGATACACTGCAGGGCCATCTAGTGGTTAATTAAAGTAATGATTTGCTACAGCGCCGTCATGTGGCGAGTTATAGCAAAATGGATAACGCCAAAATATTCTCATTGTTCAAATAGCTATGTATACTGATTTTCATAGCCACCGTTTGAATGGTCAAAAATTTGGCCTGCTGCAGCGTCATCTAGTGGCGAGTTAAAGTAATAATGCATTGCAGTGCCATCTAGTGGTGAGTAACATCAAAAGTAACGCAGTTAGAATATATTCTTCGTTCTCAAATGTGTAAGTATAAAAAATTTTATGCCGATCAGTCGAACGGTATAGAAGTTGATGCGTTGCAGCGCTATTTAGCGGTAAGTTACAGCAAATGGATAGTGAAAAATATTCTCCGTGTTCTAATATTCGCGTGTACCAAATTTCATCGAAATTGGTTGGACGATATTCGCATAGCAAACGGCTAAACGGAATAGAATTCGACGTTCTGCTGCGCCACCTAGTGAAAAGTTAGAGGAAAACGGATAGCATAAAAACCTTCTCCATGATAAAAGACTTAGGTGAACCAAATTTCATGGTGATCGGTGAAACGGTGCTGGAGTTTTTCAACCTCCTACACACATACCAACATTCATTTTTATCTATAACCAGTCTTATTATACGTATATACCAGTCTCAAGTAAAATCCAGTTTCAAATCTAAGCCTCGCCAAAGTGCCAGCATACACCATTTTGCAAGAGTTTTTTCAGGGAATCATTCGAAGCATCGACTTAGCAGCAATCAAAATGGGAAATGGTTCGACCGCCAGGCTTTTATTTGAAAAGTGGAATCCCTTAATACAGCCGCATTTTTTAAATTATCCACTATAACATGTTTTATTCATCGTTACCTCGATGTACTAAATGCGAAGATTTCAATTTTCTGAAATTTGGCGGATTTCCCCCAAGTTAAATCAATATACTCAATTGGCGAGAATTCTGAAGCTACATCGCTTGAAATGCCCTAATAACTGCATTATTTCTGCACGGATAGTTAAAATTTAATGCTGTATTCTAAGAAAACCTATACACTTGTTTTCAAAAATGCTATTCCCTTAAGCTCTCAGTAAATTGAGCCAAAAAGCCTAAAACTGTGCAAACCGCTAGAACTCACACTCTAAAAATCGGCCTATCAGCCATTTTATTTTTCGCCAAACTGAAAGAAATTACATATTAGTCTCGGATATCTTCGATCCTCATTGTTTTGCGTATAAAACATTTCATTCCTGCTCTCATTTCTTATGCGCACACGATATTATAATTAAAAAAAATAACCTAAAAAAATAAACTAAAAAAATCATTATTATTCTTTTGGTTTACTTTAAGAATTTAAAACATTTTATTCGGCAAAATCGCCACACATGGCAACCAAGATGCTTATTTCACACACTATTTTCACAACAGGGGTTAATATTACGTAAAGCTTTCTGTGTGGAGAACAGAAAAAATCTCTTAAATTCCGGGAACGGAAATTAAGGGAACCCTTCAGGAGGAAAACGTTTTTAAGTGGACTATCATTTATTCTATATTATTTTACATATCTGTGTAAAATTTCAGGCTGACAGGTCCATTTTTGTGGAATTGTATACTACCCAAATCAACAAATTGACAAACAGAATTTCATTTTTATTTATAAGATAACCTACGCTTGTTTTTAAAAATACCCTCTCATTAAATTGCGCCAAGCGCTAGAATCATAGAAAATCTGACACACTTTCAGATTTTTAAATACGCACTAAAGTGCTATATATAAAAAGAGTTATAATCCATGAGTCTTCCCTATTTTCGTTCCTTCTTTCATTAAGTTGGAATGTGTATCATTATTCATGAGTGTGATTAAACAAAATTAAAATTGATATTTCTAACATCCTTTTTTCTGGATGTAATATAGATACAGAAAAGCTGCTCTGAAAAATGCACAATTCCAACTGAATAAAAATTTCAAAAACTTATACGCAGGTGTATTCATAACCCAAATAGCAGACGATTAAATTACGATAAATAGCGCCAAGCGTTAGAATCCTCCTCAAAATCGCGAGAATGCTGAAGATAGATCGCTTGAAATCCCTTAATAACTGCATTATTTTCTCAAGGATCATTTAAATTTAACGCTGCATTCTAATAAAACCTTTGTACTTGTTTTCAAAAATTCGTTTCCTTAAGCTCTCAGTAAATTCGCCAAGCCGGAAACTGTGCAAACCGCTAGAACTCACTTTCTCGGCATTTGAGCCATTTTATTTTTTCGCCAAACTAAAAAATTTTAACATATTAGCCTCGGAAATCTTCAATTCTTATTGTTTTGCGTATAAAACATTTCATTCCTGCTCCGATTTCCCATGCACACGATATTATAATTAAAAAAAATATAACCTTAGGAATATAAACTAACAAAAAAAAATCATTATTATTCTTTTATTTTTACTTTGAGAATTTAAAACATCTTATTCGGCAAAATCGCCACACATGGCAACCACGATCCTTATTTCACACTTTTTTCACTACAGGGGTTACAATTACGGAAAGCTTTTTGCGTGGAGAACATAAAAAATCTCTTAAATTCCGGGAACGGGTGGACTTTCAAAGTTTTAAAGTGGACTATGATTTATTCTATATTATTTCACATATCTGTGCAAAATTTCAGGCTGATAGGTCCATTTTTGTGGATTTGTATACAACTCAAATCCACAAACAAACAAACAAACAAACAAACAGAATTTCATTTTTATTTATAAGATATATATATATATATATATATATAATATATAATAGCTTACTTACGTAAAGTGAAATCCCAAGATAATCCAACGATAAAGTGAAGAAAATATAATATATATATATATAACTAACAAGTAAAACACAAAACATACTACAAATAAGACATATCTCGCATAAAAGTAACAGCTATTATCAAGAATTAGAAACCAGATTTTGAATCCAAATAAAGTGCAAGAATTATTGTGATAGTATAATGGAACGGAAATTATAACCACTGTCACCATCTTCAGGGACCACAAACAGTGGATTATAATTTACAGTAAACCAAATAGTAGGGTTTCGGTTGTGTGGCATATCAGAAGAGATATTAACTCCACACATCTGGGCCCTACCCTACTATATAAAGGAAAGAAGAAATCAAAAAGATAACAAAAATTAGAAAGATAATTTTACATACCATACCTTGAGCACATGGAAATTTATTTTGAACAGTTGATATGTGTTGCCAATGCTAAGAATTGTAAAAAGTGAAAAATGGTGTTGCCACTAAATAAATGTGTAAATGTGGAAAGAAGAAAGTTTAGGAGTTGCCAAATACTAATAGGTAATATTATTAAATTTTAAGAATATCCAGGTATATTAATATAATAAATATATATTGAATAATAATAAATTTAAAAGATTGAATAAAATAAATATTATAGCAAAATTAAATATAACATATTGTTTAAAATAAATAATGATTATTATTATTGACTAAGTATGTATAATAAGTTATTGTATGACAGAGGATTAATCTAGTAAATAAGAAAAAAATGTTTAGAACAGAATAATCACAATATAGGAACCCCGTTTTTTTTTTTTTTTTTTTTTTATATAAATTCCTCCAGATATATATATGCATGCATAAACACATCCAAATTGTTTTTAAACATATTACTTTTTTTTTTTTATTTATATTTATATATATATATATAAGAGAAAAACTTCCTCCGCCCAACCCAACCATCCAAATACAACCTTAAAACCAAAACCCCACCCAACCTCCAGTAAATTAACAAAGACATTAGACACATCATTTTCAAGAATTGTATATAATGGATTTTAGGAACTTAGTGGGATAATTGTATTGTCTAGCTGACAGAAATAGAGATTTAAAATTGGAGACTTTGAAATCATCAGAACATAGAAACTTGATTCTACAGCAGTGATTATAGATGATATTGCGAAATACAGATTTATGTAAGCAGGAGGAAAAATGAGTAAAGCTATTTACTTTAAAGCTAAAATCTTTACGCTTATCATATATATTGAAACTAAGGCTATTTCTAGGAGTGATGGAGATACTTAGATCTAGAAAACTAACAGAATTGTTAAGCATATCATTTTTAATTAATTCCAGAGCAGATGGATATTTTATGGGGAAGATAATGTTATTATTAGTAGTAATGTTTACAAGTAAGATATCATCTATATATCGTTTAAGAATGATGTGTGTATTAGTATATTCTTTTTCATAGTAATATAAGTAAAGATCTGCAAGGTAGCTAGATGCTGAACCACCTTGTGGTATACCATGATTTTGTAGATATATTTTATTGTTATGTAGAATAAAATTATTATAGATAATAAATTTAGATAGACAACTGAAATATGTTACATCAACATGGGAAGGGAGCTGAATATTGTTAACACAAGTTTCAAATAATTCATTAATTACATTGTAAAGGTCGTCAAGAGGAATATTGTTGAATAGATCTTTAAAATCATAGGTATATAAAGAGGTAATATTACTAATAGTATATATATATATATATATATATATATATATATATATGTATGTATGTTTCTTATGTTTATGGGAAGGGCTGCTACTGTGTCCATTTATGATTTAAAAAAAAAAATTACACACATTGACCATAACTAAGGCATATGTACTGATAATTTTTAATTATCTAATTTTTTTTACTAATATGGCTATTTTTTTTTTTTTACGGTATGTATGCCCGACATGAAATTAACGGTATATGTACTGGTCCCTCTGCTGCCTGCATATATACCGTTATTTAGGACTCAGTTTTTTTGCGGTTTACTGACAATGTATTTCAAATTACACTCTCTCCTCATTCTTCAAAATATATATGTTACTATTACTCGTATATAATATTTCTTAGACTGTTATCCCTTAATTTAAAAAAAATACATTGGCGTTTTATTAAATTTATTGCTAAAAATTTCTAATATCTGTTATTTAAATGAAATACATGAAAGATAGTTGTGTTAAAGAAAAACTACGCAATAGCTATCTGCTTCAAGGGTGTCTTGGTCGGAGGATATTTTAAAAGATTTTAACGTGTATTTACGTTGCATGGGGAGAAAACCGGTCAAGACCCCAGCCCTCTCGATCGACCGCTGTGAGGTAGGCCAGAACGCTTGACTTTCACACTTCGGCCGTCTACCGTCTTCAGTGTCTTATAGACATGAAAGTATCAATCAAAGCAGCTATTATACTTCCTTATTCTTAACTCGTTTATAAGTGCGCTGCTTTTTCAAATCTGCTGCTTATTTTTTCTTTCAAAATTTAAATGTATGATCTGTCAGTTTTATTTATTATTCAGTGATTTTACACTTACAAAATGCAATATATTTTAATAAAACACATTAGCAAAAAGAAAGCAGCGTTGCGCAATTATGTACGCAATTAAGAGAGGAAAAAACATAAACGCACATATATATATTAAATTTTTTCAGTGAACAAGCTTTTATTATAATTTGTTATGAATAAAATATTGCATAAATATGCTCTCGTGTGCTGCTTGTCATTTTTTTCCGTTTCGTGTTTAATTCTAAGCAAATATCTTTGCTCAAAAAACTCTGGATGATTCTCAACTCCCCAACTTACGCAAGTACTTGATAAGGGGAAAAAAAAAAAAGTAATCAAAAACTGTTTCTTTCTTTCTTCTAAGCAGAGAATAAGAGAAAAAAAAAAAGAGGGAGAGAGATAGAGAAAATTCGTTTAAACTTCCTCTTCAATTCATCACTTAAACTGATACTCTATATAAGACGAAAATAAAAATGAATAAAATGAAGAACATTTTGCAAAAGAGGAAATGTTACTTGCAAAATGGAATGCGATTATCGCTTGTTGTGTGTATATGTATGTCTTCAAGAAAACATAAGTTTTGTGCACGTAAAAACTGAGAATAAGAATCATGCAATTACCAAAATAGAAATGAACATTTTTTTTTCTTATTTTGATATAATTAAATCGTGAATTTTATCAGAATCTTGAACCGAATTTGTTTCTAAAAGAAGAGGAAAATGTATGTTGAATTAATATCAAAGAATCATTTTTGTTTTAAATTGTATTATCGGTATATTAAATAACACACATCTCATTTTTTAAGTAAATTGTTAAAGTAAGAAAGGTCATAATAATTAAAGTCTAAATAGTTGGTTGTTGAGTACAAGCGTAATAATTAATGGTGCCTTATTAATTTTTAGCGTATAG
This sequence comes from Cheiracanthium punctorium, assembly GCA_038373885.1. Lineage (NCBI taxonomy): Eukaryota > Metazoa > Arthropoda > Arachnida > Araneae > Cheiracanthiidae > Cheiracanthium > Cheiracanthium punctorium. The sequence goes on along the minus strand of JAWZYV010015392.1, from coordinate 518,976 downwards.
GACATATATTAATTTTTAGCGTACACTTTTAAGCGTACAGGAACTGTTATTATTTTTGTTTCAGTATATGCATTCGTGTGTTAAAATAACAACACTAATAGAAAATAAATAAATCAGTTCGCTTATAATCTGGAGGGCAATTTAAAGACTGTAACCTGAAAGTGAAAAATCGAACTATTTAAGAAGTTATTTAATTGATTTTTTTCCACACTCGGGAGTATCTTGGCTTACTTATCTTTGAATAAATAACTAAATTAATAACATTTTTTTAATAGCAAGATTTCGGCTTAGCAAAAAAACTAATATTGCCAGAATGAATCGCATTAATATCATATCTGGGATGCAAGCCTTATAAAATCATTAAAAAAACGTGGGTTTTTGCAATGAATCGACATACCTGTGTAATAGAAAATAGTCTTTCATGATAAAATATAAATAAATGTAAGTACAAAATTATGAAAATTAAAATGTTATGGCTGCAATAATACCCACACAGTGGCGGATACAGAAAATCTGTTTCGGGAGGGGCTAAATTTTGAAAAAAGCTTATTTCACTCAAACAAAATATACAATAAAGCAAAATTTTAGTCTAAACCAATGTAAAAACTTTTGGGGGGGGGGGGGCTAAGTGATTAAAAAAGATCACTTTACATATTCAAAGTGCATAATGAAGCAGAATGTTACCCTTTAGCAATCCCTTTTTTTTTGGGGGGGGGGGGCTAAAGACCCTTAGCCCATCCCCTGAATCCGCTACTGTATGCACATCTTGTGGCTTAAAGTACACATGAATACATTTTCAAGCTCTGCAAATGTATCATAAATGGTTGTAATAGCTTCTTTTTAAAGCAGTAATAAAAGATTAGACCCCATCACATAAATTTAAAAATAAATAAACTTTGTCCCATTTTTACTTTTATTCTTCTTCAATAAGATGATCTTTGACTTCATTTTCGCTACTGTATTTAAAGTTCGCTCAAGCCTGTTAGTTCTCTTTTTATTTACATTTCTTAAAATTTTCACTGAGTAAATTATAATTTTCTAGGCTTTATCTATAATCAAATTTTCTGTAATTTCCATAATGATAAAATTTCAGTAATGAAAATTGTAAACTTTAACTTCTGATATGTCAATCGTTTACTTCCTAATAATTTTGGAATAAATAAATAAATGAAGATTAATATAATTTCAAATTTCAACTCTCCCTGAGGAAGGAAAAAAGCATTTGAATTTTAGTTTTAAAAATGCGTGTCGACAAATGTTTTTGACAACTGCGATTACAAATTGATGGCAACAGTAGTAACACAAAAGTTCAAAAGACAAAGGCTCTACTTTTAATGCTTCCCTAAAATGCTTCCAGCTTTACTTTCAACTTTTTTTCAGTCATTTGGTTTCGTTCTTGCTTTCACTCTTCAGTGCCCAAAACAAATGATAATATCCCCATTGGGAAACTCAATGATGATTGTGACATGTCAGGCAGAAAATTTGTATCGATTTCAACTCTTTAAATGCATACATTAATTGTAATAGCTCTATTTATCTAGTTTTCGTAAAATGCATTTTTATGTAAGTATAATTCTCTGCGTTAGTAGACTGTAATTACTTTAGACAAAAACAACTCGAATATCTGTTCCTAGAAGCTATTAATTTGAAGTTCAAATGCAGAAGTTGAACTCATTTTCAGTTTCTATTAATTTTTGCTTCATGTTTACGAAACATTGTGTTAGTTGCTTCGCTTTAAAATCATCGTGCATGTATCATTAGATTTAAAATCGATCCCTAAATGTGGGTTTTATGAAACTAGTTTTTGATGATGAAATACATTTTGATCTGTCTTTAATCGGGTTTACCCCCCACCCCCACCCCCCAGTATTACAATCGCTTGTAAATTTTTTGTATTTTTAAATTATAAGTCACTGTAACGATTAAAATATGCAGTACCTGCGATTTACTGAACAAGAAAAACTGGAGTGTTTGTTTTTCGCTATGCATTACAACGTTCAATTTCTATTGAGTGTCAATACAATAAAGCAATTAAAGTATTTTCTAATAAGTTTATCGTTGCAATAATAGAAAAATTAGTTAACCACAATATGTTTTTTTAATAATTAGCTCCTTGAATTGAAATGTTTTTCAACGTACAAAATATCATTTAACCACTCTAGAAGCTATTTCAGATAAATCATTATGAAATTCATATCAGTAAATATTGCAGTACTCTGGTTACTTCCAGATCTGCATTAATCTGAAATTGTGTGATCGTTATCCTGCTCACAGAGAGGTAATCTTTTAAATTGTCTTTCTAGACAAAAATCATCACAAGTATATCTCCCGTGTAACTCCAGTTGGACCAAAAGCAAAAGCACTTGATGATTTAATCTGTGAAAATACAGTGTAAAACGTGATTATTTATCTGTTTAGATGTGAACAGGTACTTAACTGTTCAGTTCGTATCGTAAAATATCTAATTTCTTATTTGCCAGGAGAGGGCAACTCACGTCACCAAATGTGTCGCTTAGAGCTGTACATGCGTCCTCTCAGGAATTTCCCGCCACAATTAGATTCTTCTGTAGAAGGGGGGCAATATCTGAATATTGACACCTCTCAAAAAATCTAGCGACAGCCGAGGGGGACTTCGTAACCTTTTCGTGAACGTTTGCGTTCACTATATGTACACGGTGGTCTTTAGTGGTATGTAGAAATCGAATACGCAATATTCTAGTTACCAGTCCAACGCCTTAATTACTGGGTTACAACTCAACAGCCGCAATATCTGATTGTTTTAAAAACTTTTTCGTGAACGTTTGCGTTCACTATATGTACACGGTTGTCTATAGTGGTATGTAGAAATCGAATACGCAACATTATAGTTACCAGTCCAACGCCTTAACTACTGGGTTACTACAGCCGCACTATCTCATTGTTTTAAAAGTTAAACCTTTCTGAAGTAAGGCTGGCCTTATGAAACTTACTTTGCTATTCAGTTAAGCAGTCTCTTACATTTTCGTAAGAGCAGTCAGTATTTTACAGCATTTCTTTTTATTTATTAGACACAAAGGGGGGAATGATATAATGAAAGTATCAATAATGCATGATCAAATTTGAAATCTACGGTAAAATTATTAAGATAGCTATCTGCAATTATCTTCTTCTTTAAAATTTTATTTATGCAAATTGCGACTGATAGTTACGTTTTCCTAGTTAACAATTGTCAGACAATTTGCATTTATTTAAAGAAAAGAACAGAGGGGGAAAATGAAATTGTGCCTAGTATAAATGGACGCATTTCTACAACCTAGCAGTTGTTTGGGTTATATCAAACCAATTTAAATATATTCCCTTAAAGTAAAATACTCTACAGAAGAAAAAAAAAATCATCATTTTTTTTCTCTAACATGAAGTCATTTCTGAGTTTAAAGCGAAATCAGAAAAAAATATAAAAAGATAGGAGATTGGAAAGGGAGGGGGAGAGATGAAGAAATTAAATTCTTTAAACCCCCGTCAGTGTACAAATAATAGAAATAAACTTCTAAGAGTTTCACGGTCAACATCATTTTCAGCTTTTGTTTCTGTGTATCTCTGGTAACGTAAAAGGATAAAAAGCTAATATAAGCTCATCTAAGTCATAGTATAACTGCGTTACATTCCAGAAACTGTTGTTTTCAAAAATATCTCCTATTCTTTCGTGTTCGTTGTCTTTTTTTTTTTTTCATTTTCTTCTGTCTATTTAAAGTCAAAACTCCAGGTGCATTTTTGCGATAAAATGAAACCTAAAAGGCGACTTTTTTTCTCGTGGTTTTTTTTTTTTTTTTTTTTTTTTCCACCGTCAACATCCCTTGAAAATTATCCGCATAGTTTTGTCTTTATTTACTTATTTATTTTTTCACTTCAATTAGATGTCGTGTTATTAATATTCGTTTTATTAAAGTAAGTACCATGATTTCAAACATTTTTCGGTATATGTGGGGAGATTTAAAATATTATAAAAGAAGCAAGAAAGATAATTACTCTTTGCATGTTTTTGTTTAGAAAAATTAAATTATTTGTAACGCCTTAGTATTATTTCCACATGTTTGCACATGAGAAAGGGGAAAAAGTTGAACTTATTTTTTCAGAAATGTATGTACAGATCAACAGCAAAAAGTTCAATTTACATTCACACATATTAGATGTTCTGCAGTTGATAGTAACAGACGTTTACTGAGCTATTGCAGGCATTAATTATGCTGTTCAGTAGCCGATTTATTAATTTATGCAAAAATGCTTTTTTTTTCGTTTTTCTGTACCTTTCATTTACTTAATTGAAATTGTTTTCTCGTAATATTGATGAGACTTCGTATACAAGCTCTGGATCTGTTATTTTACCCATTCAAAATTCAAAGTATAGGAAAAAAATCTGTGAAAGGCTCTTATGGCTGATTTAGGGCTGAAAATAGAAATTTGCAAATTTTACGGAGTGTTTGATTGTAATGTATTAGCAGTATATAGATTTTCTTATTGAGCGTATGATACATAACGAATTAATATGTTCAAGAAGTACGCAAAAGATTTGTATAACATAAAATGGGTTCAACTTTGAGGTGGAAACAGCGCTTAAAGTTTAAATTGTACTGTCTCCTCATCTATTCTGTATTCGTAAAAGGCAGAAAAAAAGTTAAAATACTTGTTATCTGCTAAAATATAGCAGATGTTATCCATTTTTTTATGAAAGTACAATACGCTTGGCTTCAATCAGTTACAGTTAATCAGTTACAAATTATGAGTCGTTGTTCACGGTCTCTCTCTCTCACATTTTTGTTTCTCAGTGATTTGTTGGAAGTAAGTGATAGTCAGATCTCTAGGCAAAGTATAAATTTCTATCATTAGCAAAGAGAAATTGTCCAAAGCCTTGCAAGTCTCTCTTTTTCATAAAATTCAATTCAGAGTAATGCTTAAATTTGTTCTCACTTTTTTTTGTATCTTAGGAGTGCCTTGATTAATATTCTGCCTACATATAATGAAAAAAAAATTGAGCAGTTAAATGATCTGTGCTAGCAAAAAAAGATAAATAAATCTGACTAGACTCATAAAATTGCTTTAGAAAATACCTTTCATTTTGTATATATTTTAGAAAACTCCATTCAACGTTAAAACAGATGCCCGCACTCTAGTTCATTTATTTTAGAAGATGTATTCTTTTCGTTTAAACGCTAACATATTAAGTTATGTATATTTATTCAAATTGCATGTCGATTTATAAGCTATTCATGTTTTTAAATAACACTTCATGTTTTCATCATCTTGGATGAAACAAATAAAAAAAAATATAAAAAATAAATGCCTGCCAAGGTACATTAATATTTATTGTAAAAGCGCACAACCCGTGTTGTATGAAACTTCCTGCAATCCTAAGAATATTGATAAAGGTGGAAGGGGAGATGAAACTCTTGTTGCACAAAGATAACAAGATCTTGAAAAGCTCAGGCGTCTACTGGGTTCACGCGTCGACACCCCTTGAAACCTCACTGGCGATATTGGCTTTGTTTGATATGCATTAAATCGAGTTTACCTCTTCCCAAGACCACCATCCAGCTCTGCAGAAACCTCAACAGTTTGACAACTCGTTGCCTGTCGAAACCAGTTATCTGAAATGACGTCTTTCTTAGGGAAAAAATTGCGAAAAGATCCGACAAGGCAAGGGGTAAACTTGATTTCCTTCCCCCTTTCTCTTTTCCTCTATACTTCTTAGACCGGTCAGATTAGTACGTCCGTCTTCAACAAACAAAATATAATAACTTAACCGACATGAAGGGGCGTGGCTATTTCACGCCATTGGCATTGCAGAGGTGCTGATAGGTACACTTTGATTAGATGTAGAGGGGCAAGACTCTGTTTCGCTCCCTACGCATAACAGTCGGGTGTGCCGATGTCTTAGGCAAACTTTACATAACAAGTGAAATGGGCTACGAGACCTTTTTTCACCCTTCCAGCCCATGGCCATTGAAAGACACTCTCTCCACAAAACGATTTATAGATCAAGCGTTTTATTTTTTTTTTTTTCTCTTACCTGCACGCGTATTTGTGGCGGCGTTTTTCAGAAACATTTGAGTTGCTTCAGCGACCTTCAGTTTCATCAAAGGGACATGCTGTGTGATCGGCTCAGCATTATATGAACTGTAAAGAAAATAAAGGAAATACAAGATGGGATTTGTACAATTAATCACTGTCTCGTTTCATATGCGTCTCTTTAATTGCTTTGACAGTTCGCTGTTCCTTACACGTTGATCATTTGGATTCCTAAAATTGACTCTTAGTTCTGTGAAAGAAAACGCGACAGATGCTGTTTTTTAAGCTGCAAAGATGCCCTCTTTCATCGATAGATATATTGTGTTTATTGATACAGACCTTTGAGACAGAAGTTTTTATTCCAAGCACGAAATATGACTTGAAAAGGTATGCCTTATCATTTTAACTTCTCTTTAATACAGTTATAGTATCTTCTATTCTTATGTCTAAAACAGTACTGTCAACTTATTGAACTGTTGTATTTTCATTTTGTGTAAACTTTCGTCACTCCTGGATGTAAATATTTAAATGAATGTAAGCAAACAGCAGAGAATCCTGCATAAAACTTTATAAATTGTTTTGGAATATAAAACAGCATAAAATGACTTAACCCATTGGTATGTTTATCCCCTTGGCTTGCACTTGAAAAATAACTCTGTCAAACAAATTATTTTATGTATAACTAAAGAAAATGCCTTTTATTAAAGCTTTATGACAGACGGATTATTTATGCAATAAGCTTTTCTTAACCCATTCATCATACTGTTTAGTTGATCACTAATTCACTGACTCACTCTGTAACCATTCCGGTCAATCACTTCAATATAAATATTTTACCACCATTACTCCAAGAAGATTAAAAAGTTCAAAAAGATTAAAAAGGAGAAAAGGTGTAATATCATCTACACTGTTTATACGATCCGCTTAAAATGTTTTATAATTATGTATAAAATTATAAAAAACAATCTGTGCTACTTTAAAAATCTGAAAATCCACCTGTTCCCCAATTTTCAAGCGATTTTTTGCTATTTTCAGCTCCATTTTATATGCGACAGTAAAAAAAATGAGTGCTTGCGTCTCAAAATGAGCTGTTGCCATCGATATGACGTCCTATTCATCACGGTCAACAGACTTTGAAAGGAAAGTGTGACTCCAATTCGTTTAAAATGGTTTTTTCAGATTACATAGTTTATTATCCCCCCCCCTCCCCACCACAAATAAATCGTTTGCATGGATATAAGAAAGGCTGTGTGTGTACACAAAACGAAATCTTTCGAATGCCAAGTTTCCGCGCGTTTTCAGAAGGGCATGAAATTCTCTTTGGGTATATAATAAAAATTGATTGAACAAAGATTAAATATATTGAGTGCAGACATATTTTCGTCAAATGTTTTTTTTTTTTCTAATGCCCGTTGTAATTGCCTCCACAACGGGGTTTGACTTCTAGTTGTATCTTTATTAAACTATGGTTTCCTAACATTTATGATTTATATTTGTACTCGAGTTAAAAAAAATATTTGATGCAGTGAAGCTTTTTTTTTTTCAAAATAGAACACTTCTACATCATCTGACTTTGCTAATTAGTAAATATTTCTAGCGACCATAACTGCCAGTAAAATATATTAATAGAGCTTGCACGTGAATCCACATCCACATTTAGTGATATATTACCAAACGGCTTATACGGCTATGACCATGAAAGAGACCTAGAATTAATAGCTATCGAGACTAGTGTATTTTTTTAAGCACGATTTCTCATTTACTTATCTTAAATATCAACTCAAACTTTCAGCAAATATAATATCCGAGCATAAGAATTTTTGAAGTTCGCGTTTCTTTATGTATGAAATTAAATTCCAAGCCTTTTCGGATTATCAAACTTTCTCTTGTGCCAAATGAATGTCCTCCGAAGTCTATTGCTCATGAGATTACGCATAACAGTACCAACTTATTTTTATAATTAATATTAAAATCAATAATAATGAATATGAAGAATGTAGCTTTTGTAAATCTAAGCATTAGCTTAAATAACTTATAATACTACATAAACGCCGATAATAAATTATTTTTTTATCGGGGCTTCATTCTTTTAAACTCTACATTTTCCCAAAACTCTTAACGTATGTGTGTGTGTTGAGACTTATTAAAATAAACCACTTTTCTGAAAGTTAGATACTATGTAATCAGTAAAAATATTATCAATCCTTAAGTATTAAATAAATTACTATATTCACAAGAGTCTATAAATACGTGCACTTAAAAATCTGTAAAGAGGGAAGTGTCCCCTTATGACAGATAAATTTTGCCACTGCATTATTTTTTCTTTTACCCTGCTAAAGTACAGACTATTGTTTCTTAAACTCCGTGGAACGTCAGTACTAAAATGCCTAAGGAAAATTGCGAAAATATTTTTAGTACGTTTTAAATAAAATATTTTAATTAAGTTTGTATATCGTGCACGCACAAGACTTTTTAAGCGCTAAAAGCTTTGTGATTAATACATTTATATATATATATATATATATATATATATATATATATATATATATATATATATATATAATTTAAAATTAATAGAAGCACTTTTTATAGAGAAAGGAAAATTACTTCAATATATTTTTTTTCTAATTTTAACAAATTCAAACGTAGTGAATTTGATATGATAAAAAGCAGTTTTCACTTAGTTATAAGTAAATTTATTATTTATTTCTAACCTTATTGATGCTTTATAGTAAAGCGCAAAAATAACACTAATTAGGGAAGCTACAAAAGTTAAAAAAAATAAATTTAATATATCCATATTCTCCTGTAGAATATTTGGTATTTTTCCTTCACATATGCTTTTGATTATTTAGCATGAAAAATTAAATTAAAATTGCTAAGAAATTTCTAAAATGTCTCCATCAATATTTTTTCAGATTATTTATCTATCACAAATTGAATTATGTGTTAATCTAAGATTTTTAAACTTACATAAGCACTCTAGCAGTTTAATTGGATTTCTCATAAATTCTTTTAAAATCATTTCCATAGAGCATCGCAAAATCGTAATTTAATTACAATGTGTGCGGCGACAGAAACTTTTTGCTGGGTAGTTACATTAAATGAATTTATGAATAAGTTTTAAGGCAAAATTTGACACATCGGACTGAAGAAAGTGTTGTCTTGCTCTTGCAGTTCAAAACATCGTAGTACATAGAAAATGTTTTGGCACTCTTGAAATTTTTAACATAACTACTTTAGGCAGTTGATGCCATTAAAGACAAAGGAGAAGTCTTTTAGTAAACCTATGGGGCTTATGAATGACTAATAGGACTTAAGCTATGATTTTAGTTTGCAGTCTTGTATTGCATTGTATTCTTCGTTAAGTCGAACCTGCACGAGGGGTATCTGCCTACGAAATTGCCTTGGGCAAAGCACTTTTTAAGGGGTTCTAACGCGTATTCACATTACATCTGCAGAAAACCTCCCCAAGTTCAAGACCGTTAGATCTACAGCCGCGTTGTGGGCCAGAGCCCTGAACCTTCATACTTCAGCCCTCTTTCGTGTTTAGCAATCTTGAGAATGGATTCAGATGTAGAGTTTTTTCTGAGGTGAATGCAGTGATTAAGATTTGCGTATTCATATTTATTATATCTAAATGAATACTGTGAAACACCATTTCATCCCAGACTGAACTAATATTTCTTGAAAGGTATGCCTCCTCCTCAGAGGCGTAGCCAAGGGGGGGGGGGGGTTAGGGGGGTCATAACTCCCCCATGAGGAATTTTTTGCTATACAAAATGTATATTCTTCACTACATTATCACACAGGTATACATATATATGAGTTGCAGTAGTCATAACCCCCCCCCATGAAAAAATTCTGGCTACGCCCCTGCTCCTCCAGTATTCTCTTCTGCTTCAAGATCTTGAGATTCAATTCAATATTGGAGATATGTTGGAAATAGTTACGATATAAAAGAGTAACTTTGATGAAATTTTACACTCTGTATAGGAATTGCATAGGATTGTATAAGGAGTATATTCAATGTAAAATTAATTTTTAAAAAACTGTTTTGTCAATATTTTAAACACTGGGAAAGGGCTAGAAATTGTTTTTCAGAAATAATAAAATTATTGCTCATTAGTGTTGATTTATATGAAACATTTTAATAATAATGGCAACATTACCATTATAAAGAAATATTACCAATTCTCACTGTTTTTAATACTAGCTCAATATCACCTCAGCATCTTGCTTGTAGAATTCATAAAATAATTATCCGATACTGTTATAAAATTAATAGTTATAAATAAACACCTCAAATTTATTTATATAAGCTTCAAATTTAGTTACACAATTTTCTGCTTTCCTCGATCACCGTTTCTGAATATGAAAAAAAAAATAATAATAATAATAATATTAAACAATCATAAAAAAAATCCAGCGTTTAATAAATCACGTTTGAATAAAACTCGAAATTCAGCTTTATCCTTGAATATTTTGAGATTTTCGTAAAAGTAAATAAATATTTAAAAAAGCCCACACCACACACACAGTCAAAAATATTTTACTGAATCCAAGACTCATTTTTACCTAGAAATTTATGTTACTATTTGTTTAAAGTATTATCGAATTACGATGCTCATGAAAATGGTATTTTTTTAACTACTTCTGTTAAGGCAGGTATTATCTCTTGAATAAAAAATAATTAACTTATAGCACATTAACTTATAGCGTCTATTTAGAATCCAAATAGACAATAAAGAAAGAAGCACAAGCTAAATTGTTTTCCGAAATAAAATTCTTTTCAAGTAATGATGCTTTTCGTGTTGCCAAGAAGGGAATGGTAATAAACTTCCGGGCCAGAATTGTTGCATAAAATTGCGTTTTATTTATTGAAATACCTTGATTTAGTCAAGTATCTTTGAGAGGTATTATCTTTTCTTTTTTCACGTGAAAAATATAAATTTCTTTAATTGGGTAAGCTTTTGGGAGAAGATCTATAAATATGCTTATTTAAAAGTTAAAGTGGCTATTACATCTTTTCAAGACAACTCTAGCATTTCTTCTCTTGAATATTTAATTACCTTTGAAGTAAATTTAAGATACACGATTTTGTTAATATTTTTAATGAAGCATCCGTAAAGGAGATAATGAGTTATTCCACGGCAAAGATCATAAGCTTATATTTAATTAAGCGCCGGTTTATGGCGATAATGAGTATCTGGAATGTAATTTTGATGTTTTGAGATTTTTTATTATATTATTTTTTAAAGTCTGCCAGTTTTAAGCTTTTCTTTTCATCGCTTAGTCATAATGACATTTAACAAGGTATTTAAGGCCGTTTTAAATTAATAACAGACTAAAATATGCCTTATCTGATAATTTATCCGAGCAACTACACCATTAGCATAAACAAAATGTATTGCGCTAGGTATTAATTAGGTTTGAGTGTTCTTATACTCGAATAAAATAATGCATTTAAAGAAAATGAATTAACGTTTCAAGTACTCATATGTCTAAAATTTTCTTGGAGCGTATACGTTTTATATGTGGGCCAGTAAATTTATAAATTAATACTTAAGACGAACAGACGAGCTGAGAGATAAGTTGAATTCATAAGCACTTTTCAACCTTGTTGGATAGTGTTAAAAACGTTGGTTTCTGGGACCAAAATCACATTTATTGCCTGAAAAGCCATTAGAAATGCATGAAAATTATTTGTTTTCGGTTATCCCAAAGGACAAAAGTATGTGAGGTAAATGTAAATGTTCTTTTAATTATCTCTCAGCAACAGTAGATTTTTTTAAATTGAACTCATATCATGTATATTTAACTTCCTAAATGAATAATAAGAGCATTTGAATCCACTTTGGTTCGGCAGCTTCTCTACAGCAAGGGATTCACGAACGGTAAACTTTCAAAATCAACGTTTTTTTTCATTATTGCAAAATATCAACTGATAATCATTCAACGATCAGCTCTGCTGAAAACGTAGAAACCCTTCAACCTTTTATCAATCTCAATTTCTTGAGATTTACAAGAAAAGTAGTTCCTTGAGTAATCACATGGGGTGGTCATGTCTGTTTTTTCTATTTACCCCAACTATCCCTACTTTATATGGCAAATTAACAAGTTTTGAACAACACATTTATATATACCCATTAAATATAGTGAAACCTCTCTCAGCGGCCACCCCACCGTACCGAGAATATTTGGCCGCTCTCAAGGGTTTTATTTACCATACCATTATAAGATAACTGCTGTAATGCGTAATATAAACAAGTCTGGCGCATATTCCTCATTGAAAATGAAATTTAAAATTTATCTAAAGTGAAAATAGTACTTTATTTAATGCTTTCTTAAATGTTTTGAAAAAAGGATACAGTTTGTGTCTGTTTTAACTTTTAACTTTTCTCTGAAACAGCTATTTTTTCAAAGTTCGTTTTTTACTTTAAAAAGCAGATCTCTAACCGATTCATTTGTAACCGCTTCGGAATTTTCGATAATTTCATCGGTTTTCCCTAAAGTCATTTGAGTTGAAAGTTTAGCTTGCTCGCCGTTACAAACATCGGGAAATTCCTCGTCAGGAAGAAAATTAGAGCTTCGAATGCACAAAAATTAATTTTTTAAAATCGTTTATATACTCAAACATTTTGCTTGGTTAATTAAAATCCACCTGAAATTAATTTTACATTTGATTTAAAGGATTTAAAATACGCTTACCTTCGCCAGACTCCTGACCTTGAGTTTTTCCGCTAAAAATTATATCATGGAGTGACTACAATTTTCCGAAAAATGAGATGGGCGATCCCACTCGGTGGCCGTTTAAAGGAGGCCGGGTAGGCGTTGATAGAGGTTATTTTAACATTAGGTCTAGAGCCGAAAAATACGTACCATGAAAAATGGGCCGTATAGAGGGGTGGCTGCTACACAGGGGTGGTCACTCGGGGAGGTTTCACTGTATTTGAAAAAGATCTCACCTTTAAATTAGACTTTTCATAACATGAAATTTTGTTTTTTTTAATTCTGACAACATTTGCAGTTTTTTCTTTGAAATGTTGTTTTTTAAAAGCTTTTCTTTATGTATTTATTAGGGATCAAGTGATAGTTATCAGCCTCTATGCCACGAGTTACCGATACTTAATTTTTTTAGGTATCGGTATCGGTACTTTTACATTTTAAAAATATCCGCCAAGTATTTGTTCCCGATATATTCGTCCGTTTTTACTGCTACTTTTCACCCAAACTACGCAGGCGCAGCACCACACTGGAAACTTTGTTATGGTAATGAGAGGCGTCGCTTCATTCAATAAAAATAATTTTCGCACTGCTGTTGTTTACGAACTCATTGGTCGTTAATTTTTCTCAAACAAGCTTTGTGTCTTTTTTTCAACAAACACACGCTACTAACTGTGAGATATTATGAAAAACAGTCAGAGTTATCTGAGGGGGGGGGGGGAGGGAAACTGTTAACTCCCATTCACTGATATCGATTTTATGTTTTAAGACATGTTTCAAATTGTTATTTAAAAAATTCATGCGAGAATGTTTGCTTGGGAATGACATCAGCATCGAAACTGGAGGGGGGGGGGGATTCTCTTTGATATCGTTTGATATTTCAGAAGGCAACAAAAAATTGATGTAGATAAACATGAATAACCCTCCCCCTTTATTGCTCAAGACTAGAGATGGTTATTGTGCCCTGGCCTCAGAGCTGTTTCGAAAAAAGTAATTTTCGAGGAGGGTCCTAAACAGTCGAAAAGGAAGAATATTGCACAAAAGATTTAGTACACAAAAATCGAAATTTCTTGTAGGGAGGGGGGGGGGGGAAGATCTGGTTCTCTGAGTCACCCCTCTGAGTACGGCCTTGACAATGCCGGCCGAAGGCAAATGCGCGGCACGAGGCAGTGGTTATTTTACTTGTACAAGATACTAGTGAGGTCGCGTAACTCAGGTGTCGGCAATTTCGTACAGCTCGCAGGCATTGGTATTTTGTTTTCAGTCAGTGGTGTAGTCGCGTAGGACGCCGTCCCCCTAATTTAACATTTGAGTATATACTCCCCCCCCCCTTTTTTTTTTTTTACTCTTAGAGCGCTAATATTTTCATATTGTCATTCTGCGTCCGAAAGGAAACCAAAAGAAGCCTCAGACTCACTTGGTCTCATTTTAAACGCTGAACAATGTATAAATATCTTAAGAAAAAGGAAAAAAGTTTTTGAATAAGTTATTTGGCTAAGGTAAATTTCGTAAACTCGGATGAGAAAAGAATGCAGTAATTTGGGACTCTTGGTCAAAGAGTCGAAAAAAAAAAATGGGTAAAACTCCGTATCGAAAGCTGCAGTACAAATCTTTAAAAAAATAAAATAAATAAAAATCCTGTCGATATAATATTGTATGTTCAAGATTCTAGATAGAAAAATTAAGTTCAAAGCTGCTTTTGGATACATTGGTCGTTAATTTTTCTCAAACAAGCTTTGTGTTCTTTTTTCAAAGCATGCGCCACTAATTTGTGAGATATTATGAAAGACAGTCAGAGTAATCTGAAGGGGGAAAGGTAGATTAATTAATTATGCACCAATGTAATAAATATTAATTAATTAATAAACCATCAGAAACTAATTATTTTATTAATTTATTATTTTGGGATAAACATAGAATAATAATTAAATTAAACTTACTATCACATTTAGCCTAAATTTAAAAAGTGAGCGCACCCCCCGTAGTTTTTTTTTTTTTTTTTTAGGACGATACTACTGCTTTTAGGTATTCTTCTATTATTATGTTAAAAATAATATAGTTAACTCTGTAAAAAATCAAATTAAAGTGTTACAAAATAATCACACTTACTGACTTTTATGTGCTTTTACATCCCTAAATAGGCTATAAAAGAAAGTCGAAAGCGTGAGTCTTTTTTCATTATATTGCGCAGAATAAACAAAAATGTATAATGCCATTAGAACATGTAAAGTATATCGGTATCGGCAGATTTAAGAACTTGGTATCGGCTATTTTTAAAAATGAATTTATAGGTAAAGTATCGGTATCAGTCGATCCCCAGTATTCATGTTTCTTTCTTTTATTTTTTTCTATGAAGTTTTATTTTCAAGAAACATAACATTCATACTCATTAGGCGACGCGAATCGCATTCATAAAACGTCATGCATGTGCATTTTTATCCGATAAAATACGATTAAATTGAAATGAGGGGGTTTTCCCTTGCTTGTCAACGTTTATAGAATTCTAGCATTTTCTCGCACCCCGCTAGGGAAAAAAAAAAATCTGCATGAAACTTTAAGAGCAGCAGAGCATGAAACTCATTGATTCGAACGATGACGTATAATGTTCGTCGTCATTATTCATTGAAATTTCGCCCACTCTTGAATTCATAAGCAAAAGTGTTCGGGTGATATACGGCCTTAGTTCCACCCCCATGTAGGCCATGAAAGAAAGCAATGCAATAAAATTTACGACCTCTTCCATTAAAGGATTAACTCTAAGCTATCCTTACTTAAATAATAACTACATTCAGCATTTCAAGAGAAACTTGAATTTTCTGGAAATATTTAAACTTATCAAAATTTTGCAGCATGTGCTTTGGGGTGGATTTAAAAGTTAGTCCGTTTCACTACTTTATCGTAGCATTAAGACAGAATATAATGTGAGAGCGGAATGTGGTTACAGTGTCTTATTATAACTGCTATTTTAAAGCTCAGTTTACTTGAATTTCTCGTTTTGAAGAGTTTCAGAAATTGCATGAAAATCTTTGATATTTTACGCTAATGAATATAACGTGGTTTTAAAGGTAATTTGTTTAATTCCTTCAATTAACCTCTTATTAACTCAACAGCAAGCGCAGATGTTTACCTTCAGGTGTGTTCTTATTAAAGAAACTTATTGTAGAATATAAGCTGGGGGGAAGGGTGTTGAGTGGCACGCCGAAGATTGTTAAGTGGTAAATGCATCGAAATTTACTTCTATAAATTTGTGCATTGATTAAACAAATGATTATTAAATGAAGAATGGAAAAAAATCCCAGAGGAGTGACTGTTCAGCACTTTAAAGAATAGAATGATAATTATAAGTATTAAACTGAATTGATTACTTATTTATGTAAATTTTTTTCCCATTTTGAAAGTATACTTCCTAGCCTTAAAAAGTAATTTTATTTAAAATAAATAACTTCTTGAAGAAGAGAATGAGTGCTTAGCTTTGACGGTTGTAACTTTCTTACACATATTTATTCGTTCCATATCGGAATAAGATTTTTTAATGTTTTCTAGTTTATTTTGTCGTATTAATTCATTTTTAGTTTTTTTGGAAAGTAACATTTTGTCAAAAGTATACATTAAGTGAATTCCTTATTTTTGCGACAAAAATAAAAGAAAACTTTAGATGAAGTGGAATATCAAGCTTTATATATAAATAGAAAAGTGGATTCCATATTGTTGAACATAAAGATTTTCCATTTGTAATTAAATACTTCTAAATATAAGATAATCCAGATTCGTACAGAAGTCTAAAGTTTTTATATAATAAATTAAAATAAATTCATAATCCCATTTTTCAGCCGTAATACGTAAAACGTTGAATTCAAAATATCCAAAATGTTAGTTTAAAAGTTAATGTAATCTGTAGGTGCTAAATATTAGTCATTTCTGTCTTGCGTTCTGGTTGGTCCAAGCATTTTTTTTTTTTTTTCTGTTTCGTAAATCACTCAATAAAATCAGTAATATATAAACAATTTCGGAAAAGAAAAGATAAAACCCGTAAAACAAATTGCTAATTTTATTTAAAGTTTTGTTTTTTACATAAACTTATGAAATAAATAAACTAAATAATTATAAAGGTGGTACATCTGCTGAGTTTTACCTGCAGTTGCGTTAATAGAAAAGCATGCATGTTTTTGTGATATTAAGAAAATCCGATCTAAGCGATCCCAGTTAGTTAGCGTCCGAAAAAGTTGTAACATCTCTCGTCTTATACAAAAAAATTCACGGAATTTCTTTTAAAGTAAACTAATACATGTTAACAAAAATAAATAAATAAATAAAGCAAATACCCAAATAATATTGTCAACGTTTCTTCATAAATCGTATAGTAGTCACATCACACTTATCAACGATGTAACTGCATGAGATATGACTCTCATAGAAAAATCTTAATGCGAAATTTCATCGCAAAATTTTCAAAAGCAAATTATTATTGTATATGTTAAAGGAGGTTTTTTATTTTTATTTTTTCTCACTTCGTTTCATAACTCTCATATATTTCCTGTTTATAAGAGGAAATAGTTTGAACAGATATATATATATATATATATATAAACACTCCTTTATATAACATTCCGAAAACTTTCGTTTATACAATTTAGACGACATAGTTTGAAATCGCAGTCGTTTTCAGAGACCTCATTTTGCCATCCTAGGATTTGGAATGGGATCTTCGATGCACATGATTTCGGAAGCTTCACTGAATTCTTTATAACTACGAATTTGACGGATGGGGATATAACGTGGTGTGACTGCATCGTTAAATCCAGTAGCATGAATAAGTAAAATGTGAAAGGAAAATTCATTTGACAATGTTTTCAGGCTCGTTTTTTTTCTCTCAAAAGGCAACGATCCATGTAGGTGGTAACTAAGCAGGCATGGGCATTATTAGATGTTCGTTCTCCGCACGAAGTCAGTCCTATAGTTGGGTATATCGACAGGTGAAAGGGTACGTGAGGTGAAGTTGAAAACCATGGAGAAGTGGCTAAACGTGGCTGTCACCAAACTGAGAGCATACATGCTTGACCAAATTGACAGATGTGTCACTTTCCCACCCATGAAATTCATGGTCTGCTGCTACAGTGTGAATGGGCAGTTAAAAAAAAAACACGATTAATCTTATGAGGTAGCATTATGTGGATCAGGAAAAAACTACCCCTTTTTCTCTTCTTCCGAAGGGGTAGAAGGACATCATTCCGAAATATACAAAAAAGATCTGCTTTGTTAAAATCTGGGGAAAAAACAGAAAAGAAAGGAAACAGCATCTACAGATAATGTTTTCGAGGTAGTAAACTTAAATACAGAAAATATATTTTTATCTTACAGACGAATTATCTTTGCCTCTTCTCCTATTCAGTATCTATATAAATAAAATTAGACTTTTGTCTGTACATTTGTTGGAATTCAAAAATTTTTCGATTTCTATCCGTTTCAAGCACCCGGGAATCCGATGCGACCCTCAAAAAAAAAGTTTGTCTGTCTGTCATTCTGTCGTTCTGTCATTCTGTCATTCTGTCCGTGACGCTTTTTTGTTTAAGCATCACGTAAAAACGACTGAAGCGAATGATATGTAATTGGGTGTCATGATAGCTGGTCACTCAACTTAAAACATAGGCGTCGAATTTTTAAAAAATCTTGATTAGATTTTCAGATTTTGCGAAAATCGTTTCAAACTGCGTAAATTTGTGTTTAAGCATCACGTAAAAACGACTGAAGCGAATGATATGAAATTGGGTGTCGTGATAGGTGGTCACTCAACTTAAAACATAGCTGTCGAATTTTTAAAAAATCTTGATTAGATTTTCAGATTTTGCGAAAATCGTTTCAAACTGCGTAAATTTGTGTTTAAGCATCACGTAAAAACGACCGAAGCGAATGATATAAAATTACGTGTCATGATAGTTGGTCACTCAACTTAAAACATAGGCATCGAATTTTTACAAAATCTTGATTGGATTTTGTGATTTTGCGAAAATCCTTTCAAACTGCGTAAATTTGTGTTCAAGCATCACGTAAAAACGACTGAAGCGAATGATATGAAATTGGGTGTCATGATAGGTGGTCACTCAACTTAAAACATAGGCGTCGAATTAAATAAAAATTTTATTTCAAACTGCGTAAATTTGTGTTCTCACATCACGTAATAACTGCAAAGCTGAAAAAATGATATTTGGTGAAATGATAGGTGGTCACTCACCTTAAACTATAAGCATCTAATTAAAAAAAAATCGATCAGATTTAGAGATTTTGCGAAAATCGTTTAAAACTGAGTGAATCTTTGTTCCCGCATTACATAATAACGACTAAAGCGAATGATATGAAATTTGGTAACATGATAGATGGTTGCTCAACATAAACTATAGGTGTCCAATTTTTTAAACATTTTTATTAGATTTTGAGATTTTGTGAAAATTCTTAAAATACGTTTATATTTCTTCAAACATCCCGTAATAACGACTCATACGAATGATACGAAATTGAGTGATATGATACAGGGGCGTAGCCAGGGGGGGGATATCGGGATATATCCCCCCCCCGAAATTTTTGGATTAGTAATAAAATTCCGTCTATTTATACACATATAAGTTCATATCCCCCCCCGAAATTTTTTTCCGGCGCATATCCCCCCCCCCCGAAAATTTTTCCTGGCTACGCGCCTGATATGATAGGTAGTTGCTAATCTTAATTTATAGGTGTTGAATTTTTAAAATATTTTGATTACATTTTGAGATTTTGCGAAAATCGTTTTAAAATGCTGAAATTTTGTTCCAGCATCACGAAATAAAGACTGCAGGGAATGAAACGAAATGAGTGGCATGATAGGTTGTCACTCAACTTAAATATCTAGGCTTATAAATTTTTCAAAAATGTTGATTAGATTTAGAGATTTTGCGAAAATTATTTCAATATTCGTTCGCGCATCACATAATTACGACTAAAGCGAACGAAATGATATTACTTAGTTACTCTCTAACCTGTAATATTTTAACAATACATAAAAATTATAACTTCTCTTTCTTTACTTTGGCAGCATACTACATTCATTCTGTGTACTCCTACAATGCTGACGAAAGTTCTTGCTTTTTGGAAATTTGCATTCACTAACCCGTCAAGGACGGGTACTTCAGCTAGTAGTATATATACCTAGTTAAATAATAATCCGTAACTAAATGAGAGATGAATAAAATGATTACGTTTAATAGTATTCTCAAAATTAAAATATGGTCCGAAAAAAAAGTTATTAATTTTATCTCTCAATACTTTCATCAACTAATACAGGGATTGAACTGAAAATGGTAAGATAGTTAAACTTGTTTTTTGGAATAAAACATTGCAACTTGCATTTTATTGGCTTTTATCAGTACTTAGAGAAAATTTGACAAAATAATATCCCAAGCAGTGGCGTAGCCAGGGGGGGGATATGGGTGTCACAACCCCCCACCCCCATGAGGCATTTTTTGGCATACAAAATGTATATTCTTCACTCCTTTATCACACACACATGTATACATATATGTGACTTGCAGTAGTCGTAATCCCCCCCCCAGGAAAAATTTCTCGCTACGCCACTGATACTAAGCATTTTATTTGTTGCTTAAATAAAATGCTCAAGTGTATTATAGTGAAACAGTATTGCAGATAAAGATATTGACAATTTCTCTTAATTCAAACACAGTTTTTCTGATATAACTGCAAAATAATTACTAAGTTTTGAACATTTTCTAGAAAAATAAATGAACTAAACCAATGTTCCCTTTAAAGTGTGGTGCTCATACCTAGAGATCTACCGGGGTCGCAGCGACTGAAGAAAGAGCTCGCCCTCCCCTCCCTTCCGCGGGCTCCGGATCTAACCTCTGTACCCTAGTAGCACAATTAGTCCAAAAAACGTTTATAAAACGTTTTTTAACGTCAAAAAACGTGTTTCCAACGTAATTTAAACGCTTTCTGAACTAGTTGTGCTACTTGGGTAGTATGGTAGAGGGTATATTTGGCCTGGTGCAACAAGCCGCTTACTGTCCGCTTTCGTTTCAGAGAACCTTTCGCAAATAACGCATGCGTCAAATTCACTATGATTTCATTAAAATAACAGTCAGAGGTCAGCTTTTTCAGTATTTGTAGACATTAAGTTTTTTTTTTTAAAAAAAGTGCCTTTTGGATGTGCAACCGCCTCTCAGATTGAAAACAACAGCCAAGGAACCAAATTATGATGATCAATCATATCTATATAAACAACTTCAGCCTTCTCATTGATTATAATGAACAAGAATGTATTTATATATAACTTTTCTTTATAGTTTCTTTTTAGTTTGTTATTATTTTGTTTATGTACTAAGCATGGAAATATAGAATACTAAGCATGGAAATATTGATCATCATAATATCTTTATATTCTTATTAAAGTATATTCCCCCCTTCCCTATTTTTTAGAAATGTTACTAAGTGTTACGAAAATTTTAAAAAGGAATACAACGTCATCGAAAGTTTTGGAAACTCTGCTCTTAACCTCAAAATAACGGCCACTTAATTCCTCTAAGAAGTAGCATATCTTTAACAGATATTTCAGTAAAACTCTCACGTATAATTTTTAGTTTTGTAATAAAATATTAAAGTGTTGTGTGTATAAAAATGTCTTCAAACTCTAAAGAAACGCTAATTATGCATGTATAAACAATAAAATAAAATACTTCATCGGCAGGTGAAACAGTTTTTTTCTTTGCTTAGTCTGTTAATTTCCTTCATTTTGAAATGGTTTATTCCCTACATTAAATACTTTCTCCTTTCACCAGTAGCAGAATATTTTTAGTGACATTTTTATCTGCACATCTGTGCTTTCGATGGTTGTCTCATAGCACTTACTTCTTTCATCACTGCTTTTTAAAGCTCTCACTGATACGTGGGATCAAGAACCTACTTTTGACTCCCAAGGGAAAGATGCATTGAAAATGAAACGATTGGGAGAAAGAAAGGAGCTATCATCACGTGACCCTAGGGATTCCTTTAAACAGGGACGTGAAGTCACACACTCGCTATTATTATTAATCCCACCAGAGAAAGAAATATAATTTAGGATTTAAACACTAACACTTAATACCAAAAGCGTATAAAATGCTTTGAGTATTAGGAGATTTAATTTTGTACCAAAGAAAAGAAATGGCCACAAATTAACTTCCGTTTACTGTCAATTTAATTGCAAATGCTCTTCTCATCAAAACGGCATATTAAACGCAATGAATATTTGTATATACAGTATATTTTTAATCAAAAAAGTTTAGATTCTGAAAACAAAATAATTCTCTCACTTTGGTATAACAACCAAGAGGTACAGTAAAGGAAAAAAAAAAAAAAGCCTATTCACAAAGATGAGGCTTTGAATCAAAAACATGTTATTCTCTATAAAATAAACTGAATAGAAAAAAAATTGTTTCTTTCTTCATAATAACTAGAAAATCTGCATTTGCGTGCACAATAATGAAACATAGTGAGATTTTTCATTTAAACACTTGTTTAACGAATTTTGCATAATTAATATATGCATACATATTTCGGCACTTCTTGGAGAGTTTTCAGAACTAAAGGTTAAATTTTAACAAGTCAACCATTTTAAAGCAGATAATTAGGCAAAGAGTAAAAAGCGAATGCGTAAAAAAAATAAATAAAAAAAAAAAAAAAACTCAGAATGTATAAAATCTTTTTGGAGGTGATAAACTGTCTCATCCTTTTCCTTAGCGCAGTTTTATCTTTTCTCTTCCTGACCACTGATTAATGGATTGCCCTACAGAACGCAGTAAACTAGAAGAAGTTAACAACTTGAATAACAAGTAGAATTGAAGGCGTCTTACATACTTATTTATTTATATGATAATTGATTGTTTTTACATCAATCCATTTTGTGGGTGTCAAAAAGCTCGAGCTCTAATAATATTGAATCATCACCTTTTCCGCTTATGACTCAAACGATGATTTAACATATTTTGAAAGGTGGCGTATATACTTTTGAAAAGTCATTTACAAGTTCAAGACGATTTATTAATTCTAAAGGGGATATATATACAAATATAGCTAAGGATTGCATTTTCAAAGTTATTTTTAGATGCTTCAACACGTTCTGCATAAAAAACGGAACCATAATGAATATCTCGTGAATGCCCATGGGGATTTGAGTACTTCTTACGAATATTAGTAAATAGAAAGAAATAAGATTAATATAATGGATAAACGCGTTATTTTACAGTCATCTCATGAACTAGTCCAGTGTTCAGGCTAACAATAGAACGGGTAGTAATGATTTCAATGGTCATATATACATATATATATATATATATATATATATATATATATATATATATATATATATATATATATATACATATATATATATATATATATATATATATATATCGTCTGAAACAGATTAAAACAGCAAAAACAACAAAACAAAAATAAAAATTTTTGTTTAATTCTTGTCTGATTATGAATCGAAAATTAAAATATGAAGTTCTATGCTAAAACTTATAGGTGAAAAGAATCAAATGTATACGTCATTCTTCATTTTTTTTTTCTTTTCAAAATCTATAGTGATACATAAGCTATTATTAGCTTGAGAGGAAAATCCCAATGCATAGGGTGCTTCAAAAGAAAATTATCTCACCAACTAGGGATCAATGTGAGACGAAAGGAAACAGCGATTTTCAATTGTTATGCGAGGCAAAACTTTTCAGTTGTTTTACGAAAGGAGTCAGCATTTTCCCTTTCCTTTTCACATCCATTCCTATCATCGACATAATTTCAGCTGTAGTACTTAATAAAATGAACATAAAATGAAATAAAATGAACAGCAATAATAATAACAATAATAAATAAAAATAATTAAAGATATGAATAAAAACGCGGGGAATTTAGAAAGGGATATTTGTAATTTGGTTTTCCAACAACTGCATTTTATCTTCTTGCACTTCTTGCATTGAAAACGAGCAGTTTTATTTCATCAAAACAAAACCGGTCAAACACTACAAATGGTCTTCTAAGAACTTAATTTTTCTTCAACCAGAACGAATACATTAAGTTGTAATTTATTGCTTCAATCTTTGGTTCGAGTTTAAACTTGCTAACTATTGATTTTTTTTCTTGGTACTTTCAGCTCAGATTCTTTCCATTCAAATATGTGTCGTGTCTTAATAATATATATATTGGCAATCATAAATTGCAAACCACCTAATTTTTAAATTAAAACGGATATATATTTTTTCTATATATTCAAATGTACTGACTTGGTATAATGTGTATAATGTGTATTTAATGTAAGAGCTGAAAAATATGCAAACATTTGCGATGGTATCAATTAATGGATAGATTTGTAGACCCTCTTCGGCCTGCTCTACAAATCGTAGAAAAGTCATATTGCCTTTATATGAATAATTTCTATTGTTAAAACCGCAATATCTGTAATCCGTATCACATAGCTGCAGGACTGTCTCTCCGGACCACCCGCAGAAGCTTTTATGGTCATGGGAACTTGAATGACGATAATAGCTGCAAACATTCTCACGCAATATATATGAGATCCGATTCCCTTTCATGAAAACTGTGTCCAATTTTACGGCACTTTCTTGGTCACTGGAAACCCTCAAGTGATCTTATCAAATACTCGGCTATCTCCGAGGGTGATTTGCTTTCCTGGTCAGTTTCTACAAACCGCCCTGACCACACTTGAAAGCTCTACATCATGCATCGGGTGGGAGTCACAAAGATTTCGACGAATTGCCTGTCAGCAATTTCGGAGTCAGTTCCCTCCCCCCTCCCAGGGCAGGATGTAATGTTTGTCTGGGAAAGTAGATTCGGCAATCCAATATCCAAGAAAAAGCTGGAGGGATTTTTCCATGTACACCGACCGTACTGTTGTCTCTGTCTCTACGCACTATACGAGGCTAAAGTGATTATAACTTTTCTTTTTCTAAATTTTATTTACACCGTTTGCGTAGAGAATTCTAATTTTATAAAAACGCTTGCAAATGAAGACCAATGTTGGAAAATAAGCAAAGATTCTAAGATCTAAATGTTGAACCCCGATTACAAAATGCATCGATATAATATAGCGTAAAATAATTTTTTTTTTTTTTATTCAAATTTTGGAAGGCAACGAGTTCTAGAATTGTAGAATACAGAATATTATTTTTCATTTTTATTATTATTAATACAGAATATATTTATAAGAAAATTCTAGAAACTAGTTGCCAGAATTTTCAATAAAAAGTTTGCGGTTTTCTTTTTCCCTCCTCCAACAATATCAATAACAGTTTAAACATTTTTCAATCTCTTTTTAATCAGTTAGTTCAATTTGTTGAACTAACCCAAACCCTAGTGATTTTTGTTTATTTAGTAAATTAACAATTTTTGGAAATTTGGCTCTCAGTTAAGTCAATGAGTCAAGTTCGATTTTTAAAAATTAGCTTAACCCGTGACATATATACTGTGTTTACTCGCATAATGGTCGCACCCCCGTTTTGAAGCAGAAAAAATCTTCAAAATATTTTCCCCCGATAAAAGTCGCAGTCACAATTTGACTTTCTTTTATGTCTATAAAAATATTACTATAAAAAGAAAAATGCCTCTTTGTTTACGATTGAAGAAAAGATTATTTAATACACTATAAATAATCTGGAAACATTTGATAAGTTAAGTATTTTATTATTATATTAGTTAGTTATTTTATATATTGACTCTAATGCTAAAACCAGTAATGTTTTAGCACTAGAGCTTCCAATATTGTGTTGTAGATTTCTCCGCATAATAGAATACCTAGACTTTCACCGCGAAAAATTGGCAAAAAAAGTGCGACTATTACGCGAGTAAACACGGTAGTTGCTAATGGTCATGGGAACAACAGATTACTTGATGTTTCATTAATCTATTTTAAAGCAGCAAATGAAATGCAGTCTGCTTTCTCTATAGAGTAAGGATAAATAAATTTTACATTTCTTCTTTCGGGGAGGAAAATATATATGAATATTGTATGATTTAATAAATAATCATGCAAGAAAAAAAATCAGAATGTCTCTTCAAAAGTCGTATAGGATTCCCCGCATAAAACAAATAACTGCGGTGAAACTTTCTAAAAAAAGTCTCCTACACAAAAGCGCATTATATGACTGAATTAAGCGGATTCATTTAGCAAAATGTGGTTACATTTAGCAATTTTTTTAGAATTTGTTTCATAAATCTTATTTGTTTACTGTGATAATGCATGCTATAAACCTTTCGAAAAGACATTCGATTTTCGATTCTCTATTGTAATTTAATGCTATAACTTCTTGATATATTCAAGTTATCATTAATATGCTTGGAATGTAAATAGAAAAAACATTTTGGAGGGGGTCCGAACGGTAAAAAAGCCAGAATTTTTCACAAAAAGAGTGTACCATTATCATTTTAGTAAGAAAGACCAAAATTTCGGAGGGTGGGGGTCCTGACCCCCTGGATCCCCCTCAAATACGTTCTTGTATGTTATGTTGTGAGTTAGATTGAGACACATTGCTGTTCTGTTTTTATCCTATATTAAAATAATTCCGATAAATCAATACTGTACAATCTTTTTACACGGTAAATGCTATTATTGTACTAGATGTATGGTTGCAGCTTCTCTGTTTAGAAAAAATCTAAAGCTGCTGAAATGTTTTATTGCTTAGTTCAACTTTGTAATCGATAGTATTATGTCCCTTAAATGTTTTTGTTAAGTTCATTCTTTACTGAAGCTGCTATTTTAATTATTTTTTGGAATTCCTTAATGTTTTATTCTGTAACACAATATGTTTAGTGATCAGCTTTTTGTGGAATAAACAGAAATTTCTTTCTGCTGTTAATCTGAAAATATAATTTTCAAATAAACCAGTTTTTTTTCAGTATTATTTTTATAGCATTTACACACACACACACACACACACACAAAAAAAAAATCGCACATTTAATGGTATCTTCTAAGTGAGAGCAAGGTGATACTTTTTTTTTCACCAAAAATTCTCTTAGTTTCATGTTTGTTGCTACTAACCCTTTGTTTCTAACCAAGCGTATATCGTCTTCCATGCAATTACATAAAAAGCTGTAAAAAGATATAAAATATTTTAAAATTTAAAAAGTGATGAATTAAATTTTATTCTGTACTAAACTAATTACAGCTCAGATATAAAAATTCAGAATTTCATTTCGCAAGCTGTATTATGCATTCCTGCAAACCTATATAACTAATGACACATTCAGATAACTTTCTCAAAAGCAGATTCACACGGCATATTTTACTGAATATGCTCACATTTTTCAAACTAGTGAATTGTTTCACGATATTTTCAAATCAAGATTCAGATTTTATAAAGTCGAGTGTGACACGTACCTTTAAAATTTTTGGTCAACATTTAGATAAAATATCAGTGTAAAATGCGATTCAAGAGACTGTTTTATTTATTAGACTATTTTTATTAGAGGAAAGGCGAAAATGTTTTTATTGGAATGAAACATTTTCAAGTACCCTAATTTTAGTTTAACATTTCTGCTATCTGTTCCAGTGAATTAATGCGAAGCGAATTGTATCAATGCACTTTCTCTCTGTGGTGACTTCTTCTTTTTCCTTACAATTCTCTTCTTTGCAAACGTTTTACGCCGCCAGTTTCCGTCATACGTGTATCGTTCCAATGAAATTTATGGTTTTTCATTGCGCTGATGAACTTTCGAGGAGAAAAAAAAAATGGGTGTTGCCTTTGGAAAATTTCGATTATTTATTTATTTATTTTGTACTGTAACTGTAATCTTGGAAGCTCTATTGTTTTAAATAATACAAATCTGGAGCGCATACCTCTGAATAACTATATCTGAAATCTTATCTCGATTGGCTGAACAGAAGGGCGGCTGCTAAAAGTCCGTATATTGGGGAAGCTTTTTTATGACCACCCTGTATTTGTTTTTTTCTTATTTATGTCAGTTTCCTTAAATTTGTTTAATATCTATTACAATAACTTATTATCTATTGCGAAAGGGGCTTTCTATTCCTTTCTTTAGTTTCATTTACGTTACTCGTTATTTACAGTTTAAATGCCACATATGAAAATCGATTCAATCCTTCTTTTATTCCACCGTCCCGTGCAAACGACATCTTGAAACCCGTTCTAAAAATCAAAATCACCAAAGTGTTTTGGTTTCGAATTTTTAATTGGTTTCATTTTTGCCCCCCTAAGCACCATTCTGTCCTATTATGATATCTACGGCCTGACAACTTTCACCCTCCTATCAAGCAAGTAACAGAAGCAGAAGCAACAATGAAACACTTTACAGTTCCCCCGTTTAGCGCCGTTCCAGCTTTTTCCAAAGGAAGATTTACGAGGCCCCCCGTACCTCCGGCTAATTAGAGGCATGAAGGAAAAGAAAAAAAAAAAAAAAAAATCCGTCCCCCGTCCCCCTAGAAGAGTATCTTGCAGGAGACTACAGACCCATCGGCACACGAGCGGTAGGCCACACATACCCTCCTGTACTTTGGGAAATTGTTACCACAGTGACACAAGCATTTGAGGGGAAAAGATGTATTTGAATTCAGCCGAGGAAAGAAAAAACTTGCGATGGGATTTTGGTTTTGTTTTTTCTTCAAAAATGTAAGTTTTTTTTTTCAGAAATATACTTTGTTTTGGTTGGTTTTGTGAATGCATGGTTATGTGGGAAATTGAAGTGCGTGATTTAGTTTTTCATAGTTATGTTACAGGCTGTGAGAAGGGATGATATTTTTGTTTGGGTGGTTGCTTAGACGAATTGGATAAATCAGAGTTATTAATTTCCTGCAAATAATGTTAGTTACCATTCTTCATTTTTTCATTCAGCCGTAAGTTGCAAAATTAATGCTATTATTTTCATTAGGAAGATCGTTTACATAAACCAGATTTTATTTTGTTATCTTAAACAAATTTGGTCAGATTAGTCAAATTAGTCTGATTCAGATACGTTATCGTAATCTATCAGAAAAGTGTGAATGGTTCAGTCAGATCTAGTTTTCTTTTGCAAAAAATATGTAAGTAGATTTTTTTTTCTGAAATTTTAGAGTTGCATGATTTAATTATTGTAAATTGCAATGCTGGTCATATTTTCGAAAAATTGATTGCTTGAATGAATTGGATAACTTGGTACATGGATTTTTATTTTCTATTTCCCTTAAGAGAGTAAGTTACTTTAAAATACTTTATATATTTCATTATGAGCTGCTATTTCCTTTGTGTTAATTTTTTGGGCGTTTCGGATTTTCTTTTGCCATCCCAAATGTAAGTTATTTTTTTGACTTCCTTTTTGCTCTCCTAATTTTCTTACTAATTTTGTTTGGAGATATCTTGTGAATTTCATTCAACTAACTCTTAAATGGATCGAACGAATGGAATTACGTCGGATTTATTAAAAAGGTAAAAGTAAGTTACTTCTCAATGGTATTTTATGAATTTTAAACCCTTAAGTCAGTCAAAGTTACGTTCATTTATGCTCAAGTGTCAAACACGGTTCGTTCAATTTGCTAATTCTTTGGGATTAATGGATTTGATTTTACCCACAAAAATGTAAGTAATATTTTTTATGTATCAATTTTAGTTTGTTTTGTAGTTTTGTGTGTTTTGTTAGGCATTTTATTTAAACTTTTTGAATTCCTTTTAAAAACAAGCGTTACACACCTCATGTTCGTACGAAATTGTTATTTGCATTTGATAATTCTTGGGATAGATCGGGTTCAATTTTAACTGGAGGAGTGTCAAGTAATATTGAAATTCCTTTTAGTGTCTTCGTTTAATCTTATCACAAGTGATATTTGTTGCTGTTTTCGTTTGATTAAATTTTTTGACACCTCGAACTTAGTTTCACACCCACAAAAATATAATTATCTTAAAATTTCTTTTATTCTGGTGTCATATTAAAGCATTGTTTTCCTCCCCAATAACAATATAATATCGTTTTAATTTTGTGAATTGTTTCGAGATATCGACAAAAATATCAGTTATTTTGAAATTGCTTTAAAGTGTATTCTTTTGAACTATTTAACTTTAATTTTCTGTTAAATGTATTTCCTACTATATATCACTGATTCTCTAGCAATTCCGGGTACCCAATCCAGAATAAAACTTTTACCGCGATTACTACAAAAAGATTTAAAAATTAAGCTCAAAAAGCCCAATAACATCTACAGAGTTT
This sequence comes from Cheiracanthium punctorium, assembly GCA_038373885.1. Lineage (NCBI taxonomy): Eukaryota > Metazoa > Arthropoda > Arachnida > Araneae > Cheiracanthiidae > Cheiracanthium > Cheiracanthium punctorium. Next base: position 488,979 of record JAWZYV010015392.1, on the reverse strand, counting down.
GTAAGATCCGCTTGAAATTTTTCTTAATTATGTATAAAAATATAGAAAAAGTCTGCGCTACTTTAAAAATCTGAAAATCCATCCACTCCCTAACTTTTTAATCTATTTTTCGGTATTTTCAGCTCCATTTTATTTCCAAGGGTAAAAAAGTGAATCATTTGGGCGACAAAATTAGCCGTTGCAATCGACATGACGTCATATTGAAGTCACGGTCATGAGGTTTGGAAGGGAAAGTTGCGATTCCAATTCGTTTAAATAGTTTTCCCAGATAACATAATTTAATTTTTTTCATTAAAAGGATCGTCTGCATGAAGCATTGATATGAGAGGGGCTGCTCACACAAAACAAAATCGTTCGAATACGAAAAGTTTCCGCGCGTTTCCAGAAGAACATGAAATTCGATTTGGATAATAAAAAAATTCAATATGAAATTACCTATTTTAGGTGGGCGAAGATTAAATAGTTGTAGTTTATATATATATTTTCTTCACATGTTCTGTCTAGCGCCCGTAGTAATTGCCTTCACAACGGGCTTTGACTTCTAGTTCTTATTAGATTCTGTGATTCTCCCTGCAAATATTTGGATTTTCAGCAAAAATGCAGATTTCCTCCTCAAAGTATTCTTATAATCTATTTTATAGTTTTTATTATTGATCCTTATTATATGAAATGGTTTTCATATTGGACATTTCGTATTTTATTGATGTCAACACAAAAATAAGTCTCTTCCATCCAGTGGCGTAGCCAGAAATTTTTCATGGGGGGGGCCTTACGACTACTGCAACTCATATGTATGTTTACGTGTGTGTGATAATGGAGGGAAGAATATACATTTTGTACGGCAAAAAATTTCTCATAATTCCTCATGGAGGGGTTATGACCCCCCTCCCCTCCCCTTGTCTACGCCACGGCTCCATCTTTTCTATGTGAAAGTCAGTCGTACAAGGCATTTTCCTGCTGGTTATTGCATTTATCGCGAATCCAAATCTCAATAATTTTAGTTTTCTACGGTTAAATAAAGTCTCTAAATTAGTAAAATGCTGAAATAGTTCGATTACGCATTTTAGTAACATGCAAAATGTACAATTGCACCATTTTGATGAAAATCAAGAGTGGATTTTTGAAATATATCTTTTAGTTGAATATTTTATTCTTAGTAAATTTTATTCTTATTTTATTCTTATAAGCTATCTTTCTATTCAGGAAATAAAGAAATCTGTTGTTTATTAATTTTTTAATCTAACTTTCTCTCCTCCCAATAAATTTCATAGCAGTACTTTAAAAATAAAATACAAAAAAAGTAATTAAATAATATTTTTTAATTTATTATCGATTATTAAAGATTAAACAACTATAGAGAAAATATAAACAAATAAATTAACAAGTATTTTTTACTGACTTTAATATGAAGCCTAACAAACTATAGAACATCGTGAACTTTCGAAGAAATTGATTTCCAATAATTCTGTACAAAATATATTTTTCCTCTATGGAACTTATTTCTGTAAATTCATTTCTACTTCTTTACTAAGTCAAAATTGTTTCAGTTAGGAAAAAAAAAAAAAAAGCTCCACCATGCTTCTGCTTTTACTTTTTTGAAATAAATAAATGATCTTATAATTCTAACTCGTTTGTAAGACTTTTACATGTAAAGGTTAATTTCTTCAAGGACCCCTTAAAGATATGTAAAATTTTTCAAAGTGGTATTTGTTTTCTCCTATCAAAGTAAGGAGCACTACTAGCCAAGTAAACCACTTTCTGATGGCTTTTTTCAGGGTCACGTCGGCTATCCCAAATAACTAGTTATCGTGCATGAGTGGCCATATTATAAAGTGGATAAAATTATTGTTCTTGTTGAATGTCATTGCCAAGATTACACTATGTCATGCATCGGAGACATTATATGGCACGCCTACTTTCCTTCCATTGGTAGACTTTATAGAAACTGGATTTATATGCAACCTAGGGAGAAAGGGGGGGGGGAGAGATGATTAACAGATTGTTATCATTGTTCTTATGATGGTGTTATGTTAATACTGCGTCTTGCGACACCGTTTCTTTGACGCATTCTCACTCAATGAAAAGAGAAAAGCAATTATCAACGTCATAGACATTTTTGAGCATCCGCAAGGGGAGCGTATGAAGATTGTTTTAATTTCATTTCATTTCTTCCATTTCGTTTTACTTATCTGTTATTGCTATTTATTTATTTAAGGCATAAATTGCGTGAACTGCGACGGCAAATTAAAATTAAGCTGCCATATCACGTGCTACATCAATAACGCCATAAACAAACAAAACATTCATTATATATTCTGTGTGTGTTTTACTAATCATAGAAATGTCAGATGTTTTTCGAAGAATACCTACCTAGCTGTATTTATTCTTTGAATTAGGAATTGTGTTTTTAATTCTTTCTATCTCAGGTATATGTAAAAGGTGTCGGTGGAAAAACTGACAACTGTCTAACTTATCTGTATTGTCGTGTGCACTAACCAATTAGAACGTTGCTGCAACAATGCCACTGTAACGTCCAGAAGAGACAGCTAAATTATATCTTACTCCATTCGCATACTGGCTTGAAAGTTACATAATGCTTTGCAAACGCCCACGAGATGTCATCTGGCTCAGTGGCAACTCTTCTGTCAGGTATCCGCTTGAAATGAGCTAATAAAAGTTTTTACTATAGGAAATAATGCGGCACTTGAGCAAGTTCAAAAATAATAAAATTTCGCCAAAGACTCTAACAAATTATAAATATAGATGCAAAACAGAAGATCAAGCGAACAATGTAAAAGTCCCAGTCTCCTATTAAAAAAAAAAAAAAAAAAAAAAGATGATGGTAAACTTAAATTTACTGAAGAATGAAAAATTAAAGTGTATTAATTACATGTGTGTTGGGGCATTCTCGGGGGTGTCCTTCCATACACACGCAAAATGCAAACTAAATGTCAGTTTAGTTCGGCAAGTTTTTCCGAGCTAATTTCTGTAGCTTTGTGACGAGTTAAGATCAGTTTTTTTTTTTTTTATCTTTTAATATTTGCAATACAGTTCATAATAGCCGTATACATTCATTTGAGAATTATCTAAACTTAAAAGGGTAAAGGAGGAAAACACTGCAAGAAATTATGATCGTATCAACAAACTTGCTTTTTCTGCTACGTTAGTTCAGTACACAAACAATATTTTCGCGTAAGTCTAAAATAAAAAAGGAAAATTAATTAACATTGTGACTTGTTGATTTTTTTTTCCAGTATTCGCCAAAAGTACTGAGTTAACTTTATTCCGTACAGCTTTTGAACGAATTTTATATTTGTGTGGGATTCAAAGTTCTTTCTCTTCCGTCCGATTTCTGTATTTCTCGAATACGGTAAGTGGGAGATACGGAATTTTGTTGCCCTTAAAAAACTTATTTTTGAAAATTCAGGTGTTTAAATCAAGAAAATGTTTCTAAAAGCGTTTTCTATTGCTTCAGCTTTATTAAGATTTTTTAAAATAAATCTTTCTGTTAAATATTCTTTAACATATTATAATGTATTACACTGTCTGTTATTATTGTTTGAGATACGATATGCTTGCACCAGATTATTGCGAAAAGGATTTTTTTTTTTTTATGTCAAATTTTCTAATCAAAGAATGAAGTGTGTGAATCATGTTGTATGCCTTTGATGCATATAAAATCAGGTATAAAAGATTTTTTCAAAAATGATTTTATTAGTCTAGCTTAAAAATACAATGATGGTGTTTTAATAAGAATAAAGAGACTTATAAAATTCTATTGACTCTGATTATACATTTTAACATTATTTTTTACTCAATTTTTTGAAATCTTAAATAAAGAATGTCATTCAATTGTTTCTTCTTTTAAATTCATGAAATATGTTTTAAAATGTATCTTTCATAAGAATAGTTTCTGACATACATTCTTAACAACTTCTACACAAGTTATAATTCTTCAGGCATATTATAAATTTCTGAAGTACATTGTACAAAAAAAAGAAAAAAAAAAACGATTAACGAATTTGCAAAGCAGAAATCAAAGGCTCAGCAAGCTCTTTAGCGTCCATAAATTGTTGTTTCCTTGCTTTTTTCTCATGGACACATCGATTTGTCTTTTCTTTTTTTTCATCCCAATAATTTCTTCATGGTGACAGTTTCTTCCAGGAGTAAGGAATTCAGTTTTGAAAGATAAAAGAAACATATGTACTCGTTACATTTAAGTGAGATCGGGATATCGTAAAACAACGGGGAAACTTCACCCTCCCTTCTCATTTTGTGCCATATATCCAATCTCCACATTGTGTCAAAAGCCAGGAAAAAGAGGAGAGAAAAAAAAATGCACATCAGCGTTATTACTTCAGCACTTGTATTCTAAACGTTCTGCTGAGACTAGCAAAGCACGTTTTTGAAGACTGCCGCTTGCGAGCGCGTTGGGACATTTTTGTCAACGAAACAAAACATGCCTTCAATTTAGCTGATTCTTGTACTTTTTGAAACAAAAGAGAGCGTTAAGGGGGTAATGGAGGGGAGGGATTATCCTTCTGGGGATGCTAGCCACCCTTTTAACCCTTTTCTGGCATCACGCAGGCCTGTCATCGAACAAAAGCCTGGATGAAAAAGATATCCCGTTGCAAAACAAGTCTTCAAAGCGAGATAGACGTTTACAATGACATTTTTCTTGGGACTTTATTAGACATCTAGATAGTTTTTGTGAAGTTAGGTGGAGATATCCTTACGGTTTGGGAATGTAAAAAGGTGTGCTGTGAGTAAGAATTGTTTTTTTTTCGGAGAGATAATATAAAAATGATCGCAATATTCTTAGCAGTGTTCCAGCGGAATTCTAAAATTTTGATTCTCAAATATGTAATTAAAGACATTAATAAAGCTGATAACATTAAAATATAAATAAACTTTTAAAAAGGCGCATATCTTGTGTGTACAAATTCTTGTGTAACGCACACAAATTCTTGTGTGTGTTTTAAGCAAAATTGTTCATGTTTCTATTCATGCATTCATACTAAAATTCTATATCATTAATCTGTTCAATTTTAATTCCTTTCTATTTTTTATTTTATTTCTGTATTTTATAGACATGTTAACTGAAAATACGAACTATCTCACAAAATGAAAGCGCAAATATGAAATTTTAGTAACACTGTAGTTTTCGTAAATCTCAGTATTTCAAAAACTGCTAAAAATAAATTATATGTTTATAAATGTACTTCTAGAACTCGGCTCAAACAGGAAAAATTATATATGAATTGATAATACGTGAATATTCTATCGTCATTTGAGATAGAAACTAATATTTAAAATATTTAATTTTGATTATCATACCTAGATGTGCTTTTAACAGACATTTTATTTAATCATCCATTTTTTCGCTCTTATTTAATATATAAATAAATCTTTTCTATAATGGATAATAATAGAATTTTATTAATGAGTGATGATTGAAAAGAAAACTTTTGTATCACCACCACTCATTCACTGAGTTTTAAATAAAAATTTGTATTCCTATCAGTGGCGTAGCCAAGGAGGGGATGGGGGGGGTCGTAACCCCCCCATGAGGAATTTTTTGCCGTACAAAATGCATACTTCACTCTCTTACCACGCACACGTATACATACATGACCCCCTCCTCCCTCAATGAAAAATTTGTGGCTACTCCACTGATTCCTATATATGCGTCTATAATTAAAAATGTGCTTCTGCAATTAAAAATGTGCTTCTGCAAACAGCTATATAATAGAATTCTGTAATTATCTGTACATTCGGATTTGGAGGGGTTTTCGAATTTTATAGAAGACTTTTTTTCAGTCGTAAGTGTTATGTCGTTGAAGCTGTGTTATAGAAAGCGGGATGTAAAACATTAAGCATTCAGCATCCGCCAGTATTATACAAAAGAAACTTACTGCAAAGTAAAACCTTAAATAACTCAACCAAGAAAACATCGAGGTTTCGGAAAATTCAATAAATTACATCACTATAGCATAAGGTACAAAAGCGTCTCGTATAACTAGGCACATTCCTTATAAAGATCAAATATTTGAAATACATATACTAAAAAAAGAAAAAAAAAGGAAAAAAAAAACGAAATTCAATTTTACAGATGGTTGTTTCCACAGATTTTTTTTTTTCAACTCAAAAGTAAACATATTGTAATCAATGCATAATGCATGATAACCGTATTAATATTCAATGGAAAATTTCACACGTACGCCGCCCGACCCGATATCTAGTTTCGGCATTCAGTGGTATCTTCTTTTATAATCACACAGACCATTTCATCCCATCTTTCTGCCCTGTGGGGGCTTAGTGTACTCTCTGAGTAAAAAAGTAGAGAGGCTAATGGGCAGGTGCCCCCGCAGCGGGGAAGCTCCCAAGAGCAGCGTGCGCCCCGTTTTTATCTTTGAAAAGTGTGATGCTTCCTCCCGAGAGGGTGAAGCTGTATTCAGGATTCTATTTTCATGTGCTCTATGGTATGTGTACATAGGGGGTGAGGTGTGCCGGTGCTCTCGTAGATTTGAAATGGGGACGGTTCGGCAATTACGCAGCCGTGCGGAAGAAGGAAATTTTATTTTTAATACTAATACCATAACCGTAACCTGGACGCAATCGGAATTTTTTGTACTGTTATATTAATTAAGAATGCCGATTATAAGAAATTAAAATGCAACTAAACGGCAGAAACTAATGCAATTACCGTTTACTCCCGTAATAGTCGCCCTCGCATAGTAGTCCACCACCTTTTTGAAGCAGAAAAAATAGCTTTAGAGTTACCATATTATGTAGTAAATTTTCCCCGCATACTCGCCTCTATACTTTCACCATGAAAAATTGGCAAAAAAAAAAAGTACACGAGTAAACATGGTAATTGAAAAAAAAAGAAAGAAAGTTTTCGCAAACTAGCTCGGACGTAGTTCTTTCTACATCGCTTTGTTGGTTTGATTCTCTTTTCGGTCATGGTTGCTTTAAATTAGCATTATAAAAATTATTACACTGAAAAAAAAAAAAACGTTTTGATGAATCATTTACAAAAATTTTGTTAAATCAACAAAATTTTCAGGTTGAAGTAGCACGAACAAAACTTTTGTTAAATTAACAAAACATTTGTGTCAAAATTATTTGGTTATTTCGACGAGTGGCGCACACAGGATTTTCTCTAGCCCATAAGGCTGTGACTCCAACCACTTGAAAAGATAACGATATTTTTTTTTTTTTTTTTTTTTTTGGGGGGGGGGTGGAGAGATCGTAATACCTTTAATTTTTTTAAAATCTTAACTCCTAAAAATAAGAAAGAAATGGATAAAATCTTCTAACATATTTAACTGTCAAAAATTACACTATTTAACGAAGCAAAATTGAAACTCTTTTGGGAGGGGTCTGGACCCCTTGGGCCCTTCCCTTGTGTGCGCCACTGATTTCGACAAAACATTTTGACAATTTAACGAAACAATTTGGTTAAAATAAACAAATGTTATGTTAAGTCTACCAAACTATTTGTTTGAATTAACAAAATCATTTTGTTGTTTTTACTGTGTTATTTTTTTCATCCCACCTTAACAGTTGGCCAAAAGTTTCAGAAGTAAGACTAATTAATTTATTTATTCATAAATGTTTACATTTTAATTTAGTGTTTGTATATATCTACAATTTTAATTTTAAAAAATTCAAGTCACTTTCTTTTCTATTTTCTTTTCGATTGTTCGTAAGACAGATAGACAAGATAGTCAGAATCGCTCTTCGGCTCAGGGTAAAATGCATATTTATTTTATATAATACTAAATAATTCCCAAAATTGAAGTTTAAGTTTTAAAATATGTTAAACAAAGTTTACTTCTTTGTTTTACTTTTTAATGGAGTTTTATCGTTTTCGGTGCATGTGTCGCGATAAATAAAATTCATATCTTTCACATGCAGTTTCAGATTAGTTTGTGTTTGTGGATTAAGGCCGATTGACTGAACTCAGGTCCTAGGGCCTTCAGGGGAAATGCGCTTTGTGGGGGAACAGTTTCAGATTAGATTAAATGCTACAAGTAAAAGTTGACTATCACAATCAGTAATTGAAAAAAAAAAAATACAAAGGCTCTCATCCCCTTCTAGCCCCCCCCCCATCTGGTATTTTTCAATCTTGAAAAGGGTGTTTTGTTTATATGTTCGTCCGTTGTACAGTCCCGGAGCGGAAAACTGATTAATTTACTCTCTCACCTATTTTTGACCCTTTATAAACATTCAAAATTCTAAACAATTATTATTAAAGTTTCAATAAAAATGCATAAGTATTTTATCCCGGACATGTACGGACGAACTTATTAACTTGCAATAAACTTATCTGACGGTCAAAACATGTTCCTTTAAACTAATCTTTATAAAAACACTAAAATTGAAATGTATATTTTAAAAATATATAAATTAATTAGACTTACCTTTCAAACTTTCAATTAACTCAAAAAAAAAAAAAAATCCAATGGAATAGTTTTGTAATTCATATTACCCATACTTAAATGCATTGGCAGACCTAACTACTCCGTCACATTGGAGTAAATTGGCATGTAATATTGGGGAGGGGGAAGGCAAAAATGTTTCCTATTGTAGGAAATACTATTTTTAAATAGGTGCTATCTGCATTTTCTGGAATTTTAAAGGGGGCAGTTACCCCCTCTTGCCGTTAATAAGTTACGCCTTTTCTCCGTTACTAACTTAACAAGCTCCGGTTCGAACATGGACGTTCTCTCTTCGCCTCTTCGGACTGCACTGTCCTGCGCATGCCTTGACGCTTGTGCACATTGGCTGTTCAACGATTTCAAATGCCATTGTGCCTGAGTTTTGAACAAAATAATTTGTAGAAATTAAAAGCGTTTGGTTGAATCAAACAAACTTTTGTTAAATCAACAAAATAAATCTACCAAACTACTTAACCAAAGACGTTTATTTATTTATTTATTTTAAATTCAGCAAAACACTTTTTAGCGTGCAGTATTATTGATAATGCTGATGAGAGAGAGATAATGATGATAAAGTTTCAATGTCTAAGTCAGAAATGCAATTCATTGAATACATGTGGGATTTCTGAAATTTTTTGAAATGGAATGTTGGAATACAGGGGTGTCTTCACACTTACCTAATGTACAGGGTGTCTTCAAATTTGTTGGGCAAAAAGAATGATTTATTAAATGTTATTTACAGGGAAAAAATTGAAGTACATATTGCTGCAAGATAGAAAAATAGGCCACGTTGACCATTATCACAAATGTTCGACGTGACTTCCTTTCATTACTCTGCAAATGTCCCATCATTGGTCAACCAGTTCTTGTCACAGATTTGTCTGCATGTTTCCGTCAATTAAATAATTGCAGTTCTGATTCTTGATTTTAGTTTATCAATTTACGCAGGATGGGGCAGACTGTACACTTTGCAAATCCCCATACACCGAAACCCCGTGGTGAAAAATCTGGTGATCGAGGTGGCCATTGAATAACACCTCCTCGTTCAATCCAAACTGGTACCTCAGCATTGAGATAAGATGTAACATCATTGTGGTAGTGACAAGGCGTGTCATCCTGTTGAAAAATGTGACCTCCTGACATTTTTTCTTTGATGAATAAAATCAGAAAATCTGTAGCATGTACTACCACACTACCACAATGATGTTACATCTTATCTCAATGCTGAGGTACCAGTTTGGATTGAACGAGGAGGTGTTATTCAATGTTCACCTCGATCACCAGATTTTTCACCACGGGGTTTCGGTGTATGGGGATTTGCAAAGTGTACAGTCTGCCCCATCCTGCGTAAATTGATAAACTAAAATCAAGAATCAGAACTGCAATTAATTTAATTGACGGAAACATGCAGACAAATTATACTAATTAGGATACAGGTAATTAGGATACAGGCAAATAATTCACGTAACAGTTTAAACAGTAACAGAATAAACTTAAGATGCATTACTACTAGTTTGAATTTAAACTAATTAATTTCATTTAAAATTTCGAATGTTTTTAATTTACGAAATTGCCCAACTAATTTGTGACATTCTGTTTATATTTTAGGATACAGTAATAAAAAATGGAGGCGGGGATAAAATTTTCTAAAATCATTATAGGTTTTTTTTTTTTTTTTTTTTTTTCCCCAGCAACGGAAACTTAACAGCAATGGAAATGACATCCATATATTTTCTTACGTGTCAATGAAAAGTTATAAAGATTGAGAACTTTAAATTGGAAATCATATCGATTTCAAACATTAAACTTATATTGCTAAACTAGATGAAATATTTCATTCTTTCGGGTCTTTTTGCTTCTTTAAATTATAAGAATTATGTCCACTAATGCGTAACATACGACAATACGCATTTCCGAGATTTAAAATTGAGCATGTTAAGAATTTCGCCTGCTTTGCCTAATGAAAATATGCGCCGAGTGCTAACCCTTAAAAGTTCAAATACAGCGACTTTCTCACACAATCCATTTAAAATGCAATATCAATCTTTAAAGCACACTTTACACCGGGGAATAGTGACCTGTAACTAAAATGCTTTCTTACATAAATTCTCCCTTTGCATAAATGCAGAAGCCGGCAAGTTGCAACGCCGCATGTGTGCGTGTGTGTGTCATGTCTGTTAAGATAACATCAGAAAAAAGTGAAAACCAAACCCTCTAAACCTGTTTTTCATCTCGCTCCCAGAAGGAAGGTTCGCTTATTTTTATTCATCCTCCTCTTGGTTCTCCGAAGGTTTTCTCAGGAGGGAGAAGAAATGTTTTACCTTTTGTAGCCCATAGGGCCAATTTGCTACGGGGGCCGGGTGGTAAGATGCAAAACGTTTTGTTAAGCGACTTCCTGAAATCGTCGAACGAAAGTTCAATTGCTGTTATCTTATGATGCGCCGTGGAACAGTTTTTGTTAAGAATTGTTGGCACTTATAATGGATATAGTATAGGGCAGCTGCTTCGATCGGGATTGTCGATATAAAATGTGGATTGGAAATTCATTGAGGTTTGCTTTCGCGGTTTTCCTCGGCATTTCAGACTGCGTACTTGAAATGCATATTTTGTTTTACGTATTTACTGTATTTTGCCTATTTAAGCGATCCTTATTTTGAGTTATTCTTAAAATGCTGTTTTGCTACTATCGTATGGAAGAGGAAACAATCACTGCAAAACCCAAATTTAGATTATTTCAAATTACATATACATACATAAATATATTTATTTGCTGAAAAAAAAACTATAATTTAAAAATAAATAAAATAAACGTTAACTAGATTTTTCCTCTTATTCTAAAATTCTAAAATATTTTTTTTATACAACATTCTTTTCACAAGTTTTTCAAAAGAAAAGAAAAGCTTGATCATCATAACTATTACTTTTATCACAACATTTACGTTAGCTGCACAGCAAGAAAAATACGGAAAAACTCATTCCGGGCATAAAGCTGTCATTTTCAAAGAAATCGATTAATATGAAAATCTCGAAATGTCTTAAAAGACTCTCAAAGAAAACTTCTGAAGTTCTTTAATGGAAAAGTCTTATAATCTTAAAATTTTTAGAAATCAATTAATGCGCAGAATACTTCGTAGTCCCAGAAAATTTAAATAATTCTGAAATATATCGTGCTAGCAAATTTTCTATACGGAAGAAAAGATTTTTTGGAAATTTAAGGAGCGCACGATTCATGACGTTCTTTATTAGAATAAAATAGGTGGAAGTTAACGCAATTCTTAGTTTTTTCTATTTTAATATGGGACAGAAATTGAAACTGATTGATGAAATGAAAATTTTTAAGTTACGCTCTTAAATAGCGCGGGGGGGGGGGGGTACTTAAAAAAATGTAATCTTACTGAATAGAGTGTATTGATTTTTATAGACGCAGTGTCAGTGTTTGTTTTGTTGTGGGATTCCGGTCAATTATCTACGCATGGGATCTAGGACCAGAGTTGGGGTGCCCTCCGTGAAGATCCTTCTAAATACGGGGTCCTAATACGTATTTACGCTACGTTTTAGAGGAAACCATTGGAGACTCCAAATGGTTAAGTCGGCGGAGGCGACATGGTTTGACACACTGTCATAATAAGTAATTCAAGAAAATAAGGATTTCTGAACATAATTTACAAAAGCTGCAATAAAATTTATTTTAATATTAAATTGATTTATTTTCTTCACTACAAAAAAAAAAAAAAAAAAATCAAGGTAATTTTATCGGAATAACTATAATTTCCTCGCCCGCCCTCGTTAAATCAACAAGGCTTTTATTGGAACAAAAAACAATAAAACAAAATATTTTGCTCGATGAAGAAAAGAGAAAAAATAAAACGGGTAAATCATAGCTTCTGTTAACTAAAATAAATCCTGCTGTTGCAGCAACGTCAAAAAATATTGTCTTTTAACAGAATATTCATCTGAATATAAATGCATTTGATTGCAATTATTTTTCGAAATATTAGGTTGTAACGAAAGTTTCCCGCCACCGCAAACTTCGTCAGCAAACAGTTCTCGTTGGCGTATTTGCTCATATTTTGTCAAACGATTTTTGGCATTTGAAAGAAAGAGGTTTACTTTATAACACTGTGTTGTGAAATCTGTAAAAAATATAGTTATCATTAAGTATAAGGTGTCTCAAATAGAACTATCACTCTAGAGGATTAGAACCATCATTTACTTCCAGTTGTGTTGCAAAAAGTCAGCTACATAATATCAACGAATTATGAGTACAGCTTTAAGTACTATTGTTGTATCATGTGACACTGTGCAGGTTTGGTACCGAAAGTTCAAAAACAGTTATCTAAGGAGTTAGAAGTTAGTATTTCAGGCAGATATGGCGGAAAACTTTCGTTACAACCTGATAGTTCAAGCAGCGCTTTTAAAACAATTTTTTAAAATTATTATTTTATTTTACGACGAAGTAAAACACGGGTAGATGCAGTGGGACAAACATCCAGGAGGGGAAAATTGCCATTCGGGACAGACCCTGATGTTGCTGCCTAATTCTTTCCTTGGCTATGTGAAAGGAAGTGCCGCCCGTGCAAGACATACCCCTTAGTTACGCCACTACACCGAGGTGGTTTACTAGTCAACCAACGAGTGGATAAAACACTGAACATTGTTCACTGCGGAAGTGTGAAGGTCCCTCGTTCAGGTCTACGTCTGTCGATCTAACGGTCTAGAGTTTATGGCGGTTTTCTCCAGATGTAACGTGTATGTCTCATTGCAGTGGCGTTTGTTGACTGCGAAGTAGCAGGAACACGTTGCTTTATTTACCCGCAGGTGGGACTAAATAAAAACATGTTTTTGCTGCCAATGGCAAGTTGCGCCCGCCGCGTCCTAGGCAGTCGCCTAGTTTGCCTTTATGGTAGGAGCGGCCCTGATTTTAAGTAATTCGACGACGTATTAAAATTTTGATCCTCAAATTGTCTAAGCATTTTCTTAGTTAGAAAATGTTATCTTTTATTGTTCCTGTACTTGATCAATAAATACTTAAAAAAGAACGCGATTAGTAACACGAAATTTTTATTTTTTGCTAAATGAAATAAAATTTATGAAAAAAAAAAAATCAAAGCAACCTCGTGGTTTATTCATCACTTTAAGCAACTATCTTATAAAAAAAAAGAAATTTCTGACTGATCAACATTATTTTTAATATTTAAATCAGAGAATATTTTACGAAGAAACAAAATGGCCCCTAGAACGCTCTTGCGACTTTATTTGCTTAATCGATATAAAGTATAAAATGCTAGTACTTTTATGTATGAAATCTGGAACTCAATCTAGACTACAATATATAAAATACTCTAGGCCGTCGCCTGAGGTTTTGGGTCACTGGTTGCATTTTGAAGAACTATTCTTTGAATGGGATAAAACGCAGTTTCCGGCAATACAGTTTTATCATGCATGAAAGGTGAGTTAATAACAAGCTACAAACTGTAAAATTGCATCTCTAGTGGCAAGAAGAGCAAATACAAGACCGGTTTATCTCAAAGTAGTAGTTAGGGCTTTAAAAATGAGCTTCATGTTGAAAAATAAGTTATAAGGATTTCACCGCGTTTTTATGGGTAAAACTGTTTTGCATCCCGCAGAGATAACTAGGTGCGGGGCAATATTTTCGTAGTGGTAAAAATCTGTTACGAGTTTGCTCGCTAAATAAGTGTGATAAATTTATATATATCCCCGCTTCTTCTTTGCTGGAGATTAGCTAGATATGGACGCGAGATGAAAAATAGACCTCTCTCGTCTTGCAAAACAACCAAAAAGTTTTGTCTCGTCTCGCTAAATCCCTATATTGTAATGTTGAAAATGTTTGTCTCATCTCGAAAAAAAGCTGTAAATCTCTGTTTCGTCTCGCAAAAAATAGTCTCGCGTTTATCCCTATATATAGCAGTTGTTCACGATGATAATATTTCAGTGTCTTATGTAATAGATTAAAATCTAATAATTTTGCATTCATTATTTTATCTCATTTGAGAGAGATATGGCTGTTAGACTATCACTAGTCATGAGTACATGTATGTTGCAAGTAGAAAGTTTTGATTTCAGGTTCACAGTTTCTTATAAAAATCTGTATGGTATTTTATGAGATACAGCTTCGGATTAGCAGTCGCCAGACCGCCAGTGGCGACTATGGAAAATTTCGCAGGTCGTCAAAATTGGCGACCTGCGAAATTGACCTTATTGTAACCTAGCTCGAAATACTAGGAATACTAGCACAAAATACAAACGAAATGTGGATCTGTTAACGGTGTAGTTCGAAAAAATCATGCGGTTTCGGTACACAAGCACAAATAAACTAATTAAGTCACGCACTTCAGAATTTTTAGAATGTCTCTTTACAAGCGGTTCTCTATTCATTGCAGTAAACGATAAATCTGTATCGTTGCGAAACTTTCAAAAAAAAAAAAAAAAATTCTCAAAAATCAAAAATTTAGCAGGATGTGTGACTCTTCGAAAGTTTTTCATATACAATCCCATGTTAAAGAATTTTTTACGAAAGTTCTATTGAAGGCACCTTTGTTTCATTTATTACGATGGGTAGTAAACCTCAGGAAGAATAATCCTAAATTTTTTGGAGCCTCTGGCGCAATTAGTTCACTTTAATTTGTGTACCTAGACCATGAGGGAGATTTCGTTTCTTCGAACTACACCCTAGACTTCTTCTCCCCAAAAACGAAATCGAAGATCGTTAGCTTGCTATTCCTACTTAGCAAGAAGGCAAAAATGTGCGCCGCGCCTGGGATGTACGCTTTCACTGCATCACGCATCTTTCCTGGACTGATTGCGTCAGTTAGAAAATTCTAAATTTATTCAAGAGGGGCAAATTCTTATTTCAGATTCTTGAAGTTTCGAAAATCATCCGTGATATAGCTTTGCATTTGGCCAACTACTACACAGCATTAGTTAATTATCGGGACCTTTTTCCATTTTAGAAAACCTGTTGTTGGCGCGCACTATGCGAGCCTTTGTTAACTGGCTCTTCTGCGGATTAAATTTGGCTAAAATTTGTCTTCTAGGCGTCAAATAACAAAAACTTGAGTTTTGTTGCATGAACATCGGATAACTAGAACGCTAGATGAAGAATTCTGGGTGTTCCCATTGTTTACCATAAGGTTCTCTCGAATTCTCGAGAAATATTGGCGCTTTTGCTTAGCTGACTTCAGTTTTGGGGACTTTGGAATACAAAGACTACAACTTAAGTTTCTGAAGAAATATATTCCTTGAGAATGATAGTATCATCAAAATTTCCAGAGCTTGGAATCACAAAAATGCTCCCTTTTTATGTTCCATAAAGAGTCTAACATGAGACTCTAAGTGTTGACGTTATATACTAAAGGAATATTGCCAAATTAATTAATGTGTTAAAAATATTGCTTATTATTTAAATTAACTAAAAAAAATCAACATGTCAATAAACCAATGCATTTCACATTGTTGTCTGTTTTCTCTAGACCAAAAATACGCATTCTATGGAAAGTCGTAGGTCAGGTCAAACTTCAGAATGTTAGCGATATCGCGGGTAGTATAAATAGGATTTGTATTTATACCACCATGGGTTTGTATGTTTCTTCTACGGGAATTTGAAGCCTTCTGCCAGCTGAATCAAAAGCCTTGGTGGGCCACATCCGTACCGTGGGCTGGGGGTCACCCATATACCGTGCTTTTCTGCCAACTTTTCAAGGTGAAAGTCTAGGTGCGACTACTATGCGAAAGTGACTATTACTCGAGTAAACACGGTATACTCTAGACTGTCCATTTTATCCCATGTAAGCCTATTTAATATCAAGACTAATCTACGTATTTAACAAATTGCAGATACAGCAGGTAGGAGTAAGAACGTTGAAATCGAAAATAAGAGGAGTACCAAAAATTATCGCCACTAACAATATCGAAGTGGTTACTAAACTTTGTGGAGTCACTGACCACTGGCTACTATGTAATTTTTTTAATCAGAAGCCTTATTATGTTAAGGACTTCAACCCTTTAACGCGCGGTGTCCTCGCCGTGAAGACACAAAACTCTGACGTTTTGACTGCTGTCTGTCACAAAGAATACATTTGATTTCTATAAAAAGACTTTGGGGTGACGTAGTTACGCGAGAATCCTTTACTTTTTGACACATCACTTCCAGTAAAAATTGTCGAATATTTGTAAAATTGTCAGGATTATTTTTAACAGCACCGGCTTCTCGCTGGAAACTGGAGAATACGATGGAAATAGATTGATATAGAAGAACAACTGGACAGATTGCCCAATGCTGAAAAAAAGGGCAGCCTTTGCCATCGCTCGATTTAACTACAAGCAAGATGGCGGTCCATCAAATCGTTCATCGCGTGACACAGATCTAGAGACCGTTTTTCGACATAGCTAGCTGTGTGTGGTTATCCATCTAAGATAACGACTCAGAAAGTTATTCGTAAAATATACAGGACTTATTCTCTCTCATTTAAATGATTACAAATATTGTCTTTCTATGACACGTCGTCTACTCAAAAAAGATTTCTACAAATATCAAAACGTTTTACACCGGGTGTCGAAGGTAATAATTCGTCTTCCGATACCACAGCAGATCGGATATTTCGCATAATCTTTGGAGAAAGTAAAGTTTTGACTCATAGCTTTTAACACATCTTATACTAGCGGCGCATGACTCACCATTTTTTAAGCTCAGTTTTAATTTAAATGTATAAGCCTTGGAGCAAAAAACTACGTCAGAGTCCAGTTAATTTTTTAATTTTCGAAATTAATTGTTTAGATTTTTTAATAGTTCATTTTGCTTTCAATGCCGTAAGACGGTCTAATTATTTTTTTGACTGTCTTACAGTATAAAATGCAAAATGAACTGTAGTAAGCATTTGGAGAGAATTAATTTAACCAAAAATCTCATTCATGTTTTACTGAAAGACAAAAAAAAAAAAAAAAAAAAAAAAAAAACAGATGCACGAACATATATGTCAGTGTATTCTTTATCTCAAATTTATACCTTCTTCCAAACTTTCTTTTTTTTTTTTATCCTGTAGACGGTGTGTTTTGTGTTGTGTCAAGCCTACATAATCTCTGCCTGTGAGGGAATGTATCGGGTGGACGATTTTTCAGGGGTTCTAACGCGTATACACGTTACATCTAGAGAAAATCTCCCAAACTTCAGACCGTTTGATCGACAGCGGCGCGGTAGGCCCGAACGCTGGATCCTCTTACTTTAGATATCTACCATGAACAGTGTCTTATCCATTACGGAAAATAGCCAGAGGTATAAAACAACTCCGCCTCTAATTTTCAAGTTCGATTATCCACGCACAAAATACAAACAGTATACCCGTGCAAATATTATTAAATGTATCTCCTTGAAGTCGGTAATTAATATTTTCTGCCCAAATAGATATAATCTAAGAAGCAGGGGAATGCATTTCCTAATTATCTATCAAAATTGAGATTATGCATCTGCTGTATGAAAAGAAGACAAAAAAAAATGTTGCGTTTATGATCCACATGCGAGAGTAAAATTAATTTCACTTCTCTTTGTATGTAATCATAAACGACAGTGTACTTGTTTGCCGCTTTGGTAAATAAGGGCTTCGTCAAATGTTCTCCGCTAAAACAACGGAAACATTAATCCTTATTGTAGAGTTGAACACGGGATTTTAATCCTTTTACATACACTGAAGGAATCGAAATTTGATAATAAGGATTGTGTTGTGTAGCGGCAAAATTTGATTTATTATCCCCAGCAACGCTTGTCTGAACTTTGATTATGCACTGATAAAAGTTAAACGTTCGAGATGAATTAGAAATTGATGGTTTTGCTCCAAAAATGAGGTAGCTCCATCCCACGGCAATTTTAAAGTACACGTAATATCTTGCAGTAAAAGAAAAAAAAAATCTCTTTCGTTTGGTACCAAAAGGATGTAGCTCCAATCGTTAGTTCTTGTGTTACTCAAGAGATAATGCTGCTTGCCTCGTTACTTTGTGTTGAATCCCTAAACGTTTTTTTACAGTGTTCCATAAAACTGAATAGCTGGAGCTACCTCCTTTTTGCAGCAAACACTTCAATGGTACTGTTGTAATTTTAAGGACAAGAACGATGGACATGCATGAACTGAAAGGAAAACTTCGCTGCGCAAGTGCTACGACGAACGCTTCTCATTTCGATTAAAATTAATAAAATATTTATTTATAGGATCCTGCACTAAAACGTAATGAGGATTTCATATTCTGATTGACCAAGTTATGAAATCGCATTTCTGTGCTCTCCTGTCACACTGTCGTTGAAGGATCAAGGTCACAATCCGTTTTCTTTCAATAGAAGCTGCTGTGTACGTTGGCAAATGTGTACTATTCTCCTTTTACTGACCTTCAAAACCAATTTTAGCTCATTAGAAAGAAGTTAAACTGACATCAGCTTTTGAAAGAGGCCACCTTTCGTCTACTTTTTAGTGTGTCAGGACATTTTTTTCCCTTCTGATGAATTTGCATGCACTTTTCAGTTGATCCTTGTTAACCCGAGCTCCCTCTAATGATATCAAAACACTCATCACTCTATAATCAGGTAACCGCAAGATCAACAAGCCCACCCAGGGACTCATTAAATTTTCCCTTTGCTTGTCTGTTAGCAGCATCCAAGAAACATCACATGGAGGTCACTATTTAAAGCAAGAATTTTAAAGATATGTAATTTTCCCTTTCGTTTGAAGCTTCAAAAATACTTAAAAAACACGTTTTTTAACTTAATCATACCCCCAAATGCCGTCATGCAAAACGCAAAGGACTGCAAAAATATTTACCGAAATCTAGTTATTGCTTTTCAGATAACTATAATTATATAGTAAATACTTCAAATGATTAAAAAAAATTACATATGATGTCTATTTGCGTTATGTTTCTCTGGTCTGTATTTTTTTAAATTATGCCGACAAAAAATGTTTTCGTTTTTTCCATGGCTTATAACAATTTTCCAGGGAACTGCCATCAGATATATTCGAGACAGTATTGTGAAAGTTTAATATTTGATTTTCCCAAGATGCGGATTTAAAAAGAGCAAAATAAATTCAGAGTCCCAAATTTTATTAATATTGTCTTGCAGACAGATTTTTTTCTGTGTGTTTGTTAATTAATTATGCATTCAATTATAATTTTCTACTTTTGCGCATACCACATTTAATATTTCAATGTTTGCTGGGTAAAAGATTCACTATTTTATCTTGAAACTTATTTACTGTTTAGCCTGTAATGCAAATACTAAAAGCAATTTCAAAAAAATGCTATTTGTAAACTTAATAACTTCCAAATAATATTTTCCAAAAAAGTTCTGATCTCTATTTTTTCTTCTTTTTTTATTCAACATAATTATACTTCTATTCATATAACAGTTTACTCCACTCTGTTACTTCATTAAATATCCCAGTCCTTGTCGGTGTAAATAATGTCAAATATTTCCCCGAAAGTTGTGCATTATTAATATTTTCCACCTTGTTAGACTTAACTATATCTGAAGGCCGTGGTTTCTAATTATCAATCAAAATGTAGATTACGAATCTACCATTTGAATGAAAAACAATTTCTCTATGCTCACAGGAGAATAAATTTAATCTGATTTCACTTTGTGTCCGATCATAACGATATGGCATTTATTTACTGATTAGATAAATATGGGCTTCAACAAATACCTCCGACAAGGGAAATAGAGTTAAGCTTCGTGCAACCAATTGAGTTTGGAATGTAGAAACTTTTAAAGATACTCCTTAAATATATGTAAATGTGTTTACTGAGGGATTAAAAGATCGTCTGTATCATTTCCCATTATTAATAACTGAGGCGCGAGATGATTTAATTATTTTCCTATGAATAATTGTAAATTAAATGTGATTCAGCTCAATGTGATCTAATTGAATTTTGTTTTATTCTAACATGGTGCCGTTAATTGGTGTTTAAACTTTAATCTACCGAAGATGAAGTGTTGATTATAAAGACTGTTCTAAAGTGACCGTCACACATTTCAGATTGTCTCATTTGCTTTTTAGTAATCTTTTCGAAATTCGAAAAAAAAAAAAGTTTAAACATAGTATACCAATTTTCATAAAAACATAATATACTAAATGCAAACGTTAAATTTCTAAATATCTGAAACAATATGTGTTTAAGTTGTCGCTAAGAAGATCTGCCTATTTTAGATTTAGACCAATTTAAGAACAATTTTCAGTACTTAACTAGTCAAGTGCCAAAATGAGAGTGATTCACAATTCCTACGTCTTGTAATGTAAAGCAATGCTTTACATTGGTCTTTGTTACCTTCGGAGACGTGGCCTTGATTTTGTCAGAGATCGTGAGAAACCGCAAAATGATGGATTATCAACAATTTTCTTTTGCTAGTGAACACCCTCAGTCGTATAAAAATATTAAAACTAGCACTGTAAAATGTCGCCTTGCCCCTGCTGTGCAGTGGTCGTCTTTCGCAAGATTACTGCAATAGCCTTTAAAAGCCCGTACGGATGTTGTGGGAAACTACCGCAATTCCAGGGGATAAGAGGAGTTTTCGGATGGATAATTTTCACATGCAGGACATGGTAATCAAAACATTTATGGCCTATTAATGACCATTCGGAATACACCGACAAAAGCTAGCCCTTGAAACCACAAAACCACGCCCCCACACTATGGAGAGACGGGATGGAAGATTTTTCGGTGACTTGACGGGAGAATACATGGATTTACCTCTAGAGTTTTCGACAGTCGCCCGCACATGGGGAACAGCCTTAATTGTGTCAAAGTAGGATGTTGGTGAAATCTCTCTGTATTCGGAATTGGAGGCTAGTGCTGGCTTGTAATTGTTAGGGCTCAAATTCTGATTCATTTGTAGGTATCTCGCTTAACTTAAAATCTATTAATTGTAGAATACTGAAATTTGTGTTTTGTACTGTTGTAATGTCTAGTTGTGAATTTCCTTTATTGATTGCAATCGACTGAGCAGTTTATTCACATGGATGCTGTAAAGATTTTCAAGATATAGTCTATGAGCAATCATTGTTAAACTGCATTTATAGGCGTCCAAAAAGTATAAATGCGTAGGATGCCCCCCCCATAAGTTGGGCAATTTTCTGGAGAATGTAGCCTGCCCATAACATTGAAATATGCCTGCATAACTAATGGCGACTATCGGAGGTTTCATTGTTATTCGATGTACTAAAAATTAACTGAAGTATCAGGTTTCAATTTCAAATGAAATAAGATTAAATGCAGGCCATCGAAAATATAATTTAATAGACGTACAAGGAAGTCATGTACTGTTCGCACTTAAAAAAAATTGAACATTTTTTTTTTTTAATTACATGAAAAATTTAAAAAGTTCTCTCCGTTTTCTGAAGTCTGTATAATATTAAAGAAGGGGGAGTTTGCAAAAGTCCTGATATCTGTCTCATCACCAGTACGATGAAATTATTTTGCAGTTTGGTTAAAAAACCAACATTTTATGATCTGCCTTATAATAGTTGACACATCTATTAAAATAGTAATGAACATCAGAAATCTAATTTATTTCCTCTACCCATTTGCAGTCGTGTCGTTTTATCCAGGGCATCTTGGTGATATACTCAAACCAAAATATAAAAACTTCGATTTATATATAGTCATACGTCTTAGGTGTCTGGATGAAGGTAGAAGAAGCCAAAGAAAATCTAAGCAAGAAACAAAAATCACTTAAATACCTATAATGTATAAAGTATAGACAGATACGATATATCATCTTGCGATCTATATTGCCTTTTATTAAGCCTGTAAGAAAATGTCATTTTTTATCAATAATTCTCTGGATCCATCATTTTTGGCGTTATTTATATTTGCCGAACATATAGCCTTTTTTCGAGCTGAGCTGTCTTTCATTAAAAATTAATCGCAACAGTACTGATGAAAAATGTTCTGAATTCCTGAAAAATTTTCCTTCGACAATTCTGGCCGTTGTCTTTGGCATCGATAAAATTGAACACAATTCATCACTAGGCTACAATTTACGTCTTTCGTTAGAGAGAGTAGAATTTCGGAAATAACGAGTTGAGAAAGGATATTATTTTTATATTTCTATACTTGTGTGTTTTTATTGTCAATATTATTCTTTTTCTTTGCGTGTGTGTGTACCTTTGAAAGAATTTTCCAAGTGCTAGTTTTCGTTAAAAATTATTTTTGAACTCCTGTAAAGAATTAAAAGGGCCGAATGTCAACGTTCTTTGCTATATTCAATGTATCTTACTTTCATGGTCTTTATAATATCTGGGAAAGATTTTCAGGATAGTAGATGAGGAAATAGAGTGTTTAACGATGAAGTTAAAGTTTTTCTTGATATTTCTATTTCATTTAAACAGATATTTTAACCCAGCCCGACTTTTCAGCGCTTTCTACAATTTACGTTGTGCCAGAAGTCATAAATAAATTTCCGACATTTGCGTGGTATGTTTGTTTGTTGTGTTTTAAGGCAAACCTGCACGTGGGGTATCTGCCCAGGATGGGGGGTGCCTTGGTAGGAGGACTTTCTAAGGGGTTCTAACACATATTCACGTTACATCTGGAGAAAACCTACCAAAACTCCAGACCATTAGATCGACAGCCCCGCGATGGGACCCGAACCCGGGACCTTCACACCTCGGCCGTCTACCATTTTCAGTGGCATAACCACTGCGCCATGGTGAGGCTTGTGTGGTATGAAGAATGTAATTCTTTTTCTAAAAACATGAATAAGACAGTGAAAGATTTTCATTTTACTTTGTTGTTACTCAGTATTTTGTGGAAATAAAATTACTCGGGAAATAAAAATAGGAAAATAAATTAATGTTTAAATATATTTGCGACCGTCTAAAAAGTAGATCGCTGAGTGTTAATGGGTTAACTTATCATTTTTTATGAAAAAGACTTTTTGCACTTTTTAATTATATTAATAAACTTCAGTACTTTTTTATATTTTGTATACAGCTGCTTTCGTCGACTAGATTGATTACTCTGACAGAATTTTTCATTTTATTCCACGGCTTTCCGCAGTTTTATCAGTAACCTGTCAGTTATATACATACATACAGAGAGTAGCTCGCGTAATCAGATTGCTGTAACCATTTTATCTTATGACAAAGGTGTGAAATGTAGAACGAGGATTCAGAACTCTGTAAAATAATCGTGAAAAATTGCATAAAAAAATTATTTATGGCACTGTGAGTGCAACTTCTTTCCCTGTGTATATGAAATGTGTTTTCTCGTTTTTCACGCTTGTATTACTCAGTTTTGAAGTGTTAGTCTTACTTAATGAAGGGATCACGGGGATTCCCGCTATTGGAATTCGGCGTAATGAGAAATCAAGCTGTTACTAAAGCACGAATGCTTTCAAATATGAAGTTACCTACTGTTAAAATAAATGTACTCCTCGCATTAAAAGTAATCACTGCCTCACAACATAAAAAAGTTTATTATTTTTGATAAATGAATTTTCTGCCAATCATTCAGCTTTGATAAAATTGGACACAATTCATAACAATGCTGCAATTCGCTTGTTAGAGGACGATATATTTTGACAGCAACGAGCTTAATTAAATAACGGTATGTTTTACTTTCTTTTATTTATGCGTTTATTTTTCGCTGCTTCTCAACGGACAATGCCAGTTTTCTAGAAACACTAATGGTAGTTTTGCTCCCCGGAAGAGTTAAAATGCCTGAATATCAACGTTGCCTTGCTATTTTCAATGTCCTATTAACTTTTACTGTAGCAGACAGAAGATCATTTTAAGGATAAAAGTAGTTGTAGGTTGATTGTCTGTTTCTGTTTGTACTACCACTACCGGATAAATAATCAGAAGAAACAAATCTTCTGAGCAAATTCTTCTACATAAAATTTGCTTAAAAACTGAAGATTATAGGGATGCAAGGTTGTATAATTCTATCTTTTTCCAATTCGCTGACGCTTCTCTATATATTTTTAGATGAAAATGTTAACTTTAACGAAGAAGATTACTTAACCCTCAAAATGAAAAGTATTGTAGTAATGCAACACAGCATTATTTCATTAAATTTTTAATACTGTTACCTAAATCGATAATAATGCGGTTTTATTACAATTTACATCATGTCATTTTTTCCAAGAAAGTTTTAGCCATAACTTGTACGATCAATCCTTCCAATAGAAAGTTATTATTACTCCGAAAATGTTTAAAGGATTAACATAATTTCTCTCAACATTCATTTAAAACAATAAAATAACATAAAAAGAAGTGTACCTGTTTATTTTTTGTATTTTTAAATTGCTGAATACCTGTAGAAGGGTGACTGTCAAAATATTGTCATATTACACTATGTGCATTTGACAGTGATGCGATAACAATAAAATCTGTACCAGACTGTGCAGAAAAAAAAGGGCTGAGTCTTCGTTTTCTTGTATATGGACATACACAGAACGACTGCGCAATCTAGACTCAGAAATATGGGTTATGTATAACTAAATCGTTTGTGATAATAAATGTCCAACTGCAGACATAGCATTGAATAAATGAGAATATTTTTATTTTGTTATTTTCGTAATTTATACCGTTTATTCATGCCTGGATAGCTTTTCATTACGTTCACATTTTTCTACGTGTATGATAATTTTGTAAGAAATAGTGCTTTCTATTGCAAGCTATTTGACAGGTTTGGTCTTTTCGTATAATAAATATTAAAGAATTCTTAATAGGGATGGACGCGAGACAGCGAGAGGCGAGAAACAGGGCTGTCTCGTCCCGTCTCGCGTCTCGCAAGCACTGTGTCTCGCCGCGTATAAAAATATCATTATGTCCAAAATAGTTCTACAAAATAAACGTCTCCTTTTAAAATAAAAAAAATAGGGGATAAGGGGGTGGCGTATGTCCATCATATTTGAAAAGTAATTCCTAGAGCGAGATGAGAAATTCTAGCGAGAAACCTCGTGCGAGACAAGGCTCTGTCTCGCACGAGAGACAGAATCACAAAAATGACGATTCCTCAAAAATCACAAAAATGACGATTACTCAAAAAAGTTACATGTATAATTAATAATTTCATGAAACTGACCCACACAGTATACAACAGATTGTAAGCTAAAGGATATGAAAAGAAACTACCAGACACATGGCCTTATAGAATTTAGCATATATATAAAATCAACACATTGGATGTGTCAGCTTAACACAGGAAAATACTTTCAATATGGAATATGATCCTCCCTAGGAGCAACACAGCACCAACAGCGAAAGCCAACAGTGAAAGCGAAAGCCAACAGCGGAAGCGAAAGCCATTGGTCTTGCAAAGCTGTTGCAAGTGTGACCAGGGTCTAAGGAGGAGGACTGACAGAAGGTATACGTCTTCTTAAATCAACGCAGACATGTTCGATACAATTTAGTTCCAGTGATTGAGCTAGCCTTTTCATGCACGGAATTGTTTGCTGCTGAAAATAATCATCCACGATGTGAACCCTATGCGGTCTAGCAGTGTCGTCCTGAAGCAGGAAATAATCTATTATAGCCCCAGCATAAGAGGACACTAAGCATCAAGGATGTCATATCTATATGTCTGAACATTCAAGATTCCACGTGGAAAGACATGCAGCTCTGTTCGTCCACCCAGAGAGATTCCACTGCAAGCACAGACACTGCCTCTAGCGTATTTTTTTTTTTTTTTTTGTTTTAATAGATGTTTCATGGAGGATATTGGGTTTCAGGCTCTCTGCAAATCAAACAACGTCTGCTTCGCTTTAAGGCTGGGGTCCACTCGCGTCCGTTTCCGGACGCAGCGGGGTTTGTTTTTTAATGGTCAATGCATTGTACAAGGGGGGGGGGGTACAGTACAGTGGCGAAAAATTTATTGACTTTTAATGACCCGTCGGGATTCGCCGCCAAAGGATAACATGTGAAACCACAAAAGCACGCCCACCGCTCAGTGGGGGCGCTTTTCATCCCAATCCGTCTTCAAGATTCTGAAAAATACATTGGGTTCCCATTCTAGCGTACTGAAACGCACGCGAGTGGACGTTAGTCTTTAGTGGCTAAATCTAACTCATCCACAGTACGAACTAGGCTTGCCAACTTTGGTTTTTGGGTCATTGATTTACGGGACTTTTGCCATTAAAATGGGGAACATAGCTAAAAGAAGTGGGACCTAGCGTACTTATTACAGGAAAGCGAGAAACACAATTAAAGCCAGATATAATTTTTACACTTCAAATAGTTTTATTGAATGTTATGCTACTAATTATAAATACTAAATAGTTGAGATTGACAGTTAAAGCAATCGGGAAAGTTAATAAGAAATTACCATTGATTATAAGTCTTCCAACTCTCCTTTTTGTAATCAAACAAATAGTACTAGCATTTGCAATTAAATTAAACTATTTATTTTCTTTCAAAAACAAGGACAGTCTTTTTATTTAGGCATTTTAAAAATATTTAAAAAACCTGTAGGCAGGTATCGATAACATAACTTAATAAAAGAAACTTTATAAATTATCTATTAAGATTATAATAATTATTTATTTGGAAAGAACATATATTTAACTGCTTTTTCTAAAATCATAATATTGCTTGTTTAGAAACCAAACAATACAACCACTCCTGTTGAGATCCTATTTTTCAGGAAAGAAACTTAATGTCCCTCTTGAGATCATTATAATTTATAAAATTATTAATTTGCTTGTTCTATTCATAAAACGATCCCAAAGTGGGACATTTTGCGTCCCGCACATATCTTTCGCGGGACGCGTTCTCAAAGCCCTTGAAACGGGACGTCCCGGCTCTCAAGGATCGGCAACCCTAGTGCAAACAGCGCTCTACCGATTAGCCGTCCACAGGGCCTTTGCTGAACGGGGTGGGGGGGGGTGAAGGGGAGGGAGTCTCTCCCCAACACTCGCAAAATTCTATTAAACTTGGCAAAATTAATTACCTAGTTGGCAAAAGTAAAAAGTTGGTAATATTGTTGTTAAAAAGTAAATAAGTTGGTAAAACCGATATTTGACTTGGCAGTTTATCGAGATCTTCCTCCGCCCCCCCCCCCCTAAAAAGTCTTAGCAATGGCTCTGGCCGTCCAGTGGACATGTTGATGTACCCAACTTAAACAACGTTCCCTTTTGCGTTACGTGAGTTTCACGCAAATGAATGCTCTCCTCGCATACAGACTACCTTCGTGAAGCAGTATACGTTCGGTTGACGTTGACATTAACCTTCCATTGACTACAACAAAGTAAAGATCGGAGTTCTGTCAAAATTGCAGTTCTATTCCTTTGTGCGCATAACGAGAACTGTATCTGTCATCGGCGTTGGTCGTAACAATTGGTTGTGCTTTGGCTGAACCTTCTGGGCGCTGATACAGTTAGAAATTGTTGACAAAGTTTATCAACCACAGAACGACGGACATTTAACTATCTCGCCACATGTACCTGATTTTGCCTCTAGTTTCAAATTGCCTCTAGTTTCCATTGCAGTTCTTTGCGCTAATGATGGATGGAGGTCATTCTTACGAATTGGCGATTCCCGATTTTGTAACTTAAAATCACAGCAAAAATTAGAGGCTTGATTTTAAAACATGCAATTTTCTGTTTCTAGGAAATCATTTATTCTGTTTGCTTCGCCACTAATTGGCATTTTGCAGATTTACTCAGCAGCATGTTTTTTGACAATATATCCCAATTTCATACGGATTGCCTTATTTTTGATCGAGTTGTCACTATTTTTGCGATTTAATTTTTGGTAACCATAATAAGATGCTTCTTTGTTTTCGTCTACTTAACACTACTGAGAAAGCCTGTTAAAAGCTTTTCGCTTAACGCAATTTTTTAAAACACAAAATAAAACCTGTAACCTGAGGCAATGGCTCATTTAGCGTCAAAACTTCGGTTTTCTTTTCTTTTTTATAGTCATTCGCATATCATGTTAATGTGTCGAAATAATACCTTTAAAAATTTGCCATGTAATGGATCTTAAGTGTTCTTTGTTCTTCAGAAGTATTGTTATGCTTGTCTTCTTTTCCCTTCTATTGAAACTCTTTAATTAACGACTTACCACATTTTTATGCCGGAGTAAGTTTATTTTTCTTTAAAATCCTTTACTGAATTTATAAAACAAAATATATATATTATCCAGAGTTCTATTTTCTGACTTTAAGTTGCCACATTTTGTGAATCAATGTTCGTAATATGAAAAGATTAAGCTGTATTGTTGATGATAGTTATTGGATGAAATAAATATAGGTGATAGTGAATGTGTTATTACACTTGTAAAAAGAAAGAAAAGTTGCATTACTGGATGAAAAATAAATAAATAAATAAAATAAAACCATTGCATTTGGTTGGAGTACAACCAAATGCAATGCACATTGCACCGAAATTATAAATTACGCAAATTTTGAAAAAATAATTCAGGTTTCTAATTTGTACTGTATTTGTTTAATGGAAAAGAAACCCATTGTGTAATTGCAAGTTCGGTTAACTGTAACGTATTTAATAAAATATCGCTCTTTCAAAATATTCTGTGGAAGGTTAACGGGCTCATGTAAGTTTGTAATAGTGGTATAAATTGTGTAGCTTGGTGAAGGCAATCTGACTTTTTAAAATATTTTAAGATTGAATATAATTAATTAAGTATTTCCAAATGTTTTTAATCTAAAATTTCTCCTTTATCCACGATTTACAAGGATCTAATTAATATCCAGATGTTCCTAAATTTAAATTGATACAGTAGATACGGGATAAAAAATTAATTTAAACTTGTAAGCCCACATGTGCGCATACAAAGTAATTTAAATTCACATCGATATTGTTTGTTAAGTCCTTTATATTTTATTAGGCAACAAGTAGAATTGTTAATTCCTAATACTTTTCAGAATTTTCACTCACTCAAACTGTGTCAGTTTTTAAAATACGTATTTTTTTTTAAATAAAATATGTGTATCAACTATGAAACGAAAACTTTGTATAAAAAGGTAAATAGATGAAAAATAAGCTAGTGAAACAATATCGGAGAGGAGGGAGATGTTTACTTCAAGCCCGACTTACACGTGAATTTTTTTTTAATTTATAAAAGAAAAGAAAAATTTCTAAAAAAAAAAATACTCAAAAACTCTTTTGTTTCCTAATCCAAGTTGTCTGGCTTCCGGTTCTTTCCCTCTTCACTATTCTTTCCTTCGCCCTATTTTTTCACGCGGGGAAGCGAGCTGCGGAATGATTGATACTGGCCGGATCGGAGTGAAGTGTCAGCCAGCAGCCCAATAGCTCATGCATGTATTCATGCGCGGCTGCCAACATTTTTCGTGTTAGTTGCAGTTCTTTCTCTTGATTTTTTGCTTCTGACAAATGGGCTCGCTGTAAAATAGTGTGAGCAGAGAACTAAAATGAGGGAGAAAAAAAATACGATCCAACCGTGTTAGCAGTTGTAAAGAAGAGTAAGAATGAAAATCGATTATTCGCTCTCTCGCTTTTTTTTTTTTTTTCATTTCCTCCAGAAGTACTTTGGTCGAGGAAGTTTCATGTTACATCTTAGTGTCTACATTCATTTTTTTTTTCTTTTCAGAATTTTATTTTGTGTTTGATATGATTTTCGAAAACTTTTTTCTAACTGTTTAAAATTCATTGCTCAATTTGCTCCTCCCCCCTATTTTTCGCTATTTGCCTAAATTACAGAGATCCGTCTTGTTGTAACTGAACTAGAATCAAACGAATGCTACGAGAAATTTCATGTATGCTTACGTCAGCTTTAAATATATTGTCACTTTCAGTCTGTTTTGGCCTTAAATGGGCAAAGACATAGCTAGAACATAAACCCATTCTCAAAACCAGGCCTTAATTCGTTACGAATCCGGGTCTTGGGTATCGAACATTGATACAAATCCCCTTTTCTCCTCAAAGCAAACATATAGAGTTTCCTTGCTTTCCTACAAGGCAATTTCTATGCTTACTCTTTGTAGATGAGAGTCCAATACTACCTGACGCAAAGGCGGATCCAGGGGGAGGGCGCCGGGGGCGCGCGCCCCCCCTCCGAGAAAAATATATTTACACTAGATAAATGGGGCTTTCACCAATATTAAGTGGGCTTTACACTAGATAAAATGAGTATTCATGATTTGCGCCCCCTCCGAAAAAAGTTTTTGAATCCGCCTTTGACCTGACTTTTGATGTTTGTGTTATAAACGAATATTTCAGCTATCTTGAAAGAAGAACTAATGCAATCACATGCATCAAATGTTTATGACAAAACTCTGGTACGAAAAATAAAAATTAAATGGATCCACATCTAAATGAATAAATATTTTGTAACATAAAATTAGAATATTCTAGAAAAGTAAAAAATAGCGAGACACTTTAGTATTACAATTATTGGCATATTTATTTATTAATGCTTAAATACACACTTCTTCCTCAGTGTTACAGTTTTTGTACAGTTTTTTAGAGTTGTGTACAGTTGTGTACAGTTTTTTAGTCTTCTTTTAAACACATAGGCTTGTAGAGCCTATTTCACCAATTTACCTGTTTCAAACAGTCCAGCAGTGGCCCAGTCGGTTAAACTCGTCTCCCATCAGAACACCGAAGGTGCACCGTCGGCCAGTTGGGAGTGTCATAACATCTCAGGATTGGACTATTGCCGGTCCGTGTACTCTAAAGGAGCTGGTGCACGTAAAATCTGTTGCAGCTTTAATGCACTTCATGTTCAAAAGATACTGAGGGTGCAATTTCAGGTGCTAACTTTCTCATCTGTACTTGGTTTCAAAATTAGGCGGGCACTCAACTCATACTTTGGCCTGCCTATTATTCTCCCCCATACTGAAATGACCAACATCTCCGGCCCTTGTAGCGGTAAAGCCTGGAAAAGAGAGAGAATGAAAGAAAATAATTGATTTGGAATCTTGCTCTTCTTTCAACTGAGCCAGTTGACCCGGCCATTAAACAAGCAAACAAAAACGTTTTTCTGCACCTTATAGTCCCCCCCCCCCCCGTCCATGTAGCTGCTTAAAAGCCCACTTTTTATTTACTTATGTATTTTAAAAGTGCCGTGTCCACTCACTACGCTATACCCTAAGTAGCGATTCCACTATTAACATGAGCGCAATTTCAGACGGAAACCACGCGTGACTGAATCGCGTGAGTGTGTGTGACGTCACGGGTCAGTCTCGATAGCTAATTTGGATGAACACTTTCACTCCCCGCAGGATTTATGAATAAAACCAGTGGGTATCTGTCTTTCGGCCTTGTACAATACGCCGGCGTTTGGTAATCTTCGCGTGTCTCGAAACCATATTCTATATGTGACAGATCTAGTCCGAGAAATCACGTAAACATGCAGCTATTCCCCAGACGTCTTGTCTTGAAGTGACTGGCGTATGACAGTTATGGCTTAGCCACGCACACATAACAACATTTGTCGCAAGTTACTCGTTCGTGTTTCCGCCATGACATTGGAATACATGCCTGAAAGGGGCCCAGGTGAGTTAGCTACACATTGCATTTTCCCTTTTAATTCTGATAAATATATCTTTAAGCCTGGGATGAGGCTTCTATTAATTAATGTTAAGCGATTAAATTGCACTACACTGTGTTGTAATGTGTTTTAAATCCTCTTACTTAAAAAGAAATCTTTTATTAATAAATTACGGAAAAATTTTTTACTTTCTTCTCAGACTTACCTACAGAATTTTAACTTTTTTTTTCTTATGTTTATTTTTTAAAAATTCATCTGAAAAATATATTAGCGATTTTAGCTTTAAAAATTTTAATACGAGTGTGTTTGTTATTCTGGTCTGCAGGAGATGGCGGGATTGTGGTTCGATTCAAAATTGGCGGAAGACAGCTGCGTTCTTTAAACTTGTGGGGGTCAAAACTTCTGTTTGTGATTGTTATCAATTTCTGCCTGTAGCAATACTGAGGCAATCAATCCTTTAAAATGCAAATCTTAATTTTGGGGAAACCTAAAAAGAAAAAAAAAAGTTTATAAACGAGGTCAGAGGTTGAACAAATTATCATTCATAGTTGAATCCCTTGAGAAGTAATAAAAATTTCCAGGTTTTATTGCCGTATCAGGTTAAACCTCTCGGAAGAATGCAGGGCATTCGGGGTACGTGTCCTGAGCCACATTTTTTAGGGCCCCAAAACTCTCCAGGTAGTATGAAAATATTATCTTTCAAGCGCTACAAAGAACTGGCACTTATACCTGAAAATCAAAATAAAATGTCTGATTATCAAATTTTAACGATAAATATTACTCAAAAATTTTAATTTAAGCATTTTGCATTGATTTTCTTATTTATAAAGATAGTTACAATTTATTTAAAAGTGTATAAAGTTGATATAGTACTTGATAATAACTAATAACAAGTTCGTCAAAAAATTTAAGGGAAAATCCTTAAATTTTTTCCGAATGCCCTATCGTAAATCAGTTCTCCAAGACTAATCAATTTTCTTTTACAATTTTTTTTAAAGTTTAGAACGAGCAAAAGAAGAAAAAAAATATCTGAACAGATCTCCTGTGATATTTTATACATTTTAAACGTAAAAATTTCATGAGCGAGCGGTGGCATTAAAAATTTTAATGTAAAGTAAATGTTCATGTAG
The DNA here is from genome assembly GCA_038373885.1 of Cheiracanthium punctorium. Classification (NCBI taxonomy): domain Eukaryota; kingdom Metazoa; phylum Arthropoda; class Arachnida; order Araneae; family Cheiracanthiidae; genus Cheiracanthium; species Cheiracanthium punctorium. Next base: position 455,928 of record JAWZYV010015392.1, on the reverse strand, counting down.
GGGTGATTTGAGCTACGTTAATTAGTTTCAAATAATATTCTATTGTAAAGTTTTATTCAGGGGAAACTTAAAGAGTATCTGTGTTCTGGAACCCTTACTCTGTAAATCGGTTCCTTAATGTCTCCAATTCTTGAAATAGAAAATTCAGTTTTTCTAGGGCGAGTTTGGCCATCCCTAGCCTTCACCCAGTTACGTCAGTGGTTTTAACTAATCAAACGACCGCGTAAAAGCAAAAGGAGAAGTAAAAAACATACAACACATATGTATTTGAGATTGATTATCAGAAAATGTAATTTTTTAAGGGTGTTTCAGACGCGATCTACGCAAAAACTGAGAATTTCATATGCCATACATTTCATTTTATTCTTTTGAGCCGATAAATATTAAAAAAAAAAAAATAATAATAAAATGCTTTCGTTGCAGTTTAATTGTAGTCGAATCCTCAATATCTCGAATTTTCACGGTTAAAGAAATGAATTTACAATACATATATAATGTAAAACAGCTAAACTTATATATATATATATATATATATATATATATATATATATATATATATAGTAGCTCGAACATCAAGATAAAGAAAGTTTTGAAGAAGATATGACTATTTTTCAGGAATACTATTAAATACGAAAAAAGAAAATTCCCTGAAAAAAACCGTATATCATTAAAATAGTTAAAAGCGTCTCATTTAAATGGTTGAATCCCATTTATCGTTATGAAGACTCTAATCCAACAAATAAAAATAATAATAATTACCTGCTCTAAACGTGAAGGAAAGCGAAAAAAAGGAAGACCACCCAAGAGATGGATGTCTAAATAGGGTTGAGAAGGACTAAAAACTGACGAGGATAAACCGGTGAAGATGTGTTACGTCATATTGAGAAGGATGCAGAGGAAGCATAGACAGACTGCCTTCATTGCAGGCTGTTGAGCAGTAGAAGGGTGAATGAATGTAAAAAAAAATTCATGTAAATCGTTACTACAGTGGCGGATTAATGCAAGTTTGTCGGGAGGGGGGGCGGTTAGGAGATTGACATAAACATCCATTTTATCGAGGTAAAATACGATCTTTTACATTAATGTCGTTCTTCTCGGGGTGGGGGGGGCGGTCGCCCCCTCCGCCCCCCTGTTATCCGCCCATGCGTTACTATTCCTTCCATAGAAGTAGCTCATGATGAACCCCCCCCCAAAAAAAAAAAAAAAATAAAAAATAAAAAAATAAATGATCTCCGAAATTTGAAATCAAACTTTAGGAAAACAAAAACAAAAAAACATGCGATTTATTATTAGTGCCAATATCAAAATATGTTGAGTATTGAAATTAAATGGGCCGTTGAAGTCTCGTAAAGCCCCACCAGTGGCATAGCACTAGCGCTTTGAACTGGGCGACGGTGCCTCACCATGGCATAGTGGTTATGTCACTGGAAATGTTAGACGGGCGAAGTGTGAAGGTCGCGGGTTCGGGTCCGGTAGCGCGTCCGTCGACCTAACCATTCGGAGTTTTCCGTGGTTTTCTCCGAAACTTAACGTAAATACGAGTTAGTACCCCTTAAAAAGACCCCCACGGAGGGCACCCACCCATAGGCCTAGATCCCTCATGCAGATAATTGGCCTTAATCCCAAAACACAACAAACACTGGGAGACGGCCAAAGTGTAAAGGTCCCGAGTTCGGCTCCCTTCGCGCGGCTGTCGATCTAACGGTCTGAAGTTTTGGTAGGTTTTCTCCAGATGTAACGTGAATACCCCTAATAGCACCGTGACCTAAATGCGACGTGCAAGGCCGTCACGGGGTGTAGCGAATGAGTCACAAATAAGTCGCCTTGACTTAAGGTCTAATGTCCTTCTGCCTTCTGCGGCAACGTCACAACGTGACGTCACCATGAGGTCACACTCTGACTTCCATGCGACGGCGCGGCGTCACATTTACAGCACTATGACTTAAATGTTCCACTGATTTAAAACTGAAAAACTTTTTTTTGAGAAATTCGCAAAATTACGTAAAATTCACAAAATCAAAAAATGTGGCAAGAAAGTAACATTATTGTAAAGTCATAAAATTTAGTAGCATGGTGCTTTCAGAAGTAGCAAAAATTGCGAAAAGTAGCAAGATCTGGCAAGAGTCAGAAACGATCCGTCACGTTGACGTCACAAGCTATTGTCACTCAAGTCACACTGTGATTTCCAGTTGACGTCACTTTTGGTCACCAGTGTGACTGCGACCAATGTGACTCACAGGACGTCACGGCGACCTCATTGTGACGCTCCGTGCTATTAGGGACGCGTTAGAACCCCTTAGAAAGTCTTCCTACCAAAGCATCCCCCATTCTTGGCGGATCGCCCTAGCGTAGCGTTGCCATAGTCACACAAACAGTTGAACTGGGAAACAGAAGGTGCCTGGTTCGAAACCAGATCGCGTCCGCCGACATAACCGTTCGGAGTTTTCCGTGGTTTTCTCTGAAAATGCGCATAAATACGGGTTGGGATCCCTTAGAAATTCCCCCACGGAGTCCAATCCCCCCTCCCCCCTGGCCTAGGCGTAGATCCTTTGAGCAGATAATTGGTCTTAACAGCACATTTACATTTATGTACAAGTCACGTAAAGCTTTCCTGCTCATCACACAGCTTAGAAATTCACAATTCTTATTTTCGATTTTATCAAACCTTAACGACTATATACTGTATCATACTGAACAATTATATAAAAATAAAGATTATTACATTTCTATATATTAGATTTACACTGAACAACGCCAACCTTCAAGGTAATTATAATTAAGATTTATTGTCAAAACCTTAATATTTCTCGTTCAACACTAACAGAACAAACACGTAAGAAAGCTTTAAACGTCAAGAAACAACAGCTCATAAAACTCTACAAAATTTATCACTGTCAAGGCGCATGTTAACTGTAACATGTTTTTTAGACATTTAATTCCTTTTTTCATGTTTACCATAAGATGCCATTTTATCGGCGACACTTATTGCAATACCTTCCTCGATATTTGGATCCATTTTTCACCTCTTGTTAGTGCTGAAAAATTTCGCTGTCAAAATATTTATAAACTGACCGAATAAAGATAGCTTACGGCTGCTAAGATTAATGGTGTACTCGGTTGCTTCAGATGTTTGGAAGTCTGTTTGAACAAGCCTAGATAGTATAAAGTTCATCATTACTTTTCTATGTACCAGCGCTTTCTTGCTGATACAGGATAGCCCAGAATATAAGCTCACGAACTCTTGCTTTCGAAAGATAAATAAGATTACTTTCTAAACGTAAGGCTAAAAAATTACTTAAAGCTGAGAAAATCATCATTAATGAGAAAATCCGTCTTAGATCTGACATAAATGAAAGTGTACTAGCACTCATTAGATGTATATACAGCGAATTCATCAAAAATATTGACTGATGATTAATCTTTGTAAACACGGAGAGATTGATTATTAAAGGAATTTTTTCCAAATATTTGACCGTGCATGAAATAATCATGGGTCCTTAGAACTTCAATAAAATACAAAACTATCGTCTTTCGATTCGTTCTAGAAATTGGGGAAGAGGGGGGGGATTTTTAATAAGTTATACCTTCAACAATTTCTTATTTATTTATTTATTTATTTTATTATTCGAATTGCAGTTACTTAAGTTCAAGTTTCAATATTAAAACTTAAATAAATAAATAAAACATATTTGAAAATCTTTCTTTAGATGCACACGTCTCTCTTCGTCATAAGTACGTTTTATACCGTTGTTATATTATTCAATAATAACAGTATTTTTTTTTTATTCGAAGTACCCGAAATTGTTACGTTTATGCACAAACTACTGTGCCGCCACACTTACGCCACTCTACAGTAATTTTAGACACCCTCCCCCTCCTCCATGCATTACTCTAATTATACATAAATTTATTTTACAGCATCTCTTTCCCCATACCTTATTTCTTTCTCCTTTAGAACTTATTTTTCATATGTGTATATGCTTTTGAGTAGGATTCCCATATTTTGCAAAAATCAAAACAAGTGTATATTAGAAGGTTTTTCAATATAAAAAAGCATTTTTGAAGAGTGGAAAGATTCCTTTAAATGTTACCTGTAACTAAAATTTAAAATATGCTTGTGATTATTTCATTCAGTCCTTGTCCTTGGGCATGGGCATAGATGAATTTCTTTTTATGTGCATTTGTATAAGTCAAACTCCTTTGTGCATGACACAAGTATTTGCTGTAGCTGATATCAACATAAAATAAGTTCCTTTGCGTTAGCAAGGTACCTATGTCAATATGTTATTATGTTTACGATAAATTATCATGCTGATGCCATTATTCTTACATTATTCAATTCTTATTCAAGAACAAGTATAAAATAATATTTTAGCTTCACCATAACTGTCGTAAATATTTTAACTTGGTTTCCAGTAGTCCCCTGTTTAACAGGGAACTACTGGTAACCAAGTTAGTGTAAAAGTAGAAAGTAGTAGTAGTGTAAAAACGACAGTGTAAAAGTATCTAAAAGTATCGTAAAAGTAAGCGTAAAAGTATCACAAAACTCTGCACAGTGCTGCACATCATTTAAGTAAGAAGCAGAATATATTTCAGATTAAAAATATTTTTGCTAATGATTGTTGCAATGTATCAAAAACGGAAGTAAATGTTTTACGGGGAAGGAAAAAAGCGTAAAAGGTACAAATCCCTAAAAAACGTACAAAAACGAGAAAAACAGATCTTAAAACCCTGTGTTTTTGAGTTACATAACCAGTAAACTTTGTACTTTACTTATTGTCATTATTATTGTTTATTTAATAAAGGTTATAAATACAGTAAAATCTTCTGATAATGAACTTCACTTTAACGAATATTTCAGATTAAAGAATAAACTATATCCACTAAAGAAAATCGTACAGTATATAAGTTCAGTTTAAGTGAAATTTCAGTATAAGGAATTTTTCCATATTGCAGATTTGAACTTCGGTCCCTTGAAATTCGTTATACTGAGATTTTACTGAGTTTATAAAAGGAGAAAACGAAAAGAATAGATACATAATTTAAAAGCATTTGTACAAACAAATAACTATAAAATTGTAGCATGTAAAATATACTAATGTTGCTTGTGCCTTTTAATGTAAACATTCGACAAACGCGGCGTAAATAAATAAATTGGAACAGCAGCTTATAAGGCATAAGCACACACATACACACACACACACACACACACACACACACACATAAAGAACAGACGCATCAAGCATTTGATACAGAACGGGAGTTGAAACAACTAATCTTAAAATAAACTGCATTTCAAAACAAAACTAACGCAGATGCTTTTAGTAAAAATCGAATTTGGGATGAAAAATGATCCGGAATCTCGACTTTTTAAACAACAGGGTCTCCTCTGAAGAGTAATCTCCATCGAAGTGCATTTTTATGTTACTCAGTTTACCATTTGTGTTATCATTCAAGGAATTATTAAAGCTCTGGATAATACGTAAAATACGTCAAGTCCTCTTTTCGTATTTCATTTATTTTTTGTTTTTAAATCACGTATTTCGCAACGTGAAAATGAAAAGGTTTCTATGCGATACGTTGAAGGGAAAATATTTTCTCTTATTCATATAAATATTTTAAACAATTTTATTACTTAGAAACATTCAGTAAATTTTTAGTTAGTTATGATACCCTATTTACTGAAAATTTGTATTTTCGTGTAAATATTTTTTTTCACTTACAGAGAAAGATTGGTGTGATAATTGAAACATATGATGAAGTAACAAAGGTTTATAACTAGTAATTTTTCAAATATAAGCATTAATAAATAGATGAGTTAACCAGAATTGAATAAGTTTAATATAATATTATTAATATTATAAATGTTGAACTAAATTAGTTCTTTAAATAATTGCTGTACGTTAAAATCGCTGAATGCATTAGTTAACCTTCTGTTATCAAATAATTTTACTAAGCTGGATCTTGTACAAAGTTAAAACACCAGTTATACCAATATGACTCATCAAAACAGAAAGCTCGTTTACTTAAGCATTTTAACGCTCTCTCCCTCAAAAAATAAAATAAATCTCAGTTATTTGTGCTATTTTTAAGGGTCCACCCCCCTCTAAGTATATTCGATAAACTTTCCGTTGAAACTAATCGAAGTTTAATTAAATTTGCTTGTTCTACGTCCTCTTAAGTCTCACTTATTTCAATATGCATGCTTGAGGCAGAGTAAGAAAATATACATGAAGCAAATATAACTATAACACATACTTAAAATAATGATAAAGAAAACCATATTTCAGTTCTGAAAAGTTGCTGTTTTTCTTACTAAAAGTTTAAGCTTGACTAAATAGTGGGAGGCTAGTTTTCAAAGTAACTGATTTCCATGTTTGCATTTGTTCTTTTAGATGTTACCAGACGTTCAACAAATAGTTGAAGATCTTGGTAAATAGATAAATCACAAACATAACCGTTGTAACTTTTCAGCTGTTACTGAAAACGGAAGCATATGAGAAGGGCTTTTATTTCTTTTACGAATTCCTGTTAGACAAATACATAGTTGCAGGCAGTTACACATAAAATTAAGTCTTAAAATGCAGACCACATCTTTACCTAACATTTGTAGTACCTATATATCTTCATATTGCCTACAGCATTTGAATGTGTCCCTGCTTTCGAAAATAATGCAAAATATGTGACTGGAATTTTAATATTTCTGTGAGAAACAATGTTTACATAAAAGTGAGACTGGAACGTGTAACGTATATTTAACTAATAGGAGCAAAATTAAAAATTTAAAGTCTATCGTCGATAAAAAGAAAAGTAAAATGAAAAAATAAGTAATTTGTTCATTCATGGTAAATTTCATTTCTAATAGGATTATGTCAGGTTATTGTTCCGTGTCTGAAATTTATATTCCGTTTTAAGAAAATAATAGAAATTAAAGAGAAGTTTTGTATCTCCCACCTTTCCAACACCTCCAATCCAAAAGTTTTCTTGCATAATCTTGCATACAAGATTAAATTTCTTTTGCTATCAGAATTTCATCGACAAAACCAAGGGCCTCACCAGTGGCTGAACGCGTTTGCGCTCTCCACTGGGAGACGAAAGGTACCTGGTTCAAAACCAAGTGTCCGTCGGCCTAAACTTCCGAAGTTTTCTCTGATTTTCTCCGAAAATACAGGTTAGCACCCCTTAGAAAGTCCCCCACGGCGGACAATTCCCCTCCGCGTCGATCCCTTACTTAGATAATTGGCCGTAACGCCACGTTTCATTTCGCCAATGTTATAATTTTATTAATTGGAATCAAAAATTTTCCTACTTTTATTTTTATGGCCCTTTAAATGTTTTAACTAACCAAAGTATGTTACAGAAATACTTCGATATAAGTAAATTTTAATTTTATATTCTTTTATTGTCTGTCAATGTCCATATTATATTGTTAGAACATATGACACACGAGACTAGAAATATGTTTCTACATGTATGGAAAAACGGTAGAGTATATGCAAAAATATAATAAAGATTTATCAATTAAAAAAAAGAAAAAATGCTGGTAAAATATTGCCTACGGACGCATTCCCTATGAAAAGCTATGCAAACCTCTAACTACTGAATTTAAAAATAGCAAGAAAGGCTGTGGACCTTTAAAACCCCTTTCCCAGATGACTTAGTGACTATTGCCTTGTTCTTTTCGGGTAGTAAAGAATATAGTTCTGTATTTTGGTACCCCCATCTTTGGTACCATTACTGATTTTGGTGCCCCTTCTCAGTACGTCGCCCGAGCCACGTGCCCAATTTGACCATACTAGAACCAAAAAAGTAAAGTTAACAGTCAATTATTATTTTCTATCAGTTAAAGCTAGCATTCAGCCTTTCATCATAAAACGTCTCAGAGATATCCTTCAACAAAGCTGGTCAGGGGCTATACATAACTTTTAATGTAACATTTATTGCTAGAGTGCAAAAAGTTATTTTCTTCCTTATTTTTTTATACCGAGAAACTCGTTCATCCGACGTGACATTTTTCCCTTCGAGAGCCATTGAAAAAGTGGTTGAAGCCAGAATATATTTATCTTCTTATCGTTGCCTTTTTTCAGGATATATAATTCTCAATTTGTGTATATCGCCTGATTAGTGCATGGGGCACATGTTACTAAGTGGGAATTTTTTTTGTACAGGGGTCGTATACAAATTTAAAACGTGTCACTTTTTGAAAATTGACGAGAAGAACGTTTTCTTAACAGTCTTTTTTCATACCTTATTTTGAACAAATTTTTATTTTACATTACCCACTTATCGTTAATGGATACAAAAATTAAAGCTTATTACCATCTTTTGGAGGCGCCCTGTATAACTACATAAATTTGCGCGTAAACTTTAAATAGTACAGTAATTTTTCAAATACAAAATAAAGTGTAGGTGATGTGTTGAATTTTAGCACTAAATGTTATAAAATTGGAAATATGTTTTCATTTTCTATAGATGCGGCTAGGCCCAGCAGGGTGAACCCAAATTTTGGATGTACTTTAAAGATGTATTTCGAAAAATTGAGTGACTTTGCACAATAAATACAGAAAAACTATTCATATCAAGCACTTCAAAAATTTGATATTCGATATATCTTCTCATGCCCAGGCACGTATCCAGAAAAACATTTTGAAGGGGGGTCCAAAACTTGTAAAATAAAAAATTGTGACAGATTTTTTCACAAAAAGACAATATCAATATCATTTTAGTTACAAAAATCAAAGTTTCGGGGGGGGGGTATCCAGACCCCTGGACCCCCCCCTTCTGAAATACGTCCTTGCTCAGGGCCTAATTGCTCACACTGAGGTGGCTAAGCTTAGTTGAGGGCACCTAAATTTCCGACACACCGATGGTGTCTTGCGAAAAATATCATGTGGTGTTTGACGATAAGTACAGAGAAACTAATCATTTCAAGCGCTTCAAAATTTGTATGATGTCTCTTTATAAGCTGTACTATACACTGAAATAAACAATAAACCTATGTCAAGTAATGAAACTTAGAAAAGGAAAATTTTTTAAATTAAAAATTTTGTAGACTGCGTCACTCTCAAAAATTTTGCTGACCAAATCCAGGTTAGAGAATTTTCCCCGAAAGTTTCACAGAGGGCACAGTTTTTCATTTCTTTCACTGAGTAGTGCAGCTTTTAAAGAATCATCCTGAATTTTTTCGAGTTTCTGGTACAATTGGTTAAACTTGTGGACTAATACCGTGAGGCAGATTTTGTTTCTCCGACATAAACTTTAAAAAAGAATTATTTCCATACCCATTTTTATGAAATTTTCACATTTCAAATAGGTACAGTTTTCATTGTCGAGAACGTAAAAGTGGCTTAAGGGAAAACGTCAGGACTTGGACGGCAGATACTTTTAACCACTCCAAGAATTACTTTTATCTGCCAAATCATTAGTGCCCTCATAATCCAATGCTGTTCGGGTAGAACTGAAAACTGTGAATTTCGCAGTTCTCTCTCTGCTTTTTCTACCTATCTCGGAACGTATACTACGGACTACAGCGCAGACGCAGAGTAATCGAACGCAACGATACTGGTTGCTTCATCTCGTATAGTTCCGTTGAACGATTTTTTTGGAAGATATTTGTTATTGGCACGCGATGATTACTGGCTTCAACCTTAATGATTATGTCAAGTGAAAGTATTAAGAAAGGATACAAAAAAAAAAAAAAAAAAAATGTATTTGTAGTTAACTGGGAGTGCTGAACATCCACATTCCGTATGTACGAGCCGTCACTGGCTATACTACAAGAACTATTATCGAATGAATACATTATTATATGTCTATACAGCTTTGAAGAAAGTTTTTCCATCCTCTAGACAAGTGACAGTATTTTTTAAAGAAAAGAATCAAATTTGAGATAGAAATGGAATCTAGACACCTGTATATAACTTCTTTATTTCATTCTGAGAAAACATGAAGAATTCCGGGAAATGTTAAAATAATCCTTCTGGGAGGACGAGGGTAAATAGTGCTCATTTACAGGAGAAAAAATTAACACTAAAGCCCAGAAATTCGCGGTCTTTATGAAAGGTGGTCTCTTAATAGAGGTGGTCTTTTAGAGAGGTTCCATAATTACTAAAAATATTTGTTATAAATTTTCTGTTATCTTATTTTAAGTGAAACAAAAGAATAGTCAGCTCCTCAAACACACAAATGCATATCCGACGAAACACGAGAAATTATTTTTTAAAATGCCGTTTATTTTTCAATGTATTCTGTTGTACTACATTTCTCTTTGTTTTTAGTTCTAAACATGGTTTTTAACTCAGATTTCAAAAAGGATTTTGGATTAATTCCAAGTATGTATAAAATATCCTTGAAATTCCTTAGTGAATATCAGACGCTTCATGTGAGAAAAATTAATTCTTCTCCAGCTGTAAAATCATTTTCAGAGTTTTCCATGTCTCCTCCGAAATTCATTTTACATTAGCCCGTGATTCTTATTTCTTGTATAATCCATCTTTAAACTTTGTGCCATGTCTTGTGATCTCTTAAACATTTTTTTTTTTTTTTTCTCTCTCTCTTATCTCCTTCTCTGCTGGAGTTAAGGTTTTGGAACGACTTATATATATATGCATATACTTAACTTCTGAACAGTTTTACGTAAAGTTGAAACTTATTCCTTTAATGTAATATTTTAAGTATGCATCTTGCGTAATTTAATTTATTTATGGATAAGGATTGATTATAAGTTTGGGAACTTTTATTTTGAAGGTAATTGCGTAAAATACTTCATTTCTATGGAATATCCGTAGGCAAACTTTCAGTTGTATTTATTTTTCAAAATGAAATATTATAGCTTATCAACATTCTCATTTACATTTTAGAAACTTTAATTTAATCATGCTTTCATGCTATCAGGCAATTACTTTTTGATTTCAATGAAAATTAAGAAGAAAATTAATTTTGTGCATTTCTTATACCTAAAAAGCAAGGAAGTCCCGTCTTAATGATAAAAGATAAGCTTCTTTAAAAAAGGATATTAATTAAAAAGAGTGTTTATTTATTTATTTTTTCAATTACTAAACACTTCTACGTGCAAGGTTATGCAGCGCACTTCAGCGCCGAGTCAAAAAGGCGCCAGTATTCCACCATTAACAAAATCGTATTAACGATATATGTGCCGAGAAAGGAAACGCAGAATTTCTCCTTAGTGCTTTTCTTCTTAATTTTTAATTATATTCCATATCCTACTCTTCTCACTTTGCAACAAAGGTAATGTAAAGGGTGAAATACAGTTAAAAATCTTCTTGGGTGGTCTCATAAAAAGGCTGCGCTATTCTCAAAAGAATAATTTCTATAATGGAATCCAGAAACTATTTTAAATTTCATGGCCGTCCACAGACCATGCAGAATTACTTACGGCATATTACAAAAGAAGTTTCGACTGTATTTGGAAGCTTTAAAAATAAATTGAAATTTGGCTTAGTAGAAATTAGCAAAAAGTCGTGACATATTTTAAACGACTGCTACCCGTAAACCGTTGCGTAACTGAGGGTGGATGCCAGACGAATTTTTGCAAGAGACAAATATTTTTAACATTAGGGATTTTGCGAGACAGGACTATTTTTCGTCTGGCGTCCATGCCGAAGCGTAACCGCTTAGTGAACAGACTATGTTAACTGTCAATAATTACATAAATATCATCATTGTTAAAGCGAATTTACAAAAAGGGAAAAAATAGTCTTAATTTTCAACTTACCGAAAGTATTGTGAAAGGTGGTTAAAGTCTGATCGGGTTAGTAATTCAGTAATCATTTTGAACACTTCCTTTTCTCTAATCAATCCACTTCGGCTGCAAAATAAATATTATTTTATCAGATGGGGACCGTACTTTATCTTTGGATAAATGTCGCCAGAAAAACCCGCGAAGTGATATTCTAAATTGTTTCGGAATATGACTAATGATTCAGCGGCTTGAATAATTATATCCAGTGTCGAAGTAATGCGTACTGAGAGCAGGAACATCTCTAGATGGAAACAATTGAGATAAAATGAAAGGGTGAAAAATAGAGTTTGTTTTTCGCTCAAAAGCATTAATGTTTTCACGAAATCCTGAGAGTACAATACGAATTGAATAACTAGAAGCCGTATGCAGATTTGCCTCCTTCAGTAGACGGGGGGGGGGGGGGGGAGATTACTGCTGAAATCTTAATGATGAGCACAATTCAGTTTAATAGTCAGATAAATTTATGCAAGATTGTATCTGTAGCTCGCTAAACTTCTACAATGTTGTCAAAGAATAATAAGCCTTGCTGGGTTTTATCTCGGACAATGATTAGAGGAATTTTCCATGCATACGCCCTTTGGTAAATTAAACATAATGGCATATACAAATAATGAGTAATTAGATGAGCTGTGAAATATTTTAATGATTTAAGCTTCAGAACATTTCATTCCCTACTGTAGCACATCTTAGGTAGTTTATTTTAAAGAACTTTGTTTATTATAATTTCATTTCTCTCTAATTTTGTATGGCAATCTACATTTAGGTTCATTTATGTTTTAAACTGAAAAAAATATTTTGTTGATTCAATAAAATTTTGATTCAGTATATTTCAAAGAAATATTTTTGTTGATTCAATGAAATATTTTTTTAATTTAACAAAAATCTTGTTAAAACGAACAAAATTATTCGGTTGAAATAGTGCCAACAAATTTTTGTTGAATCAACACAATTTTGTTCAATTCAACAAAAGATTTTTTTTTCCGTGATATTGTCTTTGGTGGTTTTTGAAATATAAATTAGCCGATCTTTTATCGTCACCCTTATTATAATTTTAAAGTTTGCACGTGTCGAAGGCCTCGGTCTCAAATCTCGGCTTATAAAAGACCTCCGCATTCATGCGGTGCACATTCACGTTAAACTGCTTGGGCCGAATGTCCTGTTGCTGGATTGGTCGGTAGATGAGAGGGAGGTGTGATCCAAGAAAGACCGATAATGCTCTAAATTGTTCGGAACAGCAATCTTCCATGGTTTGGAGGACCCCACGGATGACCTACATAGTTTTAAAGAAGTCCAGTAGAGCTGAGTTGTCAACCTTCGGCAATATTCCATGTTTTATTATGCTTGTAAGAATAAATGAATGAAACATTTTTAAAAAGTTAGTTTCAATTATGTTTTTTTACAAAGATTTTTCCGTGCTAGTTTCTTCGTACATTAGATTGCAGCTATTTAGTTGTACATAAGGGAACATTTTAAAACTCGATACATAATGAATTTATATCAATATTACAATTGAAACATTTTTTTTTTCCTCATTCGATCACTCAGCTTACTATGTAGCTAGTGCTTATGGACGTAGTTGCATAGAGATATTCTATGGTCGGTGCAAGTCCTTCTGGAGGTCAATGAATTTCAGAGAAATTTCGAGTATATATTGTCAAAAATATATATATATATATATATATATATATCAAACATGCAAATAAAATGGTGAAGAACTTTTAGAAGCATTCAAAAAGAAAATGACCCTTTTTTAAAGATCAACTAAATGTTTACTCAAGTATATGATCAGGTACGTGCCGGTAAAGTTCAAACCCCCGCCCCTCATCTCTACCAACAAAATATTTTCTTCGAGCCCTATCCAATTGTTTATGAAACTGTCATAAATTTTATGCATTTTCTATCATTTGTAACGCAAAATTATTCAATATTGATCTGTAGATTTAAAAGAAAAAAAATAAGTAAATTCTACATTTAAGCTTTATCCAAGCTATATTTATTTATTAATTATATAAATTTAATTAGACCTATTTACACAAATCAAGTGTTTCATTATTGAACACGCTTTTTTAGCAACACTTCTACGTTTGTTACGAGCACGCTCACAGCCTATCTGTAAAAAAGTTGCTTTATTAATACAGTAAAACCTTCGAAAGTTGGACACTTGCGGTTCCAACTTATGAAAAAATGCATTGTTTGTTTGCCAGGAAAGGACAGCTCACGTCATCAAATGTGCCATTTAGAGCTACATGCGACCTTCCTGGAGTTTCCCGTCACGATTTAGATCCTTATCAGAAGGGGACTTCTGAATATTGGAACCTACCGGAAACTGCTAGTCCGAGGGGACTTTCAGAACCATGGATTTAATGATCATGCACACTGTATGTAAGCAGTGGTCATCAGTGGTACATCGGAATCGAAACCGCTATGTTCCAGTTACCAGTCCAACGCTAAGAATACACCAGTGTTGCAATTACGGATCTCGGAGATAAGGAGTTCTGTGATAATAGGGAAGAAGCGTGAATTAGCCTGTAACTTTTTGGATGCTTTCTATCAATAGATCCTGTATACCAATATTAGTTAGGTTCTGAAATTTACCTGTCTTTTTTAAGGTACTAAAAGGGAAAGCTATTTAGCCCTCATAATGTTACTGTTATTTTTGAAAACGAGTATAAAAATTAAAATATTAAAGCATTTCATTTCATTAAAAAATTATTTATTCTATGGCGGTAGGATTAGGGGTGCCTTTTCAACCGCTCTCCCTAGTGACTGTTCTTTAAGGTTAAAAAAAAAAAAAAAAAGAATCAAATGGTTGAAGAGCCATGTGTTGAAAAAATATATGAGCATAAGTTTCTGATTCCAAATAAAATATTCTGGTTTTAATGTTCAGCCACAGTGCTTGGAAATAAAAGACATTTCAGTAGAATGCCAAATTTAAAACGTTTATATCTTGTTTTAAGATATTCCAAGCTAAATAAATGAAAGCTGGAAATTCATTCATCATTTTTAAAATTATATCTATTATCTATCCTGTCTTTGTAGTTATGAGTGAATTCCCCTAAGTGTAAAATAAAAAGCCGGTTGTCTCGAGTTAAATTTCCTATTAGGATAACTTCGGCTTGACCCTTTCAGACTCTGCGTACATAACTGAGGACACAAATTACCTATACTATCTTACCGGGTGGATGTCATAATTTGTGCACATAAAGAAAAATAAATTTTCCTCGAATATTTAATAATCAGGAATTTAGTTCCATTTTTTTTAGTTACAACTTTCTTAACTTTACAACAATCTTTATCATGAAAAGAAAAATTATTTAATTCAAAGAGAATTTGTTTAGTCAGGTCTGATAGGGTTAAACTCCGTGCTCCAATTCAGATTTTATTTGTTCGAACACATTTAGTTGATTCAAAATTTAAACTAACCCATTGAATTTCCTACACATCATAAATCAGTGGCGCACACAGGATTTTCTCTTGGAGGGGGTCCAACTCATAAAGCTGTGACATCAAACACCTGAAAAAATGCGGATTTTTTATATTTTTATCGTAACCCCCTTTTACTGTCTTTTTATTTATCTGAACTGCTGAAAATAAGAATTTGATTTCTTCTAACATACTTTAAAGCCAAAATTTTCATAACGATTTAACGAAGGAAAATTGATTCTTGACCCCTCCCTTGTGTGCACCACTGTCATAATGATGAATCTGGAATAAAAATTTTAGCTGATTTGAACACTTTTGATCCCCTACCCCCTCCCTTGGTCTTTTTGGAACAAAATACGGTTTTGATTTCGCAGTTTTGAACTATTTCGATCGGCATTTCGTTTTATCTCCCCTCTGTTTTCCCTACGCGAAGCAAATATCGATCGAAAAAGTTTTCTTAAAAGTTCCGCTTTAGTAAGTGACTATAAGCCGTTTTACACGAAGGGATATTTTTATCGGTTATTCATGTATAATTTAAACAAGTACTAATTTAAGTAGTTTCTTTGGCTTTCTGGTAAATTTTGCTTAAGCTATTTTACATTTTTTTCCTCTCTCCACTGAATTATATGCTTATATTAATATCAACATGTATATACAGTAAAATAAGTTTTTTTTTTTTTTTTTTTGTGTGTGTGTATGTGTGTATGTCTCATCTAAAACTTGGCTATAATCTTATCTCTATAAATTATCTTTTATATGATGTGTAAACATGAATGTAGGAACTATTAGTTTAGTTTGTTTTGATCATTAATGAGAAATTAATAGGGATGGACGCGAGATGACTTTTTTGCGAGACGAGACAGAGAATTACAGCTTTTTTGCGAGTCGAGACACACATTTACAACATTACGATATAGGATTTTTGCGAGACGAGACAAAGCTTTTAGGCTATTTTGCGAGACGCGAGACTCCTATTTTTCGTCTCGCGTCCATCCCTAGAAATTAAACACTATTTTTCAATTTATTTATTTTTTAGCTAAAAACAATAAATTTCACGATTCTTAAAAGTCATATTTATTTTGGGAGATTAAAAATGCTTATTTTCCTTGCAAAAATCAAGCTTTGAAAATTTTAAAATTTCTAAACAGGTAATGAAAACAGAAAATATCATCTGTATACGTTTCAATGACTTTTCGCACACACTAACACATGCAATTATCAAACTAATCCTGCCCTTTCATTAATTATGTTTATACATTTCCTATAATTATATATCCCTTTCCTATAATTCTTTCATTTTTTCTTACTAATAGAAAAAAATAATTTTACTATCTATAATATTGTCAAACAATATTAATAATGACTTTTCACTTTCTGTAATGATTTTTTAAAATTTGTTAATTAATTTCATTTGAAAATATTTTAATTTAGCTAAATTAATATGCTATTTTTTTACACGGCATAAATTTTAAAATGTGGCGTTAATTCTATATTACATTCCCTGAAAATTATATTAAACTATATACAAAATATTTACACTTCGAAAAAATCTTTTCTCAAAAGGGATGTGAGGCATATGGTTTTAAACTACTTTTAACAGGTAGGATATTCAAAATATTTTTATCATAGCCAGTTTAATTTCATAAAATATTCTGTGGTGTTGTTTGTGCAATGGTTTGATATTAAAAAAAGCTCCAGGTGGTTAAAATTAAGCGTGAAGACAGGAGCGACGCAATTTGTATGACAATTTTTTCATGTATTCATATTTTCTCTCTTTTTTTTTTTCTTGCAGGATTTGATTCGGTGCCGGTGAAAACGCAGACGAGCCACAGCACACAGCCCTCTGGGTCAAAGCACAGTGCCTTCAAGCAGAACCCGCATCTTCCCTTCCCGCTTGAATGGCCTGTCCCCCCCACCTCTCATTGGCTGAGGACCGGTTGTAGGCGGAGTGAAATTCCACGTGCTATGGGAGAAGAGTTGTGGATCCAAGCGTACGCGACCAGTCAGTGATGCAAACCGATCTGAAGGAGACCGGAATACTGTTACTCTTACCTTCTTACACAATCCCGTGTGGAAGGCACGACTTCTAGTCCGACCGCTGTACAGCCGTTTCCATGTAACACAGGATTACGTTATGAAGTGTTAGAGAAATTCCCTAGTGCCTTCTGTTATTTGAAATTCACTGGATAAGCATAAATATGCAGAAATTTTATATTTCTCGGCGGACCATATCGGTTCAGCTTTTTATCGTGTACTCCATGAGCATCTGTGTTTACAGTGGAAATGAATCCAGCTACGAAAATTGCGTGAGCGATACCATGTCTGGAAATGTAGACGAAGCCTTTGTGAAATGCATTGTTCTAAATGTCAATGATATATTTCGAAACTTCTCAATCCAGCCTGAACGTATAGTCAAACTGCGAGTGACTTGTGATAATAAGAGTAATGTTCATACTAGCAACAGATATCTCAGCAACTTCAATAGCGATTCTGATAGTCTGAATAGCACTTTTGGACTACTGAGAAACTTAAGAGATCTCGTCATTGAAAGCTGCAAATTCGTCACTATTCCGCCTCTGGCTTTTAGTGGGATGTCTCAGCTTACAAATTTGACAGTAAGATCTCGAAATCCCCAACAAGGTAACTTTGCTCTCAGATTATCAGCTGAAACATTTTCCCAATTGCAGTTACTCGAAAGATTGGACTTAGGTGAAAATAACCTGAATAATTTGCCTCAGACCCTTTTATGCCCACTCCGGAGGTTAGTGACTTTAAATTTGACTTTGAATGATTTTTCGGACATATCTAACGTAGGTCTATCTGCAGGAAATCGTGACAATGTTTTATGCTTAGTTGATGTTCAACGCGTCCATTTGTCCCACAACAGAATTAAGGTGCTAATCAACAAAGGATTTGCAGCAGTGAATCAACTCCGCGAACTGAGATTGGACAGTAATGCTATTTCTAGAGCTGAAGAATCAGCCCTCTATGGTCTAGATAAGCTGAAAATTCTGGACTTATCAAACAACCAAATGGTAGCACTTCCACCTGCTGTCCTGAGACCCTGTGAAGAGTTAAGTGAACTTTACCTTCAAAATAATTCGATTAGTGTTTTACCCCCCGGCTTATTCACAGGTTTGCAACAACTGCTGATTCTTGATTTAAGTCACAACGAAATAACAAGCCACTGGTTAGGTTCGGATACATTTGCAGACTTGATAAGACTTCTTAATTTGGATCTCGGCCATAACAGATTGACGCAAGTAGATTCAAGCATATTCCGAAGTCAATATAGTCTTCAAGTTCTATCCTTAAATGATAATGAAATCGAAGTAATTTCAGATTACGCATTTGCATCGCTTTACAAACTGCAAGTTTTGTCACTAAACAACAACAGACTTACACGAATCACCCAGGCAACTTTTAGTGGTTTATATGTTCTAAATCAGCTATCTTTGAGTTTTAATGATATCTCCATTATTCACCCAGATGCCTTTCGAAATAACAGTAACCTGATGGAAATTCATCTGTCAGGTAACCGTTTGACCTCAGTGCCAGCTGCCGTCCAACCATTGCAGCTTCTTCGTAGTTTGGATTTGTCCAAAAACGAAATAGTGGACATACACAATGCCAGTTACTTAGGTCTAGAAAATCTTTACAGTTTAGTTCTAAATGGAAACAAAATAGGAAATATAACGAAAGGAGCATTTGAAGATTTGCCATCATTGAGAATTTTGAATTTAGCTAATAATGAAATTCATTCTGTTGAGCAAAGTACGTTTGACGATATTTTGTATTTGCACGCGTTGAGATTAGATTCCAATTTTTTGATAGATGTGAATGGATTATTTAGCAATCTTCATGATTTGTTAATGCTTAACATATCAGTCAATCGAATAGAATGGTTTGATTACGCATTAGTACCAGTGGGATTACAATGGCTCGATTTACATGACAATCAAATAGAGCTACTTGGTAATTACTTCGAAATGGAAGCGGTGTTGAAACTTCGAACCCTTGATGCATCTTTTAATCAAATAACCGAAATAGATTCTTCATCCCTACCAAATGGAATTGAGATAGTTTTTCTGCAAAATAACCACATAAAAACAATCCATCCTTTTACCTTTATAGGTAAACCCAACCTTACAAGAGTGGATTTAACACGAAATCGATTAGAAAATTTAGAAGTCAACGCATTTCGATTGACAGAAGTTCGCAATCGCAAACCATTGCCAGAATTTTCAATTTCTGAAAATCCTTACCTTTGCGATTGCAACATGGAATGGATCCAGAGGATTGGCTCGCTGGACGAGTCAAGGCAATATCCCAGAATGGTAGATATAGAAGATATATCCTGCCAGTTGTCCTTTAACAGACAAAGGACAGAAGTATCTATTGTGCATGCGCACTCCTCCCAGTTCCTTTGCCGTTATAAAAGTCATTGTTTTGCCCTGTGCCATTGCTGTGAATTTGATGCCTGTGATTGTGAAATGGTGTGCCCCGAAAACTGTACATGTTTTTATGATCAGAGCTGGAATACTAATATTGTAGACTGCAGCTCTCAAAACCATATTTCTGTTCCCCGCAGAATCCCAATGGATGTTACTGAACTGTACTTAGATGGAAATGATATTCCATCACTTTCGAGTCACACTTTCATCGGTAGAAAAAATATGAGGGTGCTATATATGAATAATAGCAATGTCCATGTGATAAATAATAGAACTTTCAATGGTCTTAAGTCCCTACAAACTTTGTATTTGCAGCATAATCGGATTGCTGTTCTACATGGTTATGAGTTCGAACGACTCGTAAATCTTCGCGAGCTTTATTTGTCATTTAATAGAATTACATCTGTTGGTAATGCTACGTTCACTCAACTTCGTTCATTAGAAGTGCTTCATTTAGATAATAACTATATTGTAGAATTTCAAGTGTGGAATTTAAACCAAAATTTGAAACTAGTCGATATACAGCTAGCTCATAACCCTTGGGCTTGTGAATGTCAGTTTGTGGGAGATTTCACATACTGGTTGCAATTGCGTACAGACCTTGTACATGACATCTATAGTGTTCATTGCGTCTACAATGACACTGTTACTTTGGCCCTTGTGGAATTCAATATGACCACTTGTACCAATATCACTGTAGCATCGCCGAGCTACATCCAGTCTTTCCGTGTAAACGATTACATGCCTGTGTTCATTTTAGTTCCATCTCTTATTGTTATACTAATCCTAGTGATTGTACTTGTGGTAGTGTATCGTAAGAAAATGAGTGTTTGGTTCTTTTCGAAATATGGTGTTCGCATCTTCAGCTCTGAAGGGAGAGCCACAGAAGATGACGACAAAATATTTGATGCCTTCGTGTCCTACAGTAAAAAGGATGAAGCTTTTGTAGGACAAGTCCTTGCCGCAGAGCTAGAATGCGGAAATCCACATTTCCGACTGTGCCTTCATTACAGAGATCTGCCCATTGGGGGTTATCTTTCTGATGCCATCATCCATGCCATGGAGAGTTCCCGAAGGACTATCGTTATCCTGTCTGAAAATTTCATCCGAAGTGAATGGTGTCGCTACGAGTTTAAATCGGCTCATCATGAGGTTTTGCGTACATCTAAACATAAACTGATCGTCATTCTTATTGGTAGACTCTCTCAGCGTGACTTAGATCCAGATTTGAGACTGTGGCTGAAAACAAGTACCTTCCTGAGATGGGGTGATAAAAGGTTTTGGGAAAAATTAAGGTACGCCCTTCCTGATATTCGTCAGAGGAAGTCTGAAAGATGTCACGCTAATGATCATTCCGTTGCAGTTCATATTTGAAAATTCATGTAAATAAATTGCTGATTGTGATTTGAGCTGGCATATGAGGACATTTCATATGCATGCTCGAACTTTAAAACTCATTCAAAGAAGAGCCAAAGCATCCAGGAGGAATTTACGTTAAAAGCAAGTAACTCAGTTTTTCTTGTTTTATTTTTGTCAGTACTCTTTTATGAATTCTCCCGCCAGAATCATAACAGCTGGTTGCACTCCAGCTGACAGTGTGGGTATGTATAAAGACGCTTCCTCACTTGCTTCTGCTAAATAAACTGAATATAGAGACATTTCTTTGAAACGATAAATGTGATATTAATAGACATTTCCTCTAAACAGTGTGATTTTTGTTTATACTATGGCAGTGGTTTTATTTTGGTAAGGTATTGCTAAGTTGCATTTTTAGCAAGTGTTATTTTTTTCTCAAATGTAGTGTACTTTTACAAATGTTCGGGAATATGTGCAAAATTGTTAAAGCATATATCGTTTTTATAGAAGGAAAATCATTAACATGAGTTTAATGAAATTGTGTACTTTTAAACTGTTTGGAAAGTTCGTTGTATTCATCCATTCGGACTAACTGAAAGTTGCAATATTTAGCAAAATGTTTCAAAACTTTCACGAATTTGTAAGTCAAAACTCCACTTTCAGTTTTGTACTTCATTTTTAAACTTTTATTTTTTATATTTAATCATTCAGTGTATATTTAAACATAGGTAGATGTTTTTGGGGTTTTCTGAGAGGTTGTATATATTTGGAGACAGGTGGCTATTGTTTTGAAACTTTTTGTTTTTCTTTCATCACTGTGATTTTCTGAACACGCAAACTGTATTTGAAAATAAATGTTTTGTATGGTTAAAGCTTATTGCATTTTCTCCTGGTAGTTTTCTTTGCAAAGTAGAGAGTAGTATAAAGTTTGTCAAAATTTTGCAAAACTGTGATGGAAATGGCTGAGACAATCGATTTAATATTTACTAACGTAGAAAATAAATTAATAGAAATTATGTATAGTATATGTGGTATTCACAACGTCCTAAAGATTTAAATTATAACTGTACATAAATCAGAGTTCACAGAAGTTTCGAAATAACATTTTATGCACATCGAAAACAAAATATCATTACGATGCAAAATCTTCAAAATCTAATGATCAAAATATTTTACTAAACACTATTATGAATTGTAGATCGTGTAAAAGTATTACTAAATCAATATTTGATTATAAATATTATTATTATTGAATGAAATGAATTTATGCGTTACTCTAGTCATTTTAGTATGTTTACTGCTCCAGATTTTTCTCATTAAAATTTTGTGTTAGAGTAAATGTGTTTATGAAAATTTGTGCCATGGAGAATTCATTAGGCAGCTACTTTATACCTTAAATGAAATTACAGAATTACTTATTAGTTTGTGATATATACTGTTCTCATTCAGATAAAGCATCTTTCAATAAAATAAGCGTGTAAAATTTATTATTAAATAGCTTGTTTTAATAAAACGTTTTCTATTTATTTTGCATAATTATAAACCTTAGCCATTTTCAACACAATTCTGCTGCACTGCACTGGAAAATATAGCAGACTGCAAACTTGTCTTAGAGTTCACGAGTGTACAGCAAAGTACTCTATTTAGCATACACATGTACGGAAAATACACAAAACAGTATTGTAAAACGTTGAAATGGTATGTATTTTTTTAAGTAGATTGAATTTCACAGTCCATGATGATTCCAATAACATGTAAGTAGTTATTTATTTATTAAAATTTTGAAACACTTCATTGTCTGTCTCTTTATTTGTCTATTTCATTGAAGTCAATTTAATAAAATCCAACTTTACAGACTTAAAAGCCAGCTTTGTTAAAGGTATTGTGTAAATTGATAAATTTTACATCTTATTAAATCCAATCATGATTTTTTTTATGAAAAACATTTTCGTAGAAGTGAGCATTTTTGTAGGATAAGGGCAATTTGATAATTTCAAAAAATATACAAGTGTACTGATGATAAGTTAACACTTGTAAGCTGAAAAATTTACAGGCTGATACACAATATATAGAATTATTATATATTCCTGGTTTGAAGTTCAAAAGTATTTCATGATTTTACTAAAACAGGGCAATTTGATAATTGGAAAAGAAATATTGTATAAATTCATTGTCATTGAAACACTTATTAAGATATATACACTGAGGTACACAAATAACACAAAGTTAAATACATTTCTCTGGAAACTTTAAAAAAATACGAATAAAGCTGAATATTATTTTATATAGTTTAATACATTTCATTGGTTAAGAATTTTTTTTTCAGAATTTTATACGAGATATGAATATTTAAATTTGTTTGAGGAAGTTTTTAAATATAAGTAAATATATATATTTATATGTAACACAAAATATTATTCAGTCAAAATAAGGTTTCCTTTGTTTCTCTGAGTTTATGTTAAACATTTCTAAATTATTTTTTTTGGCAATAATTTAAAATATGTATTTCTTTCAGGCTAACCCGGGGTAGCAAAAAGCTGCAGTAAAAATATTTAAAAAAGATTAATTCCATAATTTTAAATTTCAATACAAAGGAGGGAAAAGTACATAGTGAGGGCATGAAATGTTGCAGCTTTAACTTTTTTACTTCTTGCCATCTGCAGCCTAAATACTTCAACAAAATGAAAAATATAAATCCATTAAAACGAGTTATTGATATAATAACAATAATAACATATACAATCAAGAAATCGAAATTTGTGACTGTTCTTCTGCTGGACTTTTTAGACAAAAAATCTTTTTAAACCTCTTTCGAGTAAGATCACGTGACAGATAAAATTCGAAAATTTTTAAATACACCATTTTCAGTTACAACTGGTTCAATATTGTTTTTTTTCCAGTAATCGATTCTAGATACCAAAGAAAACTGCTTTTTTTTTACCAATTCTTTAAATATCTGTTTAAAAAAAGAGATTTCTTTTCTTGAGATTACACTTATAAGAATTACAAGAAAAAGTTACAAGAGTTAAAACTGTTCAATATGACGACTGTTTAATGGTTTTATTAGCTTATTGCTATCTTATGAGGAAGGAACTTTCAATTCAATTAAAATTCACTTTGTAGGTAACTTTCAAGGTGTACTAGTACCGTATTCTTGTCAAAACTTAAGATTGACATACAGTGGCTTAGTTAGAAAAAAATGATAGGCAAAGTCGCAACAATTAATTTTGATATTCTAAAGATTGACCAGAAGTAATGAGAAAGCTTAGGGGCGATTTTAATTGGCTTTAATGACTTTTTAAATGTCAGTACAAAGGGGACCGTTCATAGAAATGCTTCCAGCGAGGAAATGGCTTCAAGATCAGAAGAGCTGTGACTTGGTCACGGTAATTTTCAAACATGGAAATGTTCTGAATTATTTTTGCTCTTATACTAATTCTGAACATATTTTTCAAGTTGGGTCTAACATTTAAGCATTAAATTTCTTTTTTAGAGTGCATTTATACATCTTAAGACAGAAACCCATTTTAAAAATCTGAACAAACAACAGCCAGATTTCCATGCTTGAAAATTAAGCGTGACTAAGTCAGAACTCCTTTGAAATCCTCGCTGGAAGCATAACCATGCAGGAGCAAAAATGACCCTGCTCGTAAAAAGCCATTAAAGCTCAATAAAAACGCTTCTTCTGTGTTATTGCGTCTTCGAGAAACGGAAAAACTTCAAAAAAACCACTAGGCTTTCCGGAAAAGGCAATGGGCACCAACCTTTATACAGGGTCATACAGGTATTCCATCGTCCACCCATGTCCCCTAGCTGAGGGGATAGAGGGAGCGTTCCCCCACCGCATGGTCTGCAGTGTTATAGCTACATTAATTCTGTACCTCAGAACCAGACTAACGTAAGACACACTTGACTAACTTTTCAGGGGGCACCAAAACTAAGAAATGAACTCTAAGTCTGGTTGCAGAGTTAATAATTGAATCAGTCAGCAAAAAATTATTGAAATTATGTATTAAATTTGTAACCCATCGATATAGGTATTTCGTTTAGAATTAACGCTTTAACCTGAAAATTGTAATATAGCATTACGTTCGTCTGTTTCTGGGGTACAGAATTGTGTTAGGTAATATCACCTGTCTGATTAATAATATTTTTATAAACTTTTAAAATAACCATGCCAATGAATAAAGTACTTACAGCAAATATCGAGTAATTTAAATAGTAGACATACATTAAGGCTTCTTATATGGGGAAGTAACTACCAAGGGTAACGGGACAGAGCACTGAAACGCCGTGCTTAGGGTGAGAGATTAAATGAAAAAAAAATGATTATTGGTACAATAACATTAGTTAAGATTGGCAGAAACGGGAAAAACATGGGTATTCAGCTTCATCTAGTTACGAATCTGCCTCTCGTCAAAACCTTAACCTTCCTACATATGCCTGTGACTAAAATGATTTGACAATATACCATTACATTGGAAACTTAAATTTTTGTGTGCCATGGGGGGGGGGGCTGTAATTCTCTCAACTTGTCATCTTTGCCCCGAATAAGTTCTTGACCTTCCTTGGGGGATGAGACTAGTTTTGACACCCTCTCACCCGCCGTTGCTTCGCCAATGTCAACCAATCTTTCGACAATCAAATGAGGTTATGAAAGTTAAACGTATGTATGAAGCAGTTACATAACCCAATCAGTTTTATAGCTGTTAGAAATACACCAAGGCCGTTATACACTATTCCATTTCACGGATACAAAATGAAACGCGAGAAAAGATTTGCTGTTTCTTCTCCCATAACAAGAACAGAAGCCAACTGTAATTCAACACCAATAAAATTAAGAGATTTCGGACATATTTTTTGCATTTATTTCATAGTCCTTTAAATAAAAATTACATTTATATGTGGTATTCCCAGTAAATTTGAGTTAGCAAAATAAGTAAAGAACAATAAACGATATTACGAGGAAATATTTGTCAGTGTACATACAATCCATTGATTTTTTTCCCCTCAAAAAGAAAAACATTGTTTTTATTGCAATTACAGTATTCTAGCACAATAAGAAATATTGTATCAATTGAAAGCAGCTTAACACCTTAAAACACAAGCACTTATACACATAAAGTTACTTCCATAATCAAACACAAGTACCACACACCACTACTAAGGAAAAAAATGATAGGCAAAGCGAGTCGGCATTTGCGAGTCGAGAGAGTTATTTACAGCTTTCATGTGAGACGAGAGAATTTTTTTATCATTATAATACTGCGATTTAAAAATTGGTGTTTAAAGGTAAAATGAATTAAAACCTTTGCAAAATCACTCTCTTAAATTAAAAGGTACAGCAGTACTATCGTTTTGAGAGGTACCAAAGATACATCTTTCCTACGCTACTTTATATGTGTTATTTTACAAAGGTTTTAACTCATTTTATAGGGATAATGTTCTATCAGACTCAACGAAGAATCAAATACAGTGGAACCTGCCTAATGTGACCACCCTCGGGAACGACAAAACTGGTCACCTTATATAGGTGGTCACCTTACAAGGGTAGCACTTTAATAAATTTGTTTATGCTTAAAATTAAAATAACACTTGCACAAACACTCTACAGTTTATTTATAACAAGATCTCAAAATCAATAAATATTCATGAACAGAAAAGAGGAATGTAGGGAGTAAAATACTGAGACATTAAAATGCACATTGCATACAAATTGTGTGCGACTTCCTTATACTTACGTTTCAATATGTATTTTAATACTTCTTGGTCACAATGTATAATAAAAAATAATAAACATGAACAAAAAATATAAATTTCCATTTTGCAGCTTGACATATTACTAAAGTATAGTTTGAATGTTTAGGTTGCTTTCCTGTTTGCACAAATATAGTTTCATGATACAATTTTCACTAGTGTACATCAAGAACACATTGTTTAGATAACACACTGTGCTGTAACAGCAAAGTTCTAAAAGGGCCGGTTGCCAAATAAATCGCCAGATTGAAAAAATGAAAAGAAATGTTAGGCTTTCTACATGTTTGGCAAAATTTAAATGTGACTCACCACAGGGTGATCAGAATATAGTTTTTGTAGCCTAGACAAAATTATTGTAATCCTGTGCAAAAGGAAGGAAATTAAATATATTCACAGACTACAGACGCCAACAAAATGCATTAAAGGCTAAAACCTAAGTAAATTAAGAAACAGTTAAATAGAATTGTTGACAGATGGGAGATTTAAAATGGCAAGAGTATAAAATTTAGAATAGGTAAAGGGAAATCAGAAGTACTCATAAATGTGTGATTAACCTCATGAAAAGTAATTGTAAATATGTGATTAACTGCATCCCACACACCTCTTACCGGAAACCATGCTGAATTAATTTTAGCATCAACAGAAATATAAACGAATCTAGACTAAAACAAGTTTTCCTTTTTAATTTATTTATCTATTTTTATTTATTTATTCATCTATTGAGAACCAGTGTTACAGAAGAGAGAATCAGTGTTGAGATCAAATCTTGTGTTAAACAACTGCAAAGGGATATAGTATTCTATATTATCTGAATGTGTTTTATATTTAAGAGGCAGTTTATAGTGGAAAGTGGTCACATTTGAAAGGTTAAAAAATTTAAATTTGGCAGATTATCTGGTCACTATAAAGTTTTCGCAGGTGGTCACTTTACAGGATATTTTGCCCACATATTTTTTATGAGTTACAATGAAATTTCATAAAAGTGTTCACTTTAGACAGGTGGTCGCTTTAACAAGGTGGCCACTTTAACAGGTTTCATTGTAATAAGAGAACAGAAATATTAAGCCATGCAAACGCAAGAAAGTATTATGATTCATATTTAAAAAATATGCAGCATGCCTACAAAAGTTCCTTGCTACCCTCTAATCTACGGCAAATGCTGCAATATTCATAAAAGTGATGTCTAGATACAGTAGAAGTAGCTTTGCGCTACTGAATGAAACCTCTTACATCGCCATTTGGCGGCTAAATTCTGTGTCAGCGTTCTTATCCCAAAATCGATCCGAGATATGCGGAAAAAGTCAGATGCAAAGTTATTCATCATCATTGATTTAGTAAGAAAAGACACCCTAATTTGCACGTGATGCTCATTAATTCGCACAATAATGTTGCACTTTCCTGCCATTAAGCTCATTTATCCTTCTTGCTAAAAAGGTTTTCCGTCAGCAACAATACGCATCTGGACGCTGGTCTGCAATTCTCGCTTGAGGCTGTACAATATGGCTGGTGAAAACATCAGTAATACCATTTTTGCCTTGCATTTTACGCCTTCAATTTTAGCATTAATATGCTCAAGTGTGCCGATCTAACAGTCTGGATTTTTGGCCGGTTTTCTCCAGATGTAGAGTGAAAATGCGGTACTCTCTAAAAATAATAATACATTTTATGGAAACTTTCCGTAAAATTTTACGGAATTCCTTCATTTATATTTTAATGAAGAACAATTTCAGTACACCGAAGAAGCTGGCTCTCTGAAGCGGATTTTCTTCAGTAACTTAATAAAATAAAAAAAATATGCTGAGCATAAATATACTGAAATAATACTTATGTCCCCTTTATAGGGACATTTTCCGCATTTTCAAGGAATATTTTTTACAGTGTTGAACCCCTTAAAAAGTCCTCCCCTAGGCAGATAGCCCGGAGCAGCTTGGACTTATCCAAAAGAAAGCAAATATTTGATATTAGATAGTAGGAAACAGAAAAAGGCATTTATACCTGCGAACTGTATAGGTATGTCACATCTGTTTTGTGCAAATCGCAAAACTTGAGGCGTACTTTTTACAAACGAAAGTGTTGCAAGTATACATTCAGCTTTGCGTTTTTCCTCCTTGACTGGCAAAGGCGGACACATTAATAATGCGGTACTTATAGGCTCGCAACAGTGTAAGTAAGCCCGCGGTCGAGAGTTATATGCTTGTAAAATAAATATAGCAGTACAATGTAGTCGAACTTTTTTTTTTCAAATGGCGGGCCTTAACAATGCCTTGGAGGTATTGGCCACCGCTAAAGGCCAGGCCACTGCCCAATCCGAGCGCTACAATGTATTTGAATGGGGATATCTGGACGCGGCGACACATGGGCTGTCCTCTACCGAACAATAGATGGGGTGTGAAACCACAAGTGTAAAAACCGCAATATTATCCACGGTCCCCAATTACCTGTTATCCGGAGTATCTCCCTCTTTCCCAGAGGTGCGAAAAATTTATTGCTTACAAGTGATAATTAATTTCTTTAGTTTAAATGAACAAAGAATTTCAGTTACATTTACAATACTACTACTAATAATAAAGAAAATCTGTCACTTACTATTTCGGAGGTGGGGGAGGGGATGGCGAAAACTAAATACTGAGATTCCCGAGAACGAAGTTGTGATAGAAAAAATGAGCCTAAAAATGGCTTTCTCCCTCTAAGCTAGGAATAGTCAACAGCCATATAGTGCCGGCGAACGGCCAATGTTGTCAAAGATTTTTGTGGGCCCAGAAATCGCAAACGCTCAAAATTCATGAATGAACACACGTGCGCTCATAAAGAGAACTTAAAGAGAGAGAACGAACTATAATATCACTAATAACATTTTAATGGTCGTGGCCAGTGCTGTAACCTGCGGGAGGGGGGTAGGGAGGTCACCCCTCCCCCCCAATGTGGATTTTTTTTTTGCCATATAAAATGTATATTCTTCACTCCCTTTCCGCACACACATATACATATATATGAGTTGCAGTAGTCGTAACTCCCCGCCCTCCATAAAACATTTCTGGCTACGTCACTGGTCGTGGTAATCTGAGGTTGAACCCGAAGAATTGAAAGTCTAAACCGATTTGAATGTGTACGGTAAATTTTCGGGGAATTTTATTTTCCTTTTTAGTTAGTTATGGAAACAGTGAAATAAATATTTTGTTGATGACCTGATATTTAAAGTTCGAAAAAGCTGACAATGGATGGAAAGAGCAGGCGCTAGTGACATAAAGCTTGTGCCAAAAGTATTCTTAACAATTTTGAAAAATAGAATCAATAACTTTATTCTTTCTCTTAAATTAACCAAACTATATGTTTGAATTTCTTTGCGTAAGGACTATTAATGTAATTTAACAATAATAAAAGCAGACAATTTACTAGTCAGTGCTGCTCATTTAGGAAATTTATCGATAAGTTTTGCGAATTTTCACTCTGTCTAGTGAATGAATTTTCTACTGTAGGAAGTGACTTTTAGGGGGATTTTTAATCTAATTCTGAAATAAAGATAAATTTGCAGTACAATTTCAAATTTTCTAAGTTTTTAAAACCTGATCTATTCAGCTTTAGAAAAGAAATGAAGTGTTGAATGGGTTTAGATAATTGGATTAGACATTGGTCTTTAAATAGAAAATACAGTTTAATAATGCATGAACAGACACATCATGGACGTAGTCAGGGGCTAAAAGATGGACCACAAGGCCCTGGTCTCCTCCCTCCTGAAATTCCTATCTTTGTTAATTGAATGTAAATAATCAGGCTCTATTATCATTTTCTGGGACCTCCCCGAATTTTTTTTCTGGTCATGCGACTTATGGGACATATAATACAACTATCCGATTTTATAGGCGCGTATATAAATATTCAAATTTAGTATGAGTATCATTAGCCGGTGGACTGACAAAGCATACCTTGGTAAGCGGCCCAGACACCACACCGTGTTTTTTTTTTTTTTTTTCTGTGTGTGTGTGTATAAAGCGTTCGCTTTTTGCGATGCACGCGCCGTTGCAACGGTCTTCAGGGTTTTAGTATGAGTATCATTAACCATTGGACAGACAGAGCACACCTTGGTAAGCGGCCCAGACAACACACCTGGTTTTTGTACATACACAAGGCGTCCGTTTTTTGTGAATCACGTATCAGTCTTTAGGGTTTTAGCATGAACTGATCACTTTGTGAAAGGAAAAAAAAATAGGTATTGCTATTCGAAAATTCACAGTTTCTGTACCTACACTGTTTGATAATTGCTAAGGAACAGTTAGGTTTTTCGGAATAATTAAGAATAGACAATGATTGAAGAAATGAAACTAAGTACATATTTAGTAGGGACGATGTGCATTTATTATACTGAAAAATTGTGCAGATATCGCCCCATCGAAGAATCAAAAACTTAAAAAAGATGCTCCTTGGATGATTTCCAAACAGCCCCCAAAATTTGATCTTCATATCAGAATGATGCAGACATGAGTACCTTATTAAGATGTGTATTGACTACGGACACTAATGCACATTTTGCATTTGTTCTCCACGCTCTTCACTAAACTATCGAGGAGTCCTTGGGGGGCATTGTCCCACTCCTCTCTCAAGCAGTTTTGAGCTCTTAGGCCAACGTAGACTCACGTGCGATTGCCGGACGCTTCAACGGGGTTTTTTAATGGTCAAGGCTTACTAAAAGGAGGAAATCAGTGCAGGGGCGAAGAATTTATTGGCTTTTAATAACCAGTCGGGATTCGCCGACAAAGGATAACTCGTGAAACCACAAAAGCGCGCCAAGCACACAATGGGGGCACTTTTCTCCCCTATCCGTCTTCCCGATACTGAAAAATATATTGAATTTCCATTCTAGCGTACTGAAACGCACGTAAGTCTACGTTGGCCTTTACTATTCAGGGAGGGATGGTTCTTTGTGCAACACGCCTGCCAAGAGTATCCCAATCATGTTCAATAGGATTTAAGTCGGTAGAGTAAGCAGGCCATTGCATACGGAGAATATTTTCACTTTGTAGTGCGTCCGATACCTCAACGCTTCTGTGTGGCCACGCATTATTGTCCATAAATAGAAAGTCTGGACCTACAGCATCCCTAAGAAGACGAGCATGATCCAGAATAATCTCTCTGCAATACCGTTGCGTTGTAGCGCTTCCTCGCTCAAAGATGTGAAGCGGTATTCTGCCATTGAGCATGATGCCTGCCCCCAACATCACGCCTGGGCCGTACCGATCACGTTCACAATCAAACTGTTGTGCATAACGTGTTCCACGCTCTCTCCACAGTAATTGGTGGCCAGAATCACTTGTCACACTGAAACGAGATTCGTCGGAGAACATAACTCAAGACCAATTTTGGTGATCCAGCTAACATGTTCCTTACAGCAGCGTAATCTCTCTCGACGATGGCGTGGTTGCAGTGGGATGCAACGAACAGGCTTCCGTGCATACAAACCAACTTGATTTAATCGCCGTGAGATGGTTCTTGCTGAAACATAAGTACCGGTAGCGGTTGCAAGGTTTGCAGCTATCTGGCCAGGAGTGTAATTTTTGTTTCTTTTTGCCACGAGGACTACATAGCGATCCTCTAAAGGTATGGTGTTCCTACTATGATTCCGGCATGCTTTCGCAAAGCATTTTCACCTTCAGCAGCCTTCTTTAATCACGAAATGACACTCTTTGATACACCCATTGCAGCAGCTACAGTGGTGACACGGTGACCTGCTTCTAGTGGTCCAACTGCTCGTCCACAATCGTAGTCACTCAAATGATGTCTTGCTGACATTTTGCTCTTAATTACTGCAAGAAGAATTTTAGAGAAAAAACTTTTATAATACCCAGCACTATTTTCGTCAAACATCAAACAGCATGAATTTTCATATGATTCATGAGCTTGTATGCACCGTCTTTTATACAGATAGCGAGTCATGGTCTAACATGGCCTCTGAACTTGAACTTACTGTTATCGGTCAGCTGTCTGTGAAGCAATTTTGCATAAACCTTAGCAATTGTCAAGTACTGTATGATCGTAACCCAGAGCGCCACTCTGTTGCCGTTCGCAGAATCTCGAGTCCACAATTCTGAATAACCATATCTGAAATTTCATCTCGATCGGTTGAACAGACTGATCCCTAGAGATCCATATGTCGACAATCCCTGAATAAAGCTCCTATATTTTAATACTTTGCGAAATTGGTTTCTAGAACATTTCTTCTTGAATTCACCTTGAATTTAGGTTACATTATTAAACCATAAATAAAGGTCCCAAAAAGGTAATAACGCGTTTTAGTTCTTCATCGATTAGAGATAAGTGGGTAGTGAAAAAAAAAATGTTCAAAAGGAAAAGGAAGGCAATCTGAAACACTTTCAGATTTTAAATACACACTATAGTGCTACATATCAAAAGCGTATCATAATTCATGCGTCGTCCTTATTTTTCTTCCTTATTAAGTTGGAAAGTGTATCCTTATTCATGAATGTTCCGTATTTTGCTTCCTTGTTTCATAAAACCCATCTTTGGAATCGAAATCTATCTTAAAACCGTCTATTTAAACTATTTTACAATCTTCGCCAAGTATATTACAACTATACTTCACCGTTATAAATATTGGTTCGAATGTGCATCATAATCCATGAGTGTGCCGTGTTTGTTTTTCTTTGGTTGATTCCTACTTTAACGCCCCGACTCTATAGGTTTATATTGTTTATATGGCACATTCACGATACATTTAGTTATCAATATATGATTGCTACATTATTTGCTTTCAAGCGTTTTTTTTTTTTTTTTTTTTTTTTTTTTTTTTTTTTTTCTGAACAACCTTCTCACGAACAATTCTAAACATATAATGTTCTTTTGAGGTATAATGCAATGTTCGAACAGTTTTTAAAGCAATCAAATTACGCAATTGACTCAAAAAGTTTAAATTGTATCGTTGCAAGTTACTAGCGTTAAGAAGTATCTGAAAAAATATAAGCAGTTGAATGTGTAAGTATGATTTTTAAAAAAGTTTTGAATCCGATTACACGCCGCGGTTTACAATCAGCGTTCTTCGCCGGCGCGCCGGCCTGGATCTCTGCAGCGGCGCAGACTCTACCCTACTAGCAATTTTGTTCGGGCCATCACCGGCCACGTAGCCTTGAGCCGATAAGAAGGAATCGGGCCGTTCACTGTAAAACTGCTCGGATACACGCAGTTCATGTCCCCTCGGACGTGGAAACGTCCGAAGTAGTCTAACCGATGAGTTTTCATCGGGTTGGACACGGATTTAGGGAACTGGCCCGTTTACTCTATGCGTGAGGTTGGCCAAACACCAGGGTGAGTATCACTTTTCGTTAAGTTCTTATGTGATGTTGACATGCATTTAACCCTTTCTATCCCTACGATGCAATTCGAATGATAACATTCACAAGGGTTTTACAGATTTCTTTTATATTTGAAATGTATTTGTAATAGCATTTTTCTTATATGATAATGCAGTGCAGAAGCAATACAGTATAGAATAAATACACTTTTACTATGCGATGCATATGCATGCATGTAGGCACGTCGTACTCTCTATTTACGTATATAATCCTACTATATACATAACCATGCTATACGTTAACGTACTGTAGTCATATACTCCATCTACGTATGAAAGTATATACGTATGTTACATATTCGATTTGTTTTAACTAGTCCGAGCGCATAGCGCTCTTGAACTGGAAGACGGAAGGTGCCTGGTTCGAAACCAGGTCGCGTCCGCCGACCTAACCGTTCGGAGTTTTCCGTGGTTTCCTCCGAAACTATGCATAAATACGGGTTAGGACCTCTTAAAAAGACTCTCACGGAGGGCACCCGATCCACAGGCTTAGATTCCTCATGTAGATAATTGGCCTTAATCCCAGAACTCGCTTTAACTAGTATCTTGGTAATGTCTGTACGTACGCATGCTACATTTTCGATTCAGTTATATTAAATTTGATGTGTTGTGTTGTGTGTGATTATGGCAACGCTACACTAAGGCGATCTGCCAAGGGGGGGTTGCCTTGGTAGAAGGACTTTCTAAGGGGTTCTAACGCGTATTCACGTTACATCTGGAGAAAACCTACCAAAACTCCAGACCGTTAGATCGACAGCCGCGCGATGGGACTCGAACCCGGGACCTTCACACTTCGGCTATCTACCATTTTCAGTGGCATAACCACTGTGCCATGGTGAGGCTTGATTAAATTTGAGGGACGTCTGCTGGTATGCATGTACTTATGTACGTATGTAATTGTGTAATTCGATTAACTCAAAGAGAAATAGCCGAAGAAATTTGAAATTTAGGACTGCTTTAAAACACAGTTGTACTTTTCCCGCTTTGATTCCAATTGACTGAGTAGTTTATTTACTGGGTTATATAAAAGACTTTCGATGCCTTTCAGATTAAAAATCCTTGAACTATCCTTGTTTAGCTCATGCCCAAAATATTGCCAACTGTCCCAAAGCTTGGTAAATTTAGGGGCAATATTGCAAATTTTGGAACTAAAAATAAGTACGTATCTTTAATAAAAATAAAAACTATAAACTGAAATAGAATATTGAAATTTTGTATTTAAGACAGTCGTAACATTTGGCTCTGAACTTTCATTTTTGATTACAATCCACATGCTGGGGTCACTATTTGGGTCATGCTTAAAATCTCGCCGTTTGTCGCCAAGCTGACGAAGAAGAGAAAAATGTCAATTTTCTAGCCAGCCAAGTTTGCAATGCTGAAATCTCATCTTGGTGATATCTTTTACGCCAGCGGTTCTCAACCTTTTAACGTCGCCCCCCTCCCAAGAAAGGCTAACTTACGCCAAGAAAGGCTAACTACTAACCCCCCCCCCTCACATTTTTCAGCATTCATTCAGTTTTTTAATCTTTAACAATGAACATTTAGTCGAATTTTCTACAAAATAATGTTATCAGTAAAGTTTGAATGAACATTTTAAGCGAAAATGGATATATTTTTGAGTAAAAATGATAATAAATAAGATTATTTTTTAAAAACATGCATCTCTACTCGCTCTTTGTTTTTCTCGCGCCCCCCCTGCAAACGCTCTTCGGCCTCCTTAGGGGACGCGCCCCACAGGTTGAGAAACGCTGTCTTATAACGCTTAACAAGATATTGAAGCATCGCATTTCAGTTTCGAATACATTTAAATGAAGTGGACTTTTTTTTATGATAGGAAATCGACTTTCCGAACTTTCGTGAATTAGCTTACAATTTTATTTAAAAAAGATTTTTGACTACTGGAACTTTATAGAACTAGCTTACAGTTTTAAAAATAGATTCTTTAAAAAGCATAGACCATAAGACATAAGATCGCTATAATACTTTTAAAAAGTAAATTCCAAAAATTTTTATTGAAATTATTCTACGCAAAATATATACACATAATTTACAAAAGGAGTATTTTCTTTGAGTTTTGCAGCAGCATCTTCGAACATCTTATTTTATGAGCAGCTTCTAGGGGAAAAAAAGAAAATTTTTAGAACTTAATTTACACAAAGAATAACAAATACAGAATAAGTCTATTTCGTACGTTCTTTTATATAATTTCAATATCAGGGATATCCCAAACTTTTTTATTACACTCATGTCCATAAATTAAGGATAATTCAGAATCACACAGAAATTGATCTCTAAAATAAAAATTTCACCTGTGGAATGATCACACACATCTTGAAGAAGAATATGCAAATTACAGGAAACCACAAGATGGCGTGGATGGTACGTCACAATGACGAGAGTGTAAGAGAGGGGTATATAAGGAATGGTGGTAAAGAAGTAAAATTGTTCACAAGCGCTGTGAAAGCCTTTCAGTGCTAAAACCGCATAGTTAGGGCACAAAGGAGGCATTTGGATGATGTTTTACGTGGCAGAATTATCGGACGACTGGAATGTGGACGTACCCAGCTGGAAGTATCCGAGGAACTTGGAATCACCCAGAGTGTCATCTCCAGGCTTTGGCAACGATTCCAAGATGATGGTAATGTGAGTAGACGTTACAGCACAGGTCGCCCCCGAGTTACAACGCCGAATGAGGACCGCTATTTGGCAGTTACTGCCAAAAGAAACAGACGGAGTACAGCATCAGACCTGTCTCGTCAGCTCTCTTCAGCTACCGGTACGACAGTTTCAAGGCAGACCGTGTACAGACGCTTAGGGCACATTGGTCTATATGCTCGTAGGCCTGTCAGATGTGTTCCACTTGCCGCAACTCAATGTCGCCTGCGATTAACCTGGAGTAGAGAGCATGCATTGTGGACACCGCAACAGTGGTCTTGTGTGATGTTTTCCGACGAGTCCAGGTTTAGTTTGGAGTCTGATTCTCGCCGGACATTCATCTGGAGAGCGCCAGGTACCCGTTACCACCAAGAGAACACCATTGAAAGACACCGTTACGGTGGTGCAGGATGGCTCGTTTGGGGAGGAATTATTCTTGGTTCCAGAACTGACCTGCATGTTCAGAGTGTAACGATGACAGGCCACATCTATCGGGATGTCATTCTGGAACAACATGTACGTTTGTTTCGGGGCGCCATGGGTGTTGAATTTGTGTTTATGGATGACATCGCCCGTCCTCACCGTGCAAACATTGTAGACGAATGCCTTCAATCGGAGGATATCACCCGTATGCATTGGCCAGCATACTCACCGGACTTGAATCCAATAGAGCATGTGTGGGATATGCTTGGCCGACGAATTGCAGCCCGTCAACCCCCTCCCACATGTCTACCGGAACTTCGGAGTGCATTGCTTGATGAGTGGTGTAATATTCCCCAAGATCAGATTGATCATTTGATATTCAGCATGCCTAGGCGTTGTCAGGCCTGTATTGCATCATCCGGGAGACATACTCCGTATTAACCATCCTACTAACCATGTTATACTGTTTTTTGTAAATAGGTTCTTTTTTGAAATTTGGTCAAGGGAGTAAAACTTGCAATTTTTATTAATTATGTCAAACATATAGCATCTTTTTTGCTCTTTACTTTTTGTTTAATAAATAGACTTTACAAATAAGTCAAATTTGTTTTGCTTCTTTCTCTTTCTTTGCCTGAACTTCATTATCCTTAATTTATGGACATGAGTGTACTTCAATTCCCTAGAAAACGATTTTTCTCCATAGAGCACAACTTTTTTGCCCAAAACATCAGTATCTCGAAACATTTTCCAAATGCACTCTCAAAGACAGCACCGAAAGGGAAGCAGCACCTGCTTGGCCAGTGCCTAGAAGGATAAACTCCTCCTCGACTGAGGCTGATGTAAACCGTGTACGTTGTAAGGAACTAATGCACGAAAAATATTCTATGACTTCAATGTTTTCCATGTACAGTTCATATCTCGTTGGGGTACCAATCCAGCTCTTAGGTCATTCAGAACTCGTGGTATCCCATTACATCGAAAAACGATTTACGGGATTTATGCCTTAGCCGGGGTGTAGGGGTTCAAAAGAGGGACCGTCTAAAAGATAATTGACTTTTCTTTCCTGGTCAGGCGTACCCCTAGTCAAACGAAAGTTTGCTCTCTTCGCGAGAGGCCTGGCAGAAGGTCAGTAGAGTCATAAATTTCCTGTAATGGGTTTCGGCGCGATCTTCATCGCAATAAGGGGTCGGTTAGATATGCAAAAGAAGTTCCACTGTATGTCTGTTTCTTTTTGAAAGATCTAAATAAAAAAGTCTTCGTTCTTGAGAACTGAAACACCTTACCACTTTACTCTAGACTAAATTTCAGTATATTTGTCAGAGTAATAATCACAGAAACTAGGTAAAAAATGTATCGGATAAAAGTATAATATTTGATCATTTGTGTACTGCGAAATACATTAGGTCCCTTCTCTAAATCTTATGTATCTCAACAGTGATAGCCTCCTGAATACCTTTCTAATTTATTTGCTGATTGTATAAATTTTTTGTTAATTAAAATAATTATTTATTTATTTGTTTTGGGAAAATTTATTAATATTGTAACACGATTATTCTTGGGTATTTCATTTCGTATAAAGTCCACTAAATATGATAACTGATTTCTTTTTTACTGTAGAATATTCTTATATACTATTAAACTAAAGCTTTTATTTTTTTAAAAGCTGTTTCATTCAAATCCTTAAGTTTTGGCATTTTTAAATAAAGACATTCTGTACTTTTTTGTGTGGTATTATTGTTTAATATTTTAATAAGAGATAACAAGATAAATAAGTATACATAAGAATAAATTCATAGACACACACACACACACTAAAAAAAAAAAGAAAGAAAGAAAGAAAAGAAAAGAAAGTGCAAAGTAATTTGTTTCCTCCAAAAATATCATTTTTCGTAATACCTTGTGCATTTTATATAAGATATTTCGTATGAATGAAATTTTTATGATTTTTTCCCCGTTTGTATAAGCTAAAGCTGAAAAGTAGACATTGAAAATGTTGCAGTCGCGTGTCTGACAACTCAAAAATTTTAGATTCAGTGTCGTACCTAGGTAAAGTAACGTTCATGTGGCAGACAACAATATGCGCTCTTGATAATCAATTATTATAATCAATAATTTTTGAGGCCGATTTATTTTGTAAATTCATAATCGCAAGTTGGAAAGACACTGAACACTTTGTACGGTCATTCTAAACATTTCTTTCGAGTTACAAATTATATTGATTTCTGTATTGAAGGTTCATTCTGCAAATAAAAAATGTCTCACAGATTCATGTTCTAAGAGCAGTCATTTAAAATAGATA
This sequence comes from Cheiracanthium punctorium, assembly GCA_038373885.1. Classification (NCBI taxonomy): domain Eukaryota; kingdom Metazoa; phylum Arthropoda; class Arachnida; order Araneae; family Cheiracanthiidae; genus Cheiracanthium; species Cheiracanthium punctorium. The sequence continues at coordinate 416,440 of JAWZYV010015392.1, read as the reverse complement.
TTTTAGAGTTTTGTTTAACGTGTTCGTTTCATCGTTTCAAGGAAGCGACGACAGCAATTTTTTCTTCTGCACCCTGCGTTGCTTCCTAGCTTGGGTCTTTCAGTGCAGCTCAAATTTCGGGTTGCTGGCCCACAAAAGGATCATTCAAAGACCGAAACCAGGAAGCAACGATGATTGCAGAAGAAGTAATGACTGTCGTCGCATTCCTGTAAAGGTAAGAGCGAATGGCTTTTCATTGTGGCAGTGTTGGAATCTGTGACCCCTTTAAAGTGTTGCTCATAAAACTTGCCCTAACTACCGTACTCAGCTGCTCCACTGGATAGAGAAGCATAGAGAATATGAATTCATGTTGGATTTTTGAGAATGAACTTTTTAAAAATCACTGTGATTGTGTAATTAGAGATGGTTACAAGTTTTATAAAGACGTTGCATTTGAACTTTTCTCAAGAATTGTTAATATCAAAGACGCAGTTTCCGTTACTGCTAAATCTTTTGATATTTTGCAAAATCAATTCAGCAATTAGTTCTCTCCTCGCCCAATGTGTTTAATGGTAATTGTAAATAAAATAAAATAAATCAATAAATCTTATTTTAGAAAAAGACTAAAATATACAATAATAATGCATATGTATATATTTTATTTTTTTAATGCGAAAAGTCTTAAGCTTAAGCACGTATTGCAAAATAAAAATCATCCTAGCTCACCGAATTTTGGCGGTGGAAGCATTTTTTTATTTTTTAAAAGTAAAATAATGTATAAATTGGTTAAACCTTCAGATGTTCAATTATGATACCTAGGCAGTTACTAATAACTTAAGTACCATTGCTATTTACCTATATATGAGATCAAAATTTATAATGATTTTTATGTGAAATTAGATCTTATTCACAACGTTTTCTCTTTACGTCCAAAACACAAATCAAACTTCTTGAAATCATTATAGAGGTTTTTAGAGCAACAATATAAATTTCATAACCAATAATAACAAAGAATTACACTCAGGAAGTTACGCTGTTTCAACGAAGATTTATACTCTAGGAAGGTCGAATCTTATAGAAGAAAATATGATTTTAATCAAATTTGAATAGTGAATAAATATATTTTTAACAGCAATGGGATTGAATTAGCCGAATAGAAATAGCCAGGGAAAAAATTAATCGAATATTCGAACCATTTGATCGATTAATTGACACAGACATAATTATTATTGCATTACAGAAACTTTAAGATGCAAATACAAATAAATGTTGATAAAAAATGTTGATAAAAATTCAGAATTTTAATCAACATTTTAATTCGCATTAAAAACAGATTAGGTCTACTGAAAATTATTTATAAATATTAATTTACTGACACCATTTAAATCTTTATCAACTTTTAATTCATTTTTTATACTCTCACTTCTATACACTTGGCTTTTAACCAAGTTTTTCAAGGTATTGACCAAAGAGATTGCATTGAGATTCAATATTTATCTCATTAAGTGCCCAATTTCTGTGAAATTATAGAAACAAATAATATATATCAGAAATAATGCTTCGAAATTATGAGCTAACTGAAAAAATCCGTATCCTTAAACGGTAAATCTCTCCCCCCCCCCCCCCCGAAATCGCTTTTTTAGATTATAAAAGGCCGATTTATTTTGTAAATTCATAATCGCAGGGTCACACGTAGGATTTTATTTTGGAAAGAGTAAAACTCAAAAGATATATCTCAAAAAGCATATGTTTGAGATTTTTTCTTGCACGTTATATCTTTTCGCACGGTCAACTGTTTTTAAGACCAAATAACTGCTTATAAAGCTTACTTTCATTTGTCCAGGAATGACCATTACTTTTTTCTGTTAACAGCCCCTCAATTCAGCTTCCCCATTCGAAAGGTGCGGGGTGAGGGGTCAATGCTCTTTCGTACTTGTGGGCGAGGAAATCGCTTGTTTTGGAGAGTGGGGTTTCTTTTGCATTTCTAACTGACCCCTTAAACGCGACAATTCCAATTACGGAGAATGTATGCTCTTCTGTCAGCCTTATCTTTCGAGATTGCGGGATACAGCCTTCAGAACTCATCTGAAATTGGTTCAAAATTTAAGAGGGAGACCCGGGATAAATCGGTCTTCCCCTCACTGGGGATCAATAAAAAGAAAGCTGCCCAATTAAGGCCATTTTCGTTTTATATAAAGGATCTGGTCCCGCTCTGCAGTTGGCCAGAGGGCTTTCGAAGCAACAATAACAATTTTCATGTTCTGCGTTTGCAGAATTTACCATGATTCAGACTGCAGGGTACAGAGAATGACCCCAAAGACGGATTTTTTCAAATCCCTTCTTTCTTCAACTTTTGAACCCTCTGAAGTCTTATTTTAGGCCAGTTTGTTTGTTGTGATGGCAACGCTAAGGGTAGGCGATCAGACTAGGATGGGGGGTTATCTTAAAATATAATTTTTAAAAATATAATCTTCAAATTTTGTACATCACCTCATTAGTGTATGGGAATGTTTTGTACAGGGGTCGTATAAAAATTTAGAAAGTGTAGCTTTTTGAAAATTAACGAGAGGAATTTTTTTAACGGAGTCTTATATCCGACCTCATTTTGAACATTTTTTCAATTTACTCTGCCCACTTATCTCTAATAGATAAAGAATTAAAGCCCGTTACCACCTTTTTGGGACATCCTGTATCAATCTGGTTTATAGTATCCACAGTTTCTAAAATCATCATTAACCAGTGTTGTGCTTAAAAAAACAGTGGTCTGCTTAAAAAAAAACAATATCACTGTATTTACTTATATTATTTCTAAGCTATTCTAAAATCATCAACGCGGGTGTCGAAGTTTATAAAGCGAAGCAAAAAAATCGGTTGAATATCAAATCAATGCTGTACAGCTTCTCATTTCCATAACCCAAAGAATCGGCGCTTTATGCCTTTGGAAACTATCTTGGCGATTAATCGCACCGTTTTTTTTTTTTTTTTTTTTTTTTTTTTTTTTTTTTTTTTTTTACGGTCATCGGATGCAAATAATCGGTACTTATTTTACCGTCGATAATTCACACCAACAACTTTTTTCGCCAAAGGATTGCAATGCACTACATTGTAACCTATCTTCCCAGAGATCGGCAGTGGTAAACCTAAAGTTTATTGCTTTTCTCCCCCTCATCCCCGTTGTTTAGAGAGGGGGAGTACAGTTTCACTTAGAGGACGTTCCCTCATGTACTCTCTCCAGTGCAACGGAGGGGGGGGGGGACTCTGTTGGAAATAAAAATAATTACTGCTTGCTCTGCAATGCTCTTTGAAAGCAACTACAGAAGCAGAGTTGGGCAAAATACATAAATAAATGTATTTTCGATGCAAAATACTCAAACACAAAAAATTACAAAATACAAAATGCTTTCTAAATTAAAAAAATACAAAATACATGTATTTTCTTAATACACACAAAATACGAAATACGTCTAAAACTTCAATTAAGTAATATTTTCTACAGAAACTTCTAGTTTATTTTATTCCAGTGTATTTTAAGATGAACAAACAAATATAATAGTAACTTTTTTTTTTTTACATATGCATGAATTTTTCCTGGAATAAATTGCATCTTATAAGGCATGAAAGCAAAATTGTGTGACAAGTATTTATTGAACGTTATTTTTCAGTGATAATGAATGGAATTGAAATATAAAATTAAATATATTTCTAAACGAAGATGAGTTGAATTATATTTCTACTTTAAGATACATTTATAGCCTTACCATTGCACATTAGTTATGTCACTGAAAATGGTAGACGGCCGAAGAGTGAAGGTCCCGAGATCGGGTCCCATCGAGCAGCTGTCGATCTAACAGTCTGGATTTTTGGAAGGTTTTTTCCAGATGTAACGTGAATACGCTTTAGAACCCCTTAGAAAGTTCTCCTTCCTAGGCACCCCCCATCCTTGGCAGATTGCCCTTGTATAGCGTTGCCATAATCACGCAAACACAAGATGCATTCATATATTACTACAAAAGATTATATTACAACAAGATTGTGATGGAGGAGTGGAACAATATCAGCCTTGATGTTTTAAGAAAAGGACTTTCATCTTTGAAATCAAGATGTAATATAATGGTTCAAAGAAAGGGCTATCAGACTGAACACATTAGAAAATAAAATTCTTATATTTATTTCTATATATATCTTTGCAAAATCGTTACAAAAATGTGTGAACACCCTCTGTAGGGTACTTGCGGGAAACCCTGAAAAAAAAAATTATTGCGGAATAATACTTAAATGAAATTAATTTACGTTTTACAAATCACCCGTGCATGAAGATTTTCTTAACATTAAACTTTTAAACGCCTCTGCCACATTGCTCAAGAGTTCTTTAGGGGAATAGCAAAAAATATTTAACATGAATGTAAGGAAATGCTTTAAAAAAATTTAACAGGTTTTTTTTTTGTTTTAATTTTTAGTTTTACAATGTTCTATATACGGTTAATGGGTCAAATATTTCAGGCTCTACAAATACTCATTAGAACACATTAAATTACGATATATGTTTCCCCCCCCCCCAAAAAAAAAAAAAAAACTGATTTTCTCTTTTCTCTGACCAAAAGTTTAAATTTTAGAATGTCTAAAACTTTAGAGGATTTTGTCGAACTACTTATTAGTTATCAGCATCAGATATTATTAAATTTATACATTTATGCATAACTTGCAACTATCTTTATAAAATAAGAAAATAAATGTCAATTTATGAAACTAAACTCTTCGAATAATTTGTTGCATTCAATTAAAATATTCAGATAATTTACTTTGATTTTCGGGTAGAAATTAAACCTTCATAATGTGTGAAAGATTATTTTAGTACGTGTTTTGATACTATTTGTGCAGTTTCTAGGACAACTATAAAATGGAAGAGCCATGTCACGCGCTCCGAATACCCAGCCTAAAATAAGATCCTGCGTCCACAACTAAAACGAATAAGTAAATTTTGAGGTAAATGTATGTAAATAGTCAACGCAATTTTCTTCCTTCAAATTTCCTTTCTTTTCTTTTCTTTTCTTTTTTTTTTCCCCTTCCTTCCTGAGACAGCGAGCGCACGCATTTTAAATTAAAATTAGCGAATTTTAAAATCGTGAAAAAAAAGAATGAAATATTTAAAAAAAATTTTTTCAAAACAAGCGATAGTAAGTGCGATGCTTCTAGCGTTTTAAAATATTTTTCTAAAGACAAGTTTTAATTATTGCTGCTGATAAAGGAACTCTTATTATACCCTTGCTAGACATCTCAGATATCAATACACGAAATTTATTGCAAAATACTGTACTTCAAAGCGTTGCATGTACCACACACGGATTTCACAATGACACTGGCTGGAGTAATTTATGGGTTACTATCTTCTCGCTTTTGCCATCCCCTCTTTAGAACGGGGGCCATCCTCGTGATATTTTCCGTGAGTCTAGATCTGCGGGGTCACCCACTGATCCTTCTTGAAAAGGGGGTGAAATTGTTGGCGATCTCTTGGCGTGCCGATGTGTGGGAAGTAACCACATTGGGTTAACAATGTATCTGTATTCCACACGCACACGAAATCGCTCTTTTTGGCTGACTGACTGTAAAATACATAAGTTCCAAATAAGCTTGTTTTGGTCGGAAGTATGATTTTCTTATCAGTTTCAATGAAGAATTTACCCGTGTATTTTAAAACTAAAAAACAATTAACTGTATGAACAGTATAATTACACACTGTACGCCGTGTAAAGATAAGAAATAGATACTAATAAAAAGTAGTGTTATTTCATTAGTGTTATATAACAGTATCAAGAGAGAAAAAAATAATTACAGAGATTTGAACTTATACTTTACTTATATTAGACTAACACTACATTAAAAATGTCAAAAATTTTTTGCGAATGATAGTTATACGTACCAATATAGACTAATTACCACCAAAAAACTTCTTTAGTTTTTTTCGTCTCCTATTCTTATGAAAACAAACATGGCGCCTGCCAGTAGATACTCGGATGTTGCCATCGCTCGAACAGAGCGCATGCGCCAATTTTCATCGGCTGAATGCCGCTCGGCCGTTATGCGGGCCGATATTTCTTTTCAGCTCAGCGTATTTTGATCAAATTTAGGCATATGGCCCGATAACGCAGGTTGGATATCGTTCCGAGCATCGTTTTATGGGTACCGGACATATCAGTGTCCGCCGCACACATTCCGATCATCGTTTTTAGATGGAATTCCGTGTCTGGGCCGAGTACCGAATTTCGGTGAGCGATGAGTTGCGATGAATACCGGTGGTTGGCCGAGCAGAATCTGGGAATTGTTGCTTGTAGGGTAGTTGGTTGGACCTTTTAAGCTCTTCTTTGTTCATAAATTCACAAAAAATAAATAAATAAAAAATAAAATCTGACTCGCTTGTAAAAATTCGAGTTTATCATTTCATGTGGAAGAAAAACATACAGAAAAAAACACGTCTGTTGATTAAAAAAAAATAATAAATTGCTGATTCAACGAAAATTTTGGTTGGGGCTACTTTCATCAAATAATTTTGCTAGACTTACAAATTCGTTGTATCAATATCATAAGTCCTTTTAGTAAATCTATCAAAATTAATAGAAAAGCCCGTTGTGGAGGCAATTACAACGGGCTCTAAAAAAATATTTAACAAACTATGTCTACATTCAATATATTTAAATTTCGTTTTCACTTAAAATATATAACTTCATTTTCAACCTTTTTTTGTATACTAAAATCGGAATTGCATTTTCTTATAAAATCGTGCGAAAACTTTTCGCATTCGAAAGATTTCGTTTAGCCGGAAACCTCCCCTCTTATATCATTGTTTCATGCCAGACGAAATCATTTTTGAAAAAAAAAAAAAAAAATTGCGTAAACTAGAGAAACTATTTGAAACGAATTGGAATCGCAGTTTTTTCTTCAAAAACTGATAACAGGGATTTCAGTATGACGTAATTGTCACTCACGATAGCTAATTTTGTCAAGCAAATGATTCACTTTTTTTACTTTCGGAAATAAAATAGAGCTGAAAATATTTGCTTTAAAATGAGGGAACGGGTGGATTTTCAGATTTTTAAAGTACGCAGATTGCTTTGCATATTTTTACACATAATTATGAAAAGTTTCAAGCGGATAGTACAAACGGTGTAGATGTTATTAGGCCTTTTGTGCTTAACTTTTTAATCTTTTTGGAGTATTGGCGGTAAAAGATTTATCCTGGAGTGGATAACCGGAATTTTTAGAGAATCATTGAGTCAGTGATCATAGTAACTATATAGTAGGATATACATTTAACAGAAAATTAAAGTTGAATAGTTCAAAAGAATACACTTTAAAGCCATTTCAAGGTACTTGATATTTTTTTCAATATCTGGAAACAATTCACAAAATTAAAAAGGCATTATATTGTTCTTGGGAAGAAAAAATAAAAGCTTTAATATGACAACAGAATAAAACAAAGTTTAAGATAATTATATTTTTGTGGGTGTGAAACTAAGTTCGAGCTGTCAAAAAATTTAATCAAATGAATAATGCAACAGATATCACTTGTGATAAGGTTAAAAGAATGACACCAAAAGGAATTTCAATATTAATTGACAATTCTCCAGTTAAAATTAAACCCGATTTATCCCAAGTATTACCAAATACAATAAACAGTATCATATGAACACAAGGTTTGTAAAGCTAGTAAAAATCCTTTTAAAAGAAATTCAAAAGGGAATGATTAACATGATTTTTAGATAAAAAAAACCTGATAAAATTCAATCAGAAACAATATAAATTAATAAGAACTATAAAATAGTTTAAAAGAATAGATTGAAAAAGGAGTAAATCTGCACTTTTGTTGAAAATCCAAATATTTACAGAGAAAATCATAGAATCTAATAAGAATTAGAAGCCCGTTGTGGAGGCAATTACAAGGAGGGCTAGAAAAAAAAAAAAAAAAAAAAAAAAAAACATTTGAAGCAAATACGTCCAAACTCAATCTATTTAATCTTCGTCCACCTAAAATAAATAATTTCATATTCAATTGTTATTACCTAAATCGAATTTCATGTTTTTCTGGAAACGTACAGAAACTTTTCGTATTCGAACGATTTTTTTTGCGTAACCAGCCCCTCTTATATCAGTGCTTCATGCAAAGGATCATTTTAATGAAAAAAAAAATAAACAATGTTATCTGAAAAAACTATATTAAACGCATTGGAATAGCAACTGTTCCTTCAAACCTGTTGACCGTCACTTCAATATGACGTCATGTCGAATGCAATAGCTAATTTTGTCACTCAAATGATTCACTTTTTTTACTCTCGGAAATAAAACAGAGCTGAAAATATCGAAAAATCGCTTAAAAATGAGAGAAAGGGGGATTTTCCGATTTATAAAGCAGCGCTGGTTGTTTTTTTTTATTTTAATGCAGGATTATGAAAAATTTCAAGCGGATCTTACAAAGGGTGTATATGTTATTAATTAGTCTTATCTTAACTTTTTAATCTTTTGGAGTAATGGGAGTAAAAATTTTATCCTGAAATGGGTACCCAGAATTGTTAGAGAATCACTGAATCAGTGAATCAGTGATTCAGGGATTAGCATACCTATATAGAAGGATAAGAAAGTTATTTGGCTAAAATAGCGCTGCCTTAGTTTTGTCTAGTTGAACCAAGAGACAAGTGTTGTTCCTTAGAAAAGTCCGTTTAAAAGTTTTTTAACTTTCATAGCGAAGTACGCGAAATTGTTTTAAAAAATGCTACTCTGCAAACCGAAAAACCTCACTTTTTATGCTTATCAGTCAGCTCGCCGCTCTTTCCTCCCTTATCTCCATCCCTTTCTTTCCCCTAAACTCATTTGAAAGCATTCGGAAGAACTCGCCTGGCAAGAAGTTGTTTGTTTTCCCGCTTGAACCCAGACTTCCTCCGTTGAAAAAGACAGAGCGGACTGTCTGTCGGCAGATATTTTAAATTGAAATATTGTCAGCTTAACTATTGCACAGCTTAACTATAATGCTTTGTGATAGTTTACATGAGTGAAACATGAGTATAATGTGACTGATATTTTACAGGGAAAAATGGGTGTATTCCCACCTTCAACCGGTAACCATATATATATACAGGGTGTCCCAAAAAGGTGCTAACGGGCTTTAATTCTTAATCTATATGAGATAAGTGGGCAGTGTAAATTGAAAAAATGTTCCAAATAAGGTCGGAAATAAGACTTTTTTAAGAAAAAATTCCTCTCGTTAATTTTCATAGAATTACGCTTTTTAAATTTGCATACGACCCTCATACAAAAACATTCCCAGTTAGTAAATGGTGCCCCATACACTCATGAGGTGAAGTACGAAATTTCAATCTTTCACCATGCAACGTCGCAGAGACATCTTTAAAGAAATATATTTGGGGATTATACATAATTTTCAATAAAAACGCTTATTGTCGGAGTGGAAAAAATATTTTCTTTCGTAATTTCCGTACGACTTCTGAAATGCGATCATTCGACGCGATTTTTTCCCCCTTCGAGAGCCACTGAAAAGTGGTTTGAGTCAATGTTATATTTATTTTCATATCTCGGACACTTTTTAAGGTACAGTTTTCAAATTCTGTAGGTCACCTCACGAGTGTATGGGCGCATTTTATTAATTGGAAATTGTTTTGTACGGGGGTCGTATACAAATTTAAAAGGTGTAACTTTTTAAAAATTAACGAGGGGAATTTTTCTTAGGGACGTCTTATTTCGGACCTCATTTTGAAAAATTTTTCAATTTACACTGACCACTTATCTCTAAAAGATAAATAATTAAAGCCCATTACCACATTTTTGCGACACCCTGAATATTGTGGGCACATTACTTCCCCCTACATTAGGATTCAACAACGTACCCAGGGGGGTGGTCCAGGGGGTCCACCCCCCCCCGAAATTTCATTTTTTGTAAGCAAAATAATAATGATGAAGTTTTGTTGTATAAAATTCTGCCTTTTTCACTGTTTGGACCCCCTCCGAAATTTTCGGACCCACCCCGAAATTTTTTTTCTGGGTACGTCCCTGTTAGGATTGGTAACGAAATCGCCAAATTTCAGAACTCAACTTAGATATAGTCCCTTATTCCCGCTACTTTTACACTAGAGCTTTCTTACCAGTGCTGTGGTTTCGTGTGTTCAAAATAAAAAAGCTTAAAAAAGTTACGAATGTGCTCCTCTCCTTCTAATTTTCTGATGGATAACCAGGACGCTGTTCGGATAAGAAAAATCTCATAGATGCCCCCTTGCGCAGAGGGTAAGGAAATAGCGAGAATCATCGCTGAGCTCACAGCCGGCCCGCAGTGTCACTTAACTGTAACTGTGCTCTGCAAGCATTTTTTTCAGAAAAGAACATTTGCCAAATCCATAACATCTTAATAACAGTTTTCTATCGGAAGAAAATTCGTAATTAATTTGGCAATTTTCTCTGTTAGTATTTGGAGTTTCAAATTTGTTTCAAAATCAGATCCCGTTTGCTACGAGTAGAGCTGTGCATCTAAGTTAAATAAATATTAGTTTATCCAACATTCATAAAAGACAAAAAAAAAAAAAAGATATACTAATTCTATCGTTCTTTACAAGATGTACAGCCGAAGCTCGCTTTTAGAAACTTTCCTTTTATGAGCACTTGCGATTTTACGTACTAGTCAATGTTCCCGAATACACACAGATAAATAATTTTAGGAACGACTTAAGTGGTTCCTATCAGTTCGTAGAAACGAGCGTGAACTGCATTTTAAACCAAATTATTGAAAAGATGTATTTAGTAGTTACATGTATCAATTAATGAAGTATTTAAACTTTAAACTAAGAGTTTTTCAACTTTTCCATGATTTTAATACGTTATATATAAATTAAAATTCTCGATTACACTAAATTACACTAAATTTCATTAAAAAATAAGTCAAATGAACAAGTAAATGGGATATAAGTTAAAATTACTGCAATTTGACGATTACTAAGTAAAATCTGCTTTAAACGGGAAAATATATTTTTCCTTTAACGGAATTCCCTGTTAACTAAAGGTTATATCCAAATGGACTAGTTCAGAGGTTCCCAAACTGTGTTCCGCGAGCTTATGCCAGGGGTGCCATGGAGATAATCAAGAAAAGTGTTTTGGTGAAGTATAATCAAATAATTTACGCTGACCAGTGCTCCCAGAAAAAAGTTAGCCAAGCCAGTGTCCAAGTGGGCGAAAATAAAAATATTTCAGTCAAGATCGAGAGAGTTCAGTATCTGGTAGCCGCACTTTTCCAGGAACGCCTTGAAATGGGAGAGGGGTGTCAAAATTCTGTATCCCTTTCATAACAGAGAACTTTCTTAATAGTTAGCCCTATAAGCAACATAAAAGAAGTAATGAAAAATGCATCCAAACAGTTTCATTCTAACCTAATTTTTTTAAAGGTAACCTGCCGCGAAAATTTTCAGCCTGAGAAAGGTGCCGCGAAATGCTTTTAGCCTGACAAGGATGCCGCGGCGAAAAAAGTTTGGGAACCCCTCTACTAGCCTCATCATGGCACAGTGGTTATGCCACGGAAAACGGTAGACGGCCGAATAGTGATGGTCTTCGGTCGAGTCCCATCACGCGGCCGTCGATCTAACGGTCTGGAGTTTTGGTAAGCTTTCTCCAGATGTAACGTGAATACGCGTTAGAACCCCCTTAGAAAGTCCTCCTACAAAGGCACCTCCACTGTTGGCAGATCGCCCTGGCGTGGCTCGCCATAATCACACAAACAAACACATGGACATAAGTTTATGCTTAGTTAAGGGTCCGATTAAAACAGGGTTTAATGTGCATTTTATTTTCAGATCATTTCAGAAAGTTCAAAGAAATTTTAGTTCTTACCTATTTAGTATTGCTCTTTTGAAAAAACGATACTCTACTTCACTGGTTTTAAAGATAAATAAGTTCAATTAGACTCGAAAACATTCGCAGGTTTCTATACAAGCTCTACTGTGGACTCTTATAAAAACGAACCTACATGTAGCTTGAGCAACTTACAGAAAACATTCTGAAGCGTAGAAAACGCATACAAAGTGGACTGAGCCATCGTTTATTTCGGAAGATATTGAAAAATACTGCATATTTAAGTTTTTTTTTTGTGTGTGTGTATGTGTGTGAATGTTCCATAACTTTAATAACTTTAATTTTTACAACAGTACACGACTTTCGAAATGACATTTTGATTATATTCGTATTTCTGATATAGCTTGATTTTTTAACGCGGGTGTAAAGTTGTATGGTTTCTTAAAAGAGCCACCTTAAAACACTGCCTGTTTTAAGGTTTTCTAATTTTAGAAAGAAAGGTTTACTATTAAAAAGTAAACATGTAGATTAGATTTTATTGTCCCAACAACAAAGGTATGATTAAGCTTACACATAAGGGTTGGGGTGGTTTCCCCATTCTACCTGTAGCCATTGGCACAGTGAAACTTTGGACTAATTTTACTACTGTGTTCTTACTAAAATGATTGCCATCCTGCCAAGTTGAGCACCCCCCCCCCCGAAAGAAACAGAAAAGAAATACTTAAAATTGGGTTGAATATACATAAATGAGTATCTAAACCTAATATGCCAGTACAAATACATCATAAATCCGATAGACTTTTTGAATGATCCATTAAAAATTTTAACTAATCTGCATATCTAATACTAGTAGCAAGAACGCTTGTAAAGCGCTGTCTAGACTCAAAACAGCGTTATAACTGCTACATTTCGCAGAATGCTGCAGCACAGTTTCTTAAGTCATATTTGGCGTACATAAATTCTAAAAAAAAAAAAAAAAAAATCTCTGCCACGGCTTCCTCCCATTCGTTGAATCTAGAATAGCCTTATTCTTTCTGTGTGCAACCGCTTCAGACAGCGACTATACCCAGAAAGAGATACAAACATTTTATTTTATTTTATTTTTTCCGCCCCGATATGATTAAATGACCAAGAAATGTTGATGCTTCGTTGGTGGTCCGTCTTTTCTTTTATTTGCACAAAACGAACGCATTAAACTAGACGAATCTTCTCTTGAAATTCTATTAATATAAGGTGATTTTGGGGGCATTAAGGGAATGGGTTGTCTAAGTAGATACGTGATCTCGAATCGTATTGTGCTTTCTCTCTCTCGCCTTTACAGTTATTTTTTTCTCATTTTGTGAAATTCATCAAGGTGTTTAATAATTCCGAGAAAGAGAGGCTGGCGCCTCTCATGGATTTTTCTTATGCACGAAGGCGACATCCGTCGTTCTACGTTTCCTAGACAAGCCATAGAAATGGTGCACTGGCAGTCCAGTGGCTGATTTTTGAAAGTAAGAAAAAAAAATACGCATGTCCGGGTTTCTAGAAACGGCTTTAGAAACAAATTCATTGTTTAGACAATCTCCAAGATTCTGAATATACACAGGTGCCCCAAAAAGATGCTAACACGCTTTATTCCATTAGACGTTAGAGATAAGTGGGGATTGTCAATTGAAAAAAAAAATATTTAAAATGGGACAGGAAAAAGACTAAATTTGTATACGAACCCAGTACAAAAAATCATATTTAATAAAATATTCCCCATACATCAACGAGATGACATACACACTTTGTGAATTATGTATGTTCTTTAAAGCGCCAGAAATATGCAGATAAATAATGTTTGACTTAAAGTACTGGCTTTCGCAGAGTGTGTTTAGTGTGTTAAGGCAAACCTGCACAAAGGGTACCCAATGGGGTAGGGGCTTGAGAGAATTACTTTTTAACACTAGAACCGCGAGATGGGTCATTTTGACCCAAAACCAGATTTGATTCCGTTTTTTTCAAAAAGTTACGAACTAATTTTTTTAAGAAATCGTGACTTTTCCTAACTTTATGTTATTAATTATCTATAAAAAATTTAAGCTCGTAACTTTTATCTGTTTTTTGTTTTTAATATGTATACCTGATATCGCGGAATGGGTCATTTTGACCCAAAACTTCCCACGAGTCTGGAATCCGAAGTTCAAATTAAATAAATGACGTTATCATTCATAAAATGAACGGAAATGACATAATAAATGGTATAATATTTATACCATTATAACATATTCATTGCAACGTGAATTTTACAAGTCGGGACAATTTGATCCATACCGCGGTTTTAGGTATACCTATCTCAAGCGACGCAGTTCAAATAAGAATTATAGTGACAACATTTTTGCGCTTTTAATGTAATATTAAACTTAATACGAATGTTAAGATTGAAGTAATATCATTACCGTTAAAATATAACATTATTGTTACATTGCAACGTGAATTCTGGAAGTTGGGTCAATTTGACCCAGCCCGCGGTTTTAGGTATATCGGAAAAACCGCGGTTCTAGTGTTAAGAGGTTCCCGCAGTATTCACGTTCCATGTGGAGAAAATCACCCAAAACGCGAGAACGTTAGATCGACATGAGCGCGGTAATCTGGAGCACTGGACTTTCACACTTCAGCCACCTACCATGTTCTGTGTCTTATCCGTTCGGCCAGGCTGGGGCGCAGGCTCTCGAAGGGAAAAAATCAGGTCGAATGACGTGTTTAAGGATTATACAAAAATTCCGAAAGACTTTTTTTTCCACTCTAGCAATGAAAGTTAACAATGAAATTCTTCTATAGCCCCTGACCAACTTTGTTTAAAGGATCTATGAGACGTTCTATGATGAAAGACTGATATTTTGTGCATCACCTCATTCGTATATGGGACGCATTTTACTAATTGGGAATTTTTTTGTACAGGAGTCATATGCAAATTTATAAGTGTCACTTTTTGAAAATTAGAGAGAGGAAGTTTTTCTTAACCCATTTATGCCTAGCGTCCCTTTTTTGGGACGGCATTTTCGCTATCATTCGAAAACGTTATTTATTTTTCCGAGCCTTTATTCGCGAGTATTGAACCTCAATTCCACAATGGGATGTTGACATTTCAATTTTTATACATAATGATTTTAGATGAAATCATCCCTTGTTCAAAAAGTTGACATCAGAAATTTATCAATTACTGCTGGTGTTAGCAAAAATCGAAGAAAGTCGCAAAAATATCCAGGCACGAATGGGTTAACGTTTCTCGACATTTTTTCTCCTACCTTATTTTGATTTTCTTTCTTTTTTCTTTCTTTCTTTTTTTTTTTTCAATTTACATTCATCACTTATCTCTAGTGTCTGAAGAAATAAAGCATGTCACTAGCGATGGGCGCGAGACGTAAAATAGGCTTGTCTCGTCTCGCGAAACAGCCGGAAAACTTTGTCTCGGCTCACAAAGCTCCTATATTATGATGTTAAAATTGTTTGTCTCGTCTTCCAAAAAATTATATAGCATCCATTCCTACATTTTACCAACTTTTGGGGACACCCTGTAATTGTATAAATACAAGCTAAGTAATAAAAAATAATACTCTCAGAAAAAAATATTTGAATTGATAGAGAAGTAGGGATGCAAAAGAACATTGCAGTGATACATGTACAATAAAACAAGAAGAACAAAATCACAAATAATATTAGACATCATAAAGCGATAAAAAGGAAGAGTGGCATTGAAAATAGTGCTAAATCTAAACGAAATTAAAATATAGAGCAATCGGGAAAATTGATTGACGATGATTTTACTGTTTCCATTTCCAGACAAACAAAGAAAACACGGAATTTTAGTGAAACAGCAAACTATTCTCTAAACCAAGTAAATTTTTGTTTATGGTATAAACAACAGTCGTGTGTGTATTTTAAGTTCTGAGACCTGTATTCGCTTACTTCAATTGGATTTTACAAATCTGCTAACCAAAACTGATATTTAAAATTACAGCATGCTAGTCTATACTTTGAACATGAAGTACATTAAAAAAAAAATGACAACAGTTAAGGATCATTATTGATTTTAATAAATAAGTATATTTCTACTTCTATTCGTGCTGCGTTTCAGATTATACGTTCCGCTCTAACTTGTGATTTAATTTTCTTTTTCATAAGTAAGCGTCAAGCGACAAATGAATTCAATTTGAATTGAACCTTTTTTGAAAATGCAGACTCATCTTCGTAAGTAACCCCTACTTCAGTATACCACCACCCTTCATGCGAATTACCGTAATTGAACCCGTCTACCCTACATCCCGGATTCGCTTTGCATGACTTGGGTGGAATTCATTCAAATAATGGTACGTGTGGGGTAGGGGAATCGAATAGCTCTAAATATTTTCTGCACACTTAAACACTCTCCTCGTATCACGCAAACTTTTACTGATAGATCTTACAATAAGTGATTGTAATGGGATTGCCATTTTTCACAGAATTAACGGTTATCTTCAAGGATGTTCGAGAGTTTGATGACCTCGGTCTTGTAGATTGAGAACTAGAAAATGTCAAATTTGGAATTATTGTTGCCACAAAAGAAAATTCATAAGAATGCGTGTTGTCATAAGTTTTTGATAATTTGCTATTATTTCTTCGAAAAGGTCTAATTTCTTTATCAATTTCTATTTTCGTTTGAAAAATTGCCAAATTTGCCCAGACATTAACCTCTTAAAAAATTTAGGAAGATAATTAAGATTTGAATTTGAAAAGGGAATGGAACCCGAAAATGGTGAAAAATTTGCCTGAATTAAAAAAATGACTTACTGCAGAAACTGCAAACCCCGTCGATGTGAAAACCAAAGACCAGTGTTTCAGAACAACTGAAAAAGTAAACATGA
This sequence comes from Cheiracanthium punctorium, assembly GCA_038373885.1. Lineage (NCBI taxonomy): Eukaryota > Metazoa > Arthropoda > Arachnida > Araneae > Cheiracanthiidae > Cheiracanthium > Cheiracanthium punctorium. The sequence goes on along the minus strand of JAWZYV010015392.1, from coordinate 399,758 downwards.
GTATGGAAAAGAAGAAAAGAAAAAGAATCATAAAATGGCATTAGGCGAAACTCTTATTTAATTGAAATTGGACTTCAAATGCACAGGAGAAAAGGGTAGGAAATGTTCCCCCCTCCCCAACACGATGTTAAAAAAATCACTCCAAAATAATAGCTTGAACTGAAAGTATGTAATGCATTGGAGGAAAAAAGAAATTCGAGAGGAAGTCCCTTTTTAAGAGTGGTGTGGGTAATTTTAGAATGATAACAACCTTTACTAAAGTCACAAAATCAAAGTATTGAGAGATTTTTCTTAAAAACAGGGGAAAAATAGAGTTTTTTTTTTTATTTCCAATGGCAAGGCAGGAAAGAATATAAAAAGGGATTCAAATACAATAAAAAATAAAAAAGTAAAACATAACTGCTATAAGTGACCGAAGACAGAGCCTTAAAAGCTGTCTAGCATGCCAGTAAAGCGTCTCTGAAAAGTGATGCACATCCACAGAGGTAGTGTCCATTCATTGTATCTGCTGAATCACAGAGGGACAACCAAGATTTGTAAAGATTTCAAGACGATGGAGATGCTCTGCCGACGGTCATGTCTACTCAGAAGACAGAATTGGGCTACAGCTTGCCTGTGTGGACTGCTGGTGCTGGGTCCCAGATCAGACCTACCTCCATGCTGGTGTATCCCAGGCAACGTTCTCGTAAGGGCAAAGTGGTCTACAGCTTCCGGCAAGTTTCTACGGCATGGTGGTGGTCCGAAGTTTGTGAAACGTGATGGCTGCAGAATGAAAAATAAGAAAACTGTTTTATAATTTTAACACATTGCAAGGTGAATTACAACCAGTAGCAGAACAAGGGTAAGGCACCCCTCCACCCTACTGAAAAATAAAATAAATATATAAATAAAAATATACACCATTGATGGCATGTTTTTGTAATCATCCTGAATTTCCTTAACCACTGTAATATTTTATGAACTTATCTGTAATATTTTCTGCTTTAATAAGTACCACTTTTATCTTTTACATTATCTAAATGAATCATATCTGAGTAATTTTAACGTATCTTCAATACATCAGTAGTTACTCTTTTATTTAGAGCAATATTATGCAGTATTTGTTGCAGTAGGTTTCATAAATGCTACTGTTGCTAGTAATAATTATAAAATTCTGCATAAAAGTCAAGGCCTTCAAATATGATCCTAATCCCATTACTCATTCCATATTTACTGACGTAACAAAATAAAAATATTCACGAAGACTAGCGCAATTGCATGAAAAGAAATGGGGATATAACAAGGTAATGAAAAAAATACACATTGAGAAATACCGTTCAACACAACCCAACGAAATGAGCTAATGATCAATAGTTGCCTAAAGGAACTTTCATAATGGCCGAACCTTATAGCTCGCATTAAAGCCAGTTGCAGAAGACTGTATCAGATCTAATAGTTTGTCTGCAGCAGTAAAACAGCTGGAATGAAAAAAAAAAAGGAAGGGAGAAAATGTTTAATTAAAGATCTGTTGGGGACACAAATACCAGGTCTGCTGTGCTAAGGGAATTTCAACGAACACCTCAAGGATGACTTGATTAAAGTGACCTCCCCAAGTGACGATAAATACAATCTGAAGATTAGGAGCGGCGCTAAAAGTTATTGCCCCTCTCAATTAATCATATGGCTTATTAAAAGGAAAAACTACCGTCCCAGAAATGTCGATTCTTAATGGTATTTGTGATGAAATGAAATTTACTTTTATTTTCATTTATATCCCACCAAATGAGGGGCTTGTTATGAATTCGTGATTAATGTGGAAATGTTGCGGAAATATGGAAAATGTATGGCAGAAAAAACAATACTGTCTAGCTGATTTAATATGAGCAAATCTGATAAGTAGCGACTGAAAGCAACCATCCGTGATTCAATTTTCTCTCGTTCACTATTTAATTAAATTTTTCGCGGTTTTTCGGATAAGGAGAGGGTCGAGAATAATCCACGTGGCAACACAATATTGCTTCAAGCTTTCTTTCTTTCCTTTTTTAGAAATTGTAATGCAATAAAAATAATTAAAAACGTTACAAAACAGTGACTTAACATTCTTTTCTTTGAGATTGAAAGCATTGGCGTAAGTGGTTGAGCAATGGAGGGGGGGGGATAAGTCCACCCTTAGTCTTCTGTATTAAGATTAGTTTTTTGATGTAAGAATAGGAAATGGAACCCTGGAGAATATAAAAATATTCTACCCTGGAGAATATAAGACACTGAATGCTGGGAGATGGCTGAAGTGTGGAGTTCCAGATTTCTGGCCTCTTACTCAGCTGTCTGTTAAACGATCTAGAGATTTTGTCAATTTTCTCCAGATGTAACATGAATACATGTTAGAACCCTTTAAAAGTCCACCCCCCCTAGGCAGATAGCCCTCGTGCAACCTTGCCTTACCCCCAAAACAATCAACTGTACTTACAAGATCCTCAAGGAGGAGTGCCCTCTTCTGGAGGGCAGATATTTATTTTAAATAGATGTATACATGACTTATTGCATCCGAAAAAACTTAAAGGGAAGTAAACTGTATTTTGTAACAGGTTTCAATTGTGTATGTCTTTAAGATTTTTCTTATATGGAGAGTTTTACGAGTAACAGATGTTATGAGAAATTACGCATTTCCTTGTCATATTGAAAATTTTGGACTGCACTTTAGAGTGTTTCAGAAAAATGGGTTTTTAAAAAAAATCGAGTTCAGTGGATCATTAATAGGTTTAATTTGTCCAATAAAAAACCAGAAAAACTGTCTTTTTGCATAGGATAATATTTAAAGATCTCTCATCAACTTCAAAGTCATAAGATTTATTGTATTTTTCTTGAAATTAAAGTAATTTTTATTTATGATACGTAATTATGTAAACATAAAACACAGCCAAGAGCAAAATTTGAAGAAATTGTTCAAAATGGAAGACAAAACACTGGAATTTTTATTTATTCATTAATTTTTGAGGCCGAGATTCTTATTTGTCTATAATGACTAACAACAGCTACAGAGCTCGTTTGCGCTTATCCTTCTTAGTTAATTGATTTATATATAATCTTGAACGAGTGCCATACCTTTGGTAGTGTCATTGATCACGTGCATGTTTTTCTTGGGTCAACCGGAGCAAAATCAGACGCAACACAGAATATTTTGGGGGAAAAAAAAGGATTTTTCTAAACAAAGCACTGTAAAGATGTCTTTTTCAATTCTTTGGCAACGGAAATTAATTTAGATCTCAGTTAATGATTAGATATCAGATTAATTTAGATCACAGATGAGTTAGAGTAAACTCATTTCCAATGATTCGATGCAAAATTTCCTGAGGTTGATCTTTTCTGCAAAATTTTCTAGAGCTAAAGTCATTTTAGATTTTCAAAAGTCTGTGAAAATTTCCGAATGAAAGAAAAGCAAGTTCAATGAAGTGTTCTTCTAATTACCAGTAATTTATCATGTGCATCCTGATTTTGTCATTTTCAAGAGCAATGGGAGAAAGGAAAAACCTGCGGGATCATAAGAACTGCTTTTTGCAAACTAAAATTTAACAAAACGATAGGTTCCAAAGAGCATCTATAGACCAAAGAGCAATGTATCTTTCAAATATCCCTCTACACACTCCTCTGATATCTTTTTTTTTTAAAAACCTGAGATCTAAATTGAAAGAGATCATGGCTGCAAATATATCCCGAGATGAGTCTCGCCGAATTGACAGAGAAAAAAAATGTGTTCCTTTCGGAGGAGTAGCAAAGAAAAATCATAGTTAATTCCAAAAACACCTTGTAATCGTCTCGTGCACTTTCTGCTCCTGTTTATAACAGCAAAGAGAACCCTCAAAAATTAGTTCTTAACTAAAAAAAAAAAAAGTTAACTATTCACGAAAGCTGCAAAACAGAAAACTCAACGACTGTTTCTGAACTTTCCGAGACAGTTTTCAGAACGAAAGGATTAGGTATTCCGGATTAGTCCTTTTTTGTATCAATATTTAACCATTTTTTTCTCAAAGTCTTAGAAAATAGTTATGGATATGCCGAAGATCCAAACGCTTCCAAAAGACCCGAAGAAGACGATTTTAATCTTATGTGTTGAAGCACTTTTTTTTTTTTTTTTTTTTTTTGCTATTTGCAGTTTGCACAGTCTTGCGATCATCATGATTACGTTGGCATCATCCGTTTCCAGATTAGTACTTTGCGATGAAAAAAGATATGTCTAGGGTGGGTCATAGTGAGAAAATAATTGAATAGAAGCACTGAATGGTTTAAGGGGAGATTTTTTACAGCATCGTGGCCTCGCAAGCTTCATTTAGAGCAAGAAAAAAAGTGAGATAAAAATGACCCGTAATTATTATCCGATTTTCATGAAATCTCTTTTATTAGTTTTTCGCGTCAAATGGCACCTAGAAAACACCAGCCTGCGTTAAATATCAGTCGAATGATATCATATGAATGCTTTTAAATAACCCTACAGCGCATGCAGTATAAAATGAAATTTTAATGATAGAAGCTACATTAGGATTATCTTTTCAAATCTACTAAAAATAAATAAGATAATTTTATTAAAAATGCTTTTTATTTACCAAGCGTATTAAATTTTGAATTATGTTTTAATCATAATACTAAAGTAAAACCCCTTTTCAAATGCACTATTAAAAATAAGCTGTTAAAATAAATGTTTGTATTAAACCAATCCCTTTTTACATGGTGGAAAATTACTTGACGCTTTCATTATCTTTCATGTAACTTCATGGAGATAAACAAATGCAACATTTGTGTGCCTTTAAATGTAGTTTTATGATAAGGAAATCTGAGTTTTTTGATACCCTGTGACTTGTGTAAATATATATACAGGGTGTCCAGTGCTAACAGTGTCCAACGGCTATTTCCTAAGCCGTTAGACAAAGGCACATACTTTCAGTTGCAAAAATGCTTTAAATTTTATAATCTACTATATCGGAAACACACACAGTTGCATTCAATAAATCAACTCCTGTAAAAAAATAATGAAATTTTTATACGGTCCCCCGGTCCTATCAGTTATATTTAAAAAAGTATTCTTTATGCAATTTCACGCATAAAAAAAAATCGTCCTTCTACGACCAAAAGTCACCGCGTTATAGTTGCTTAAAGTTAGAGCTTCGAAAAACACTTTTCGAGCTGCGAAATAGGGGTTCGAAAAGTGCAGTTCTTTATTTATACAAAATACAGAGAATAAATTTGAGAAATATTAATGCACATGGATTTGAGCCTTGTAATATTTAATAGCAATTTCACTAATTATTTTATGAATGTAGATTGCAATAAAAAAGATTAACGTTCAACTATGTGTAACCAATAAATTAACAACATTAAAAATAAAGCTTATACCGGAAATAGAATTTTTAAACAGTTTTTTAATTAAACTTGTGTTAAATAATTTAAAAAACTCAAGGGAATAAAACACTTCATTAAACATTAAATTACAAAATCAAACATTTTAAAATACGAATATATACATTTTAGAAATTTAAAATAATAGTACTATTCCTGATAGCGTAACATTGCTCAAAGTAGCTTCCTTCGGTTGTAATGCAAATATGCATCTGTATAGACTTTTCCTGTACTTTCGTAGCATACTCGGTGTTACACATCTGCATGCTACACATATACAATTTACAAAGTCTGATGGACTTGTTGATTCTTTCATATAATTTATTTTTGAAAAAAAAAAACCAGTGAAAGTAATCAAAGTAATCGGGAAAACATTTTTTTATTTACACAAATTATCAAAATTCTGTTACTTCGTTAACAGAAAAGATTTTCAAAAGCCCCCGGATATATTTTTATAGAACCTGACTATAACTATCCGCTTAAAGATTAGTATTCTAAAATTAGCTTTGCTTCTTTCTCCACATGTTGCCAGAAAATGAAATTAAAATCTATTATTTAAATTTCAATATTTCTATGCTCCCTTAATGGTTTATCGTAACGGAACAATTTTAAACGTGGAAAAGTGATTTAAGTCAAAATATTTGCTGCTTTATAATTCGGTAAATTTTGGTCATAGGAGTACAAATTTTTGTTTATTGTGCATCAAAATGTATAAAGAAAAATTTTCTGAATATAAGTAAGTGATAGGATCGGGGGACCGCATAAAAATTTAAGTACCGTAATTTTTATTGGAATATTATTATTGACCTCGATTGTGTTTCCGATGTAATAGATTATAAAATTTAAAGCATGTTTTTGTTATTTGAACTATGTATCTCCGACTAACGGTTTAGAAAATAGCCATTGGCCCCTGGTAGCACTGTACACCGTGTGTATATATATATATATATATATATATATATATATATATATATATATATATATATATATATATATATATATATAGATATTAGCAATTAATAAATGTGTAATATTAATATAATTATTATCATTATCATTACTATTATAATTAATTTCCACAATTTCACCTAAGTACTTCTTAGCTACTGCAGCTTGTACTACGTTAAACATAGGCTAGCTATACTAGTGTTATATTTATTTTAATATTTATTCATTTAATTATAATATATGTTTATTATTATTTTAATTTCCTTTCCTTTCCACACTTCCAGATTATTATTATTATTATTTTTCCCGACTCCAAGACTTTACTTGTCTAATGATGGCATTAAGTTTCCTCTGATGGCGACATGCACTAGTACTGCCTCCATAACTGAGCTTCGATCTTCATGTCTGGTTCACTACCTCGTTGTTTATTTCTAATAGCTATGGTCGCGCCCCCAGGTTACAAAATAACCCTAATTTTGGTCATGTAACTTGCAGAAACCTAGCTATTATTGTTTTATTCGATTCAATTGAAATGTGTGTGCGGTGGCGCCTGATGATAGAGCACACCATTTCAATTATTCATTCCATATCCGACTCATGTGGTTAGGCTTAAAGCCCACCTGGTCCCATTTGGCGCTTTATATCCTAATTATCCACTCTTTAATTGGCTTAAAAGGCTATTTTTATACACTTTATTCGGAATAAGCTCGTTAATTGGCACCATGTGCTATCTGCTTTTTTATTTTTATATTTTTTTCACTTTATCAATGGATTATCTTGGGATTTCACATTACGTAAGTTAGCTATTCTATATTATATATATATATATATCGTATTAGCCCGAATATAACGCGGCACCGAACATAACGTGACCTCGAAATTTTTCATCAAGATAATTAGAAAAATCCTTCATTTAGACCTCGAGTTTAGCAACAAAAGGGGGGGGGTTGTTCTTGGAAAAGAATGATGCCGTCCACACAAACACAAGCGCGCGTGACATAATGTGCTTGCTCACAATATACAGCAAGCTCTTTTTGACCCTACTTCTCATCCTTGTCTGAGGCACGCAAGACTGTCTGATTTCCCTTCAAGCACGTGTAATAGACATATTGCACAGTGGTGAATATGGCTATTGGTTAGTGGCACACCGGTAATTCCCGATTCCCAAAAAGTGAGCACTTCTATTCAAACATCTGCCTTTGTCACTAACTTGCATTCCATGCTGGTTATATATAATTAGTACAGTTTTCATTTAACTGCCCCTTATAACATTAAGTTAATTACATTTAATTTGATGGAAAAATATGAAATATTTAACATTTAAGTTCAGTTAAATTTTGCATGTGTTTGGAAATAAAATTAAAATGTGTTTACATTTTTTAAAACTTATTTAAAAATTTAAAAATGTATTTAAAACTACCTTATATTTTGAAAATTAGGAAAATACATTCTTTTGACCTAAATTGTTTTTCGACTGCAATGCCCTGTCTGTCGCTTTAAAACTAATTCTGTTGTACTGCAATGGTAATTATTTTTCTTCTCTTTCATGTTCACAGTTTTAAAAAAATTAAATTTTCCACAAAATGTACTAATTTAGTTAACTTTTTTTTCGGGAAAAGTGGTGCAAGGTTTCACAATATTTACTGTAATTTTTAGTTTATCGTACATAGTGCGTTATGAAGCTAGTATTAAAATTTTTCTTTTACGTCGTAAATTTTGAACTAGAATACAAGAATCGCATTGATATGACTTTTAAGTTGAATCTTTCTAATTTTGCAGCACCTTCTATTGAACACGACTTCATTTATTTAATCATAGCTAATATCTTGGAATCAAACTGTTGGTTACGCACGGTCTATCTTATCCACGGTCTATCTTATCCTCCATCATCTATGCATTTTGACAGATCCATGAGTTAGGAAATCTGTCAAAATGCATTTTTTTAAAAAAAACATTTTGTACTTTTTCAAATTTAAAATTTTGTCTTTTTAAAACTTTGAATAATTTGATTTTGATGGGAATAGAAAATATCACTGATTACCGTATTTACTCGCCTAATTGTCGCCCTCGCATAATAGTCGCACGCCCGTTTTGAAGCAGAAAACTCATTAAAATATTTTCTCTGCTTAAAAGTTGCAGTCACGTATTTAACCTTTATTTAAGGTCTACAAAAATATTCCAAAAAATGACTATTTTTTGTGTGCAACTGACGAAAAGATTATTTAGCATACGGCAGATAATCTGGAAAAGTTAATTTGGCAAGTTAGTAATTTTATTATAATACTAATGTTTTAGCATTAGAGTGTGGAATACTATGTAGTAGATTTCCCGCATAACAGTCGCACTTAGACTTACACCATGAAAATTTGGCAAAAAAAATGTGCGACTATTAAGTGAGTAAACACGGTATTTTCGAAAATATAAATTGATACTCTTTTAAAATATGAAGGGAAATACATGGGATAGTTCAGTTTGCATATTCTTTATAGAATTTTTTTCCCGTTAAAGTAATAAGCAATGCTTTTGAATGTATTTTTCAATACAATATTTAGAAATTTAGTTATGGTCAAATATTGATTTCCGATCATTATATAGTGATTGATTACATACAATGCGAGTCAGGAAAGCATTTATAAAATGCAAACTGACATCTAAGCTCTTAAAATTACTATTTTCATCTTTAACACAAGCTACTCACTTTTGATTCAGAAGACATATTTATAAATTTAAAACTCTAAAGAATTTTTCGAATTAAATTCAGCATTAAATATCGTTTACCGAATATTAGTCATAAATTTGATGGCATAAGTTTTTAGACATACAATTTTTGTCCCTTCAGAAATAAGAACAGAGTAGCAATAATTTATGTACGTTTCGCAATTTCAGGGATACTTTAAAAACACACACACAAAGTCATGCAAAGTAAAAACAATTTTGACCTTTTGACCATGAAAAAGGCAAAAATATTATGATAAACACATTATACTTAGTTAAAGAAAAAAATAACACCAGTTTAGTGCTTCAAGCTTTTAGGGAAGCCTGGTTTGGAGCTGCTGAAACTTCAAGTAAAATCTTTTACTGTGATACAGTATTAAGTATTGACTGTATTCCAAAAAAAAAATAAAAACCCAGTTCCCAAGAATACCCAGAATTAATAACTTAACTCAGGGGCGCACACAGGATTTTTGGCCGGGGGGTGGGGGTCCAACTTTTAGGGATGTTCCAGATTGTCAAAAATCAGTGATGAAAGAGCTCGTTTTCATTAGATGGAATTCATCAAAACTCGTCCCATCCAGTTCCCTAAGAATACACTACACAGTACAATAGGAAGGAAAATAATAGTTGTTCAGTTTTGAGAACAAGATGTGTTTTATGTTCGCTTTCAGTTCGTTTTTGAAAATTGAGGAAAACGAGAAAAAAATTTCTTTTTTTTACTTATTAGAACTGAAACTATTGCAAACTTTTTTTGGAATAATTTTATTTACTATAGATATAGGATAATAATCAACCTAAAAAAATATCAAAGCCGATGGAGGGGTGCTGGACCCCCTGGAACCCCCCACCCCTTGTGTGCGCCACTGACTTAACTTTATTAGTCAAAACCTTCGCTTCCATCATGAATGGTTCTAGCTATTACACCTCAAAGATTTGCAATAGGATTTTATGTCTGCTCTTTTAGTGCAGCTCTAAGATCAAGATATCAGAGGGAATCCCTAAAATTAACGCCCGCATGTTAACCATGCATTTTTTTCTTTTCTTTTCTTTTTTTTTTTTTTGTTGTTGTTGTTTAGCTACGGACAGAGGCATATCCTTTAGATAGATCCAATTCGGTTCACATATGACCCAGCTTTCCGTAAATAGGTGCTTAAAATTTCTTGACAACGTCCAGAATTTATCCCGTCAGTCACAGACGTTAATTCGCACGTACCGTTAAAACGAAAAGCCTCTCTAAACGATGGCAGATCCACTCTCCATTTGCTTTTTGGAAAAAACCTGTGATTCTGCTTTTAAATAATGCCTGTAATTTCTCCAACTGTCTGGGACCTTCTAAATTAGAGTCCTTTTCATCACTAACCATAACTTTCATCCTCTCACCGTTTGAAACCCATATTTTCCCCCTTTTTCTTCGTGCGGCATAGCTGTGCAAAGTGGTATGCTTGCTTGAGAGGTTGTTAAGAGGCCTTTTTCACATTTTTGAAGTTCTCTTTTTCTTAATTGGTCTAAACCAGTGTTTCTCAACGCCCCACTGAAAATATATAGAATTATTTGCGGCACACCTGACTATAAAAATTACAAAAGTTGTATGATGGAAAAAAAATTGATAAATATAAATAACTATAAAAAATTATGTTTTATTTTTACAAAAAAATATCCAATGAGTGGGCTGAGCCTGCTTTGCATGGGTCTTGCTGCAAACAGCTCTTTCAAGAATTGGCAGAACGGTTTCCCGTGCTATGAAATTAAAGAGTCGCGCTTCATAGTATATACCTCAGCGAAAGTGAACAAGAAAGCACACAATAAATAGAAAATGTCATATCGCTGACACGACATCACGCAGTTTTAATAGTTTTTCAGAAACGCTCGCGGCACATTAGACAATTTATCTCGACAAACCAGAGTGCCGCGGCACACAGGTTTAGAAACACTGGTCTAAACGGTAGTGTGAGAACATTTTACATACAATATAAGCTTGATTTTTCGTATCGAGGTTTTTTTATTGGCTCATTCCTGGTCAATTTTTCGGTCCTCTCTTTTAATTCTCTCGGGGACGATTTTCTAATACCTCCATATTAGTATTTTCAGCAGCATGTTTTAACGATTAATGAGGGATGCCATTTGTCTCAAGGGTTTTTTATTTAAATATGAATATATTTTATTTGGCTCTTTTCATTATTTTCAATAATTTACGTTTAACCACAATTTTCTTGTGGTAAACTAAGAAATTTTTGGCACATTTTGTGGCACTTAAATTCTCAATATAAATATTACAAAGGGTAACTGGTAATAATAACAACTGATTGTTATTCATATTGAACTGTAAGGTATCGCTCGAAAATCTCGAACATCCAGTACGACCATTAATGAAAATTTAAAACTCGAAATTGTTGCTACTTTTTGTTTAATAGTTTTATGAAAAAAATTATTTCTTTACATAATGATATAGGTTATATTCAGGGTTTGTACGAGTCCTGGATTTTCTAAAATTCCGAACCTTTGAAAAATTGTCCTAAAAGGGTGTTCTTCTTTAAAAGTAGTCATGTTTATTTATGAAACACGGAAAGAAGTTCTCTCGAATATAGGACATTTTCAGGACGAATTTTTCGAAAGCTCGAAATTTTAGTGATTCAGGACTCGTACGAACGCTGTATATTGGCTTTTTTATCCTAACTTTCAATAATTTTCTAATGAGTAAAAAAATCAAACTGTTCCTATTAACTTTCTCTATTTCTTTTATTTCTTTTTTCAAAATGTTCTGACAATTTGATATTTACTTTATAAATTAAAAAAATACTTAAAACTGCTATCCCATACTGTACTGTTAAGTAGAAAATTGTTCACTTCGGAAAGCCAATTTTAACTCATGCAGGTAAGAAACAATTGAAGTCTGAGTAAATAAATAAGTAACTAGTGTTTGCTTAGACTGGATTTGAAAGAATCTAATAGTAAAACCTCTGTTTATTTTGTCTAGTTCTTTGGTAACTCAACCGTGACCAAAATTAAACTGCCATTAACTTAGTTATACGGAAAGACGTTGAACCTTTTTATTAGAGGATGTTGTGAAAAAGTGATAGAATAAACATTTCCAATTAAACTCTTTAAGTATACAGTCGTTTATTAATAGTTTAAATGCTCGTTTTCTTCAAGGCGTGTAGAACGATAATGAAATGTAGAAGAAACACCTTACGCATTTTGGCCAGAAATAACGATGTTTTTTTAACATTTGGATTGTCGGAGGAGTTCAAAGAGACCGTACGGAGTGTATGTGTTTTATTTTTCATTTAATTATTATTTTTCTTTCAGACCGAAATTATCAGCTGCACTGAAAGAACAATTCAGAAATACAGTACATTTATTGTAGAAAGGTTTCCGAAAACTGTAGCGTAAACTACCTACGCTCAATTCAGACTCTCGGATGCGGAAAAATAACCAGCACGGTTATTTTTCCGAATGAGTCACTGTGGCTAGAAAATCTTTGACCGTGGGACGTTCTGCACAAGCGCCTTTAATTTTTTTTACTTTCTAGATATGTTTGGTTTTGCTTTCATAGAGGGTGCTACTAAAGCGTCAATGAGTCATTTTCGCGATCGCATTAACATTTCAATAAACTGGCCTCTCAGGTAGTGTAGTCGTTTAAGAACCAATCTATAGCGTCTTTGGACCGGGTTCGATCCACGTTTCAAAAAATTTCGGTGGGTATACAAGTTGTGAAAGGATCAAAACAAATAAATTAATATGAGCAGTACTTCAGTGTGAACATGTTTGTGTGTGTAACATATAACAAGATATAGCAAAAGTGTAGTGAAAAAAAAAATAAATGTAAAGGAATTTAAAATCAAACCTCGCATTCAAGTATGAATCTTATTTGAATTACACACACACACACACACACACACACACGCAAAGTGTCACATTGCGAACTCTGAGGAAAAAAAAAAGGCATGCTCCGCATATTATTAAGATCTTTCAGGGAATGCATGTATTAAACAGTTGGTAGGAAAATAACAATAAAAACAGTGTATAGAAAAATTTAAAAAAGTGTTAATTGTAACTTATGGTAAAAATTGCATTAAAAAGGCTAAAATTGAATGAAACAGTAAACATAAATAAATGTACCTTTTATGAAAAAAAATCAAATGTTCAAAACAACAAAAGAAATAATGTGCACCAAAATAACGTGTAAAGATTTAGTCAACATGATGACCGTAAATTCTATTATGTTCAATGAAAAAATGTGTAAAAATTACTATTTAAAAAGATTGGGGCAATGTAAAAAGCTGTATAAACAAATGTGTAGAATAATTAAATGCTGAATAAAAAGTGCAAATGCAAACAAGAAATTGGAGCATCCCACTGCAAACAGGGGATGAGGGAGGCTATTTACAGAGATAGACTCAAGCACTCAATTCAAGGACACAATGACAATAGATAGAGTGCAAGACAATGACAATATAATACAAGGCAATGAAAGAAAAATCACCACTTCAATTATAAAATTGTGTAAAAATAAAAAAAAATGAAAAATGAAAAATAAAAACACTATATTGAGAGCTAAAAATAAATAAAAACTGAATGAACATCATGTGTGTTGTGCATTGGCTTAAGACATGCAAAAATGCAGTGCGTAAGAATAAAAACAACAACAACAACAAAAAGGTGTGCACCTCAAAAACATTCATTGTCATGGACTTTCAATTAAGACAAGAGTGTTTGAAAGAAAGAAAAGAAATAGCTCATGGATGATTTTTCGTGGTCATCAAAATGCAGAAAGGAGTAAGAAAAACAAAATCAATGTGTGTGTACCTCATAGAGGCTGTACCATGAACATAAAAATGTAAAATGATGTGTGAGAAAAAGTATAAACATTATTTCAAAATCCCCATGAAGAACATGCGAGCAAATAGAAAATTAAACAAATAAAAAAGTATGTACCCGAAAACAAGCATGAGTAAAAAGGATTCATGAGTAAAAATGATAATCTTAAATTAACAAAATTAGCGTATTCAAGCTTGTGTAGTTCGTAACCGAAATGTGCGGACGCATGCTTTATAAAAAAATCTCTATTTATTGAAAAAGCAGTATAAAATATACAATAAACATAACAGTCTGGGGGTAATTCAGAGAAATTAAAAAATACGTCTTTTCTTAACTAGTGATAAATGGTGGAGTGACCAAAAAGAGCATGCCAACATAAAACTTGATATTGGCGAGAACACAAACTTGGCTGAGATAACAAACACCAATTACAGAGCTGCAATACATTTATACCAATAAAATTTAAGTAACCAAACCGCGAACAAATAATTTTGAAAGTTGTTGCATGGCATTAAAATGAAATATGCCAAAAAAAGTGCCAACAGAGGGGGAAGCAAAAAATCGTAACGATTGCAAATCTGACTTAATAAATCTATTTTTAGCCAGAAGACGACGTTCTGCCGAAAAAATAAACAATTAAAAGACTATTGCATATGTGAAGCAGCGAAATACGAACTTTAAATTCCAAAGTGGGGAAAAATGAGAGCAGAAGTATGTTAGAATACTTGATTTCGAATAGATTTAATTTAAGAAATAGAAAGACAAAGATAATTAATATTAATTATAATTAATAATCATTATAATTACTAATTATTATACATTCATAATTAGTAATTATAATGATTATTAGTAATACTCATTATAATTACTAATAACATGAGATGTGTGATGTAGATCACACGTCTCGTGTTATTTCATATAGCCCATTCAGCATACTCTACTGGACAGTAATTTTTGTCTTTCAGGTCCATCTATGTAACAGATCATCAGTTCTAAAAGTCGCTATTCGAAATCAGCATGGCAGAAAGTCAAAATGCACTCATTTATTTTCAATTCATTTATTTTCAATTAATAGTGTAAAAGCACTAGAAAATGATTAAAGCAAAATTATCAACTTTAAGCAATTGAATACATGCTTCATGCTTTTAAATATTTTATTTTAAAATATAATTTGTAAAAACTCAAAAATAACTAATACTCTTTTTTATAATAAATTTTCTCAATTATAAATCATTAGATCAAGTATCAAAACATCACAAATTGAAACATACATAAATTCCATTTATTATTAAGAAAAAACCAAGTCATACCAAACCAAAATGTTTTAAATTTATAATTTTTATTTCAATTCAGGTTAACAGTTCTGAACAAACAAACAAACAAGCAAAGAAAAAAGCGCAGTTGAAAACGAACCTAAAGAAATCGGATCTTAGACTACCATTTTGCGCTTTGTCACATTCACATTTTTTGGTGAGCAGCTCAGCTCAAACCAAGCACACAAATCCAAAAATACATGTTCCAATATCATTAATCAATTGCATCAAGCTCAGCTCATTATTGGGGGAATCCCCATTTGAAACTTGTTCAGCTTTCACAGTTAAATGACGGGGAAATGCATTTCATATCTAAGGTAATAATACCTAAGGAAAGGATTAAAAATTAAAAAAAAACTATAATTTGCATTGACCATTTTTAAAGTTCGGTAAAAAATAAGCATGTAGACGGTTTCTTAAAAATTTGAAATTCGTATAAGATGATAGGAAACCCCAAAAGTATAGATCTGAAGAACTTGTATCTGTGACTATTAGAAGTCAAAATATCACGCAGGTTTGGATTTTTTCTTTTTTCTTTCTTTTTTAGCGCAGGGGTGAAGTGGCATGAATGGGACAAATATGTTAAAAAATAAATAAGCAATATGATATTTCGGAAGGTGACATAAGAACTTCTTCTGATTTTCCTTATACATTCAGAGTGGCGTAAACTGAAATCTCCCTCCGACCATCTTCCACATTTTTTGCTTTTTTCAAATTCCCTAGATCCTTACTTTTGTCTGAAAAAGTAAGTATGTATTTTTTGATATTTTGGGGCACGAATTTATTGGATCACAAATTAAAATAAAGCAATTGCAGTAGGGATTCGAAAAAAATTAGGATGATTCTTTATAAGCTGCACTATTCACTGGGAAAAAGAAAAAAAAATAGTGCTTTTTATGGAACTTCCAGAAAAAAATTTTAGTGCGGTTTCTGAAGAAACATTTAAAAAATTTTCAAACTCCCGACATAATTAGTTTATTTGTATTTATGTACCAAAATCACATGAGTCTGTTTTTTTTTTTTTTTTTTTTTTTTTTTCCGAAATAGAGTCGGTGCACCAGTAACCGACACTAAGTTCAAAATCTCTGTTTTTGATATTTTGTGCAGATCCCCCTAGAGGTAAAGCAAAAATTTGCATAAAATTTAAGGTAAATGTCTAAATTGGGATTTGGTAGCACCGTTTGAAAAAAGTTCTGAAATAAAAACTCATTATATTAAGTTATCCGCCGAAATGTCAATTAGAGCACTTACCCTATCATCTAGTATGTGGACATTTTTGACCGTTTTTGCTTATATAAACAATATGGAATGGAAAGTGAAGTACGATCATGAAAACACTCTTGCTCTTTGCCTGCTGAATAACGTAAATTTTTTTGTCATACCTTCAGTTTTAAGGGGGAAACGCTCTCACTTCCTCTAAATGTCTTTTCGCAGTTGACTTATAGCACATTGGCGTAAACTGGCACAGTAGCATTGGGAGGGGGGGGGGGAGCAAAATGTTTTCTATTACAGGAAATATAATTTTGAAATAGGTTATATCTAAATTTTCCTGAATTTTACGCGGCAGGTATCCCCTCTCGCCCTCAGTATGCTACTCTTATGTTATAAACAGGGATTCCAACTGTAATTTTTCCCGTCCCGCCAATAATAACGGATTTCGGTTTTCAGTTATGTTCCGAATGAATAATTCTATTTTATGTATATTCTAATTTGCACAAAAATATAATTATATCATAAACTAAAAATGTAATTCCATCAAAACTTAAAAGATTTTATTCATTTTGGTAAGTTGGTTACAGTAAACAGTAGTGATAAGTTGGTTACTTCAACAAAATGACTCAAGATATATCGAATCCAAATAAACTGATATTTTTTTTAGGTTCAGTTCCGGTTTTCGTTCCAACCAAAATAATCAGTGGTGGATTTCCCAATAGGCGCATGAGGCGCGCGCCTCGGGCCTCATATTTCTAAGGGGCCTCCAAATTCGGTTTTCAGAAAGAAAAAAACTATATGTAAATATCTGTTCAAGAGACATAAACTTTGTTCATACTTTCAGGATTGCTTCTTGAGTAGAAAGCGCTTTTGAACAATCTTTTCTTTGGTGACTCCCTTTCCTCTTCACAGCATTGGACCATAATCTAAACTAATACTTTAATACGAATACTTTTAGTTTATAAGTAATTGATGCTTTAATTTCGTATTTCACTGTAAAAATATACAGAAACGTTACTTGGAAATAAGGATAAGTTAGACTTACAAATACTATACAGAAAGTATACATTTCCCTTTGAAAACTTTACTGTTTCGTTCAACCCGTCACTTAACCGAATAGTGGTCTCACGACCTTAAAAATGACTGGAATTGTAAAAAAAAAAAAAAAAAAAAAAAAAAAAAAAATTCCAGTAGTGTTCCTTGAAAATAATAGGCAGCTGAGGTGCTCTAAATTCCAAGGAAAGTTGCACGAAAATACCAAGAACTTACTGAACAAATATGCAATTCAGTGGATCTTTCCTGAGCTGTTCAATAAAGAGTTCCTGGTATTCTCATGAAACATTTCTTGGAATTTTAGGGCACTCAACTGTCCATTATTTCCAAGAAAAATTCCTAGATTTTTTTTTGCATTGTTTTAATTTGCTCACTATATTTTATCTCAAAAAATACACGTGCAGAGGGTCCCTATGCCTTTTTCCTATCGGGAATCAATTAGTTGTGTTGGGTTGGGGGATTATGGCCAATTATGTATAAGTGGAATCTATGCCGATGGGTGTGGGTGCTCCCCCTGGGGGTCTTTCTAAGGGATTCTAACCCCTATTTACGCTAAGTTTTGGAGGAAACCACAGAAAATTCCTAACGGTTAGGTTGGCGGACGCGACCTGGTTTTGAACAAGGCACATTCCGACTCCCAGTTCAGAGTGCTATGCGCTCAGCCACTGGTTGGGCCGCACTGAATCAGATTGCGGCTCAGTAGCTTGTATTGCAAGTAGGACATTCAAATACACCTGCTTTATAGATTGCCGCCCCCCCCCCAAATCAAAAAGTGTACAGTCTGATAAGAATATTTCTCATTTTAAAAGAGAAAAGCCTGAACCGCTTTATTCTACAGCTTGAGATTGAAAAATTTGTCAAATATTTTTCAGCCGTTCTTCATTTAAATGATTTAGGAAAGAAGACTCTGTATTCAGTGAAATTTTCAAATATACCTAGAATATATAATTGTTGTTGGTTGACACGATGTAAAAGAAATTGGAAACAATAATTTATCTTCTTTCGAAAAATCACTAAAAATTAAAAATTTAAGCTAGGGATAACCAATTTTTATCTTTTTTTGGAATCGAAACTTTCCGAGTATGCAATGATAAAAAATTGCCGACCAATAATTAAAAAGATATGAGCTGATACATGTGCGATAACACTTTTTTGGGGGGATATTTGATAGTTAAAAAAAAGTATTGAAAAATTAAAGAAAGCAATACTTAGCGTCACCGAAATTTCACATGCATGCAAAGTTTCAGCTCGATCGGATGATAGTGGGTTAAAATTCATAGACAAATTTTGAACTGGAATGTCATACACAGCTAATTAAAAACTTAAAAAACAAATGATGATTAATTTAATTTTTTGTTTTCAACTAAAAAATATTTATGATAACTATACTATAAACACGGCATGTATTTTATAGTCGCAGATGAAAATGCTAAACATCTATATAAATAAAACAATGTGTAAACTGTCCGTTTGTCTGTCTGTCTGTCTGTCTGTGTCTCGCGTAGCTCCGAAACGGGTGATCGTAGACCTACCCAATTTTGTACGGAAATTCTCCAAGACGGGTCTCAACACACCTCGAAGCGATTTTTTCGAAATTCGAATTAGAAAATGTTTTATTTTATGTTTTGTCCGATTTTTAGCGATTTTTCTTGCGTAATACATAATAACGCCGGTAATTGAGCTCGCAAGAAAACGATATTTACATCATCGTATAGAGGAGAAAATTTTCTTTTAAAAACTATTTGTTCGGACTGTGTAACAGAATTTGCAGATTTTTGGGAATTTTAAAAATAAAATTAAATTTGACGCTGACTTTCGAGAAATATTTTTAAAACTGCTGCATCTTGAATTCTATCTGTCGTAACTTTTTTATATTTGGGCAAAAGACGGAGCACACAATTCGCCCACTTTTAAAAGAAGAACGGGGGGAAAATATAAATTAGGAGAATTTTTACGAATTTTTAAGTAAAGAAGGATTTTCATTTCAGAAGTACCTGCTTATGAGTTTCGGTTTGATATCTTGCGGTTTGGTTGTCATGGATACAGTAACAATGATTAAAATTGCCAGTTGAAAAAAATAAATAAAAACGGGTCCCGCGAGCAGACGATTTCTTTGCTTGGCTCGATTTCCTTTTATAAATACTGGATTTATTTGTGAGAAGAAAAATTAAACTGATATAAATAGCGCAGCCTTATCTCTTATCTCTTTTCTTTTTGTAAAGGGTTGCAAGAGAGGGTGACGTATTTAAAAAAAAAAATGTCCATTTCATGTAGTGTCTGAGGTATTTAACGCTAAAACGTGAATCTAAAAGACAGCATGCCTGAGGAAATAAGACATTTTGAAAGTGAGAAGTTCACTGCAAACGGTCCATTTTCACTTTTTTGATACCGAATGACGCTGACATAGTTTTTTTTTTGTGTGTGTGTGTGTCATTAGTGTGTGTGTCATTATACTGCAATGATCTCAGGTTATTACATATATGACGCAAAATTTAAGTCAAGAGTGAAATAATTTTGCTTTTTCTAGATTCCACATCACTGGAATTAATTCGAATTACACATGTGAGGAAATTTTTCGTTTCCTACCGTCCGAAGAACGGGCACGCAGCTAGTTAATAATAAACCTAGGACCGAAGCTTAGAGCATACCCATCATAAAGTGGAATTTATTTTTAAGTCAATATTTTTTTTGTACTTTAACTACTTAAAGTATTGGGTTTTTTTTAATTTCTCTTGTAGTTTTTTTTTCATTCTATTTAAAATTTAGAATAATGTGTGTGTGTGTGTGTGTGTGTATATATTATTCATACCTAATTACTCAATTAATAGTCCTACACTTATTGACAGTTTTTGAATAAACACAAAAATTAGACTAAACAGAAAGTTTACTTTTACTATTAAACTGCTTAGGTTTGCAGTTCCAAACGGGAAATTTATGAATATATTTAAATATTTATAAATATATGTTCTAGAAGGAATGTTAAATTTTTGGTTCATTTTATCCAAGTAAAGAATTCTTCTGAACTTTGTGAAGTCATGTTTCTGATCAAGTTTCCCTTTTTCTGACCTTCAAAAGTACCTGCTAAGTAGTCAAAATTTTCATGACTGAAACAAGACATATGCCAGTGGTCCACAAAAAGTAATTCGACGTAATTAAGTAACAGTGAAAAATAATCAATATAAAACTGCAGTTGCTGGGTTATACTCAGAGGTATGCTGATGTTTATTTAGTGTTAATCATGAAAAGTGAAACGTAGTACAAAAATTATTGAGATAAAAAATGTTTTTTTAAGATGAACAAATCTATAAACATAAAAATTATTTTAAAATTTTAATACTCCTTTTGTAGCAGGCCCTGACTATCGGACGGACACTTGGCGCACGTGCCCTGGGCACACATGGAGAAATAAGCCAAAAAATTGAGTTTAACACGATATACAGGGGCACAAAAATTGAGAAAGCTAAAGGACACAAAATCTGAAAAGTGCCCTGGGCACAAAAGTGTTATAGTGAAAGTCAGGCCCTGGTTTGCAGACAAACTAGATATAAAAGGAATTAAAACATTTTAAAATAATTAATAATAATGTAAAGGAGTAAGTGATTTTTTTTTTTTCCTTGAGGAGGAGGCCTCAAAATTGAGTTGCGCCTCGGGCCTCTCCAGAGCAAAATCCGCCACTGAAAATAATGTGTTTTTTTCCGGTTTTAGGTTCAGTTCAGGCTCGAAGCCCTGGTTATAACAATATCCAAAACTTTCACATGGTCAGATTCACGCGAAAGTAGTTTACATCACAAAAATGGGCAATAGTGATTGGCAGAAACTTGAAGGGCAGTCTGCATATATTGAACCACACAACTAACATTTACAAAACTCTTTTAACATATTTTTGTAGGAGAGTTTGGAATTTTGTTTATGGCCGCACTGAAACGTCCAAAGATAAAAATTAAGATTTTCAGATCTTTTAAGATTGTGTCTATTTCTTTAATAAAATAAAACTATACAATATTCACACCGCAAGCGAGTAGAAAAAGTACATACAAAGATAATTCAGGGAATCTTATAACTCTCCCGCTTTGCATTCAATGTAATTTTTCAGGCTTTAAAAAATCATCTCAGTAATCTCATTAGGATTTTTTTTCTTTCGAAGGGATCCCGCAGCTAATTCGACCTACGTTCCTTTGGAGCTATATCAGTGTTTGTGACGCCACCTGTTGGAGAACGGTGTCATTATTTGGTGTCTATCATACATACCGATATCTCGTACTGTGCTAACATAATGATTGATAGGCAAGTTACGTGATTAGAATTAATGTTTGATATTCGATTTCCACTTGCAAATGTTCAATTTTAGATAAGAAAAGCTATTATAGTACTTAATTTATGTTGTATATTTATTCTACACCGTCGCATTTGGTGCATGGACGTTAATTTTTCAAAGCTAAAAGTTTGAGCCGGGTGCAGAAAAATACCATTTAAATTTCGGATGTTTGCGCATTAATGTCAAATATAATAACATATATACGCTAATACACATTAATACATAAAATTTATTTTGGAAGTTACTAAACTTTCGACATATAAACTTTGGTAAACAAGTTACTTTTTATCGTACCTTTCTTTCTTTTGTGAGATTAGTTAACAAATTTCACATTATACTGTACGCTTGATACTGTAGAAATATTAAAAATTATTCTCGCTTTCATGACTTTAAAATCCCCTTAAACGTACTACATTTCGTAAAAAACGCATAATTTATTGATTATTTTGCAAAAAGAAAATGATAATTTCTTCTACTTTTTCTGTAATGGTGTGTTTTTGTAAAACATTTGAATTAATCATGAAGACACAAAGAAAAGTTGGCTGTATATTTATACGTATGCCTGCATTTTGTTAACCGAATATTGGCCTGAGTTGAATTAGACTAAAAACTGTAAATTTTAAGAACAAGATGTAATGTTCGTTTTAACACTAAAAAAAAAAGTAATATAACACACACAAATTAATAAAAATAAAAAAGCGGTATATGTATATTGAGCACTTTTAAGTATGTCTTTTTCCGGTAGCAGATAATTAAAGTACTTTCCTGACCATGCGAAAAATATACATGCATGTTGCAAAAATCTTTTTTTAAATAAAATTCATGAAGACGTGACCAGTGGCGCACCCAGTATTTTAGTTTAGGGAGCGGGGCCTGGGCTACAAATTCTGCTGAACATGGTTATAGTGACCTCGACTATAGTTATAACTCTCTTATAAAGTAAAAATATTCTGTGTCACTTGGCTTGCCCATAGCACAACATGTGCACACGCAATGTAACTCGTTATAGTCAAATAATTATCAGATCATTACAGTATCGTTGAAACCGAATTTAACTGTGTTTCGTACACGAACTGTAAGCATTTATTTAAAAACTAACTTTTTTTTTTTTTTTTTTTTTTTTTGTAAACAGTTCTTTAGAAGTAACTTAAGAACAATTTTTAAAAAGAAAAAAAATAAATTCTTTAGGGACAGTTTTCAATTTTTAATGCTTTTCACTTCTAACTTTCCACCTTTGGGGGGGGGCGGGGTTGAGCCTCCATAGCCCCCCTCCGTGGGTGCGTCTATGGCCATGATTGTTCGGTGCTCGAGAGCATGATCTCCAGCTTGCCGGTGACGACGAATGTTTACGTGCAATTCGCGTGCATGGATTATGTGTGGCTCCAAATGTCATCTCGGTTGTCGTTTGCAATCTTTCTTAGTGCCAGTATTCAGAAGACCTCTCTTTGACGATCTAAAATGTAGAGATAGTTTCCCAGGTATTGTGCAAGGAGCTTTTGATGATACATTCGATGACATAATCTGTCCTCTCACAGGAAGCAAACTATTACAGGGTAACTCAAAAATCTTCCTACTTCTGAAAGGCAAACAAAAAGGATTGCACATTGCAGGAGAATCTCCCCCCCCCCCCCCCACCCCATCTTCAAGAAACTGTACGTACGTCACTGTTTACTAGGTGTCACTTTCAAAACACAGAGATTACAAATTCATGTTACATCTATCGTATATTTATAAATAAACATATTTTTCGGTAATACTTTTTTTTTGTATCCTTTGAAATGTGGGAGGTTTTTTTTTTGGGGGGGGGAACTTATATGTAAAACACATTAATTTTTTAACTTAAATTTTTATCGTCAAGAAATTTGACGGTATATTTTAATTCAAAATGAAGGCTTCATGCAGGAAAAGCATTCGGTCTTAATGTAGTAGATCAACTATAATTCAAGATTGTCCAGTAAAGCATGAAAATATGAAATTAGTGCAAGTTAATGATTTATTCGCATTTTTTTCAGTATTTATTTAATAGTAGTCTTCCAAATCTTAAATATGTATAAAGGTAAAGTATTGTCTTGTAATCATCAAGGGGGTAGGTAGAAGTTGGCTCTTAAAACTATCATAACTGACTGATATATGTTACAATACATAATAGAACATATTATGTAACAGTCATCTAGCATGAGGCATGATAACTAGCATTGGGTAACTGGACAACTCAATTGAGATTTAGGACTTAACGAGGTTCTGCAAATGAGATTATTCATCATCTAAAGCAAATGTGCGATGTAACAGATCATCCCATATTCAAGGCATTTTGCTTATTCTAATGATATCAAATCAATCTTTAGACATTCAAAGGGCAGTCTAAAGTGTGATAAAACCATGTACAGCATCCAGATTTATCATGGCATTTATCACTCTACATTTCTTATTACTTGTATTCCTAGTAGAATGTTTACACAGATTTTTTTTTTGAAATTGATTAAACAAAATTTTGGTTGGCTCTGTTTCAAGGAAATATTTTTGTTGACTCAAAAAATTTTTTGTTAATTCAAGAAAATATTTTGTTAATTTAACAAAAATTTTGTTAAAACCCAACAAAATAATTCACTTGAAATAGCGCTAGCCAAATTTTGTTGAATGAACAAAATTTTGTTGAATTCAACAAAAATTTTTTTTCACGTGTACATCTATTTATTTAAGGCATCAGTTGCAATAAAAAATGCGCATTTTACTGACTGTATGCTTGATCTCTAAGATTATGTTATACGTTTTGTCGGGTGTATAACATAAAAGTGCAGCTCATTTCCATAGAAGTGCCACTTAGAGCTATTTAAGACGTTAAAGGAAATTCCCTTCAGAAAGAACGATTGCTGATTTTGGGACCCTTCAGAAACTGCTATCCAAAGTGGACAGTCTGAAAAATGGAAAATTAGCAAACAACCCTTTGAATCCAAATGTAAAAAAAAAATAAAGGAAAATATTTGAAATGTAAATATTGGAGGCTATGGTAAGTATGTTGACGCAGGTCTGTCGAGAGGGGGGGGGGAGAGGGGATTCCCCCGGGCCCCTGTTTTCTGGGGGCCCGGGCGAAACTTTCAAAAAAATTTTCTGTATAGACAGAAATAGAATTCGCGAAAGCCAACACCGACTGGAATAAGTAGAGACGAGGTCCTAAACGAAACTGGATTTTTGACGTCATGTACGCGCTTTTATTTTGGGGGGGAGGGGGGGGGGCAAACGCACCACCTTTGTGCTTTCATACGCGGGGAATCACCATGACAACTCCAGGCCGGCAGGTACAAACTTGGTAATTTCCAAGCGCGGGAAAATTCATTCATCCCCAAAATGTTCTTGGAATAAAATTGTTCAGAACTGCTCTGGGAATGTGGATTTTTGAGTTGTTTGTGGAGAGTTTACTTACCCTTTTACACTTCTTATTATCACAGTGATTATATATTTATTTTTTTAATAATTATTAGTTATAAAGTATGTTTATTTCGTCAGTGCTTCATGAATAGGCTTAGTTTCTCACAGCAAACATTTGAGATTAAAATTTTCTTATTGCTAATGAAACATTTCATTGAAGCTTTTTATGTTGGGGGGGGGCGGCAGGGGGGAGGGTCCGGCAGATATCCAACCCCCGGGCCCAAGTTTGTCTCTCGACGGGTCTGTGTTGACGTGATATCAAACTCTATTATAGGTAGATTAGAAAGGTGTGTGCTGTGTTAAGGCAAAGTTGCACAAGAGCTATCCGCTAAGAATAGGGGGGGTGCCTTGGTCGCAGGACTATTAAAGGGTTTCAACAACTAAAGAAAACTTGTCCAAACTCCAGACCGTTAAATCGACAGCCACGCGGCATGCCAGAACTCTAGACCTTCACACTTCAGCCGTCTAAAATTTTGAGTATCTTATCGAGTCGGTCATGCTGGTACTAGATTAGAAAGCATACGGTGTGCGTAGCGAATGTGGATATTCAATATATGGGATAGAAAAAGGGTACCCTCTTGGACGGCGTTAAGAATTTCTCAAGATTGTCTGCCTGCAGGAGTTTCACTAGGAAGAAGGCAAAAAAAAAAAAAAAAAAAAAAAAAAAAAAACTTCTAAGTACAGATAACCTGATCAAATTTAAAAGGTTTTCTGTGAGATTGTAAAGTAGTTGTAGAAAACAAGTCTCAAAATCTGATTACTTCAACAATAGAAATAGTATCTTATGAACAGTTTTTTTTTTTAAATTGTGGTTGGTTTTAGCTTGAGCATACATCATTCTCACTATCTTCAAAAAAGTGAATAAAATATCAAACAAGAACGTAACTGCTGACGAATTCTAACTACGACATAAAAAACAAATTACAGAATATAGAAAATTATTTCATACACTAGTAGCTAATATTAACCTCAAACTCACGTACCTTTCTCTCTCTCACTCTTTTTTCTTTTCCATAAATATAGTTTATGTCTTTTTAGTTTATGTCTATGATTTTTTTTAAACATTGACAAGTTGAACTATCTTTACTGGTTAAAAAATAACCTCTCAAGCAACGAAATGACGCCTGTGTTGCCATAAATTATATATAAATGCAAAACATTCGTTATTTTGAAGGTTTAAAAAGCTTTTTGACTGGTTTGACAAATCTTTATCGACATATAAGATTGATCTCAGTTTAGCCAATCTGTTCAGATATACTTCATGCAAGTAGTAAGCCACTGAAAAAAACCTAAGATACGACAAAAGTAAATAACTTTACTTTCCGAAGAGTAACAGTTATTTTATTATTGTTTAGTAGGAATAGATTATGAATATATAGGAGAGGTAAAATCTATATAAATAAAATTAGACTTTTGTCTGTACATTTCTTGGAATTCAAACATTTTGCGATTTCTATCCGTTTCAAGCACCCGGGAATCCGATGCGACCCTCAAAAGAAAGTTTGTCTGTCTGTCATTCTGTCATTCTGTCGTTCTGTCATTCTGTCCGTGACGCTTTCTTTGTGTAAGCATAACGCAAAAACGACTGAAGCGAATGACATGAAATTGGGTGTCATGATAGGTGGTCACTCAACTTAAAACATAGGCGTCGAATTTTTAAAAAATCTTGATTAGATTTTCAGATTTTGCGAAAATCGTTTCAAACTGCGTAAATTTGTGTTCAAGCATCACGCAAAAACGACTGAAGCGAATGATATGAAATTGGGGGTCATGATAGGTGGTCACTCAACTTAAAACATAGGCGTCCAATTTCTAAAAAATCTTGATTGGATTTTGAGATTTTGCGAAAATCATTTCAAACTGCGTAAATTTGCGTTCGCACATCACGTAATAAATGCAAAGGTGAAAAAATGATATTTGGTGAAATGATAGGTGGTCACTCACCTTAAACTATAAGCATCTAATTAAAAAAAGTCGATCAGATTTCGAGATTTTGTGAAAATCGTTTAAAACTGAGTGAATCTTTGTTCCCGCATTACGTAATAGCGACTAAAGCGAATGATATGAAATTTGGTCACACGATAGATGGTTGCTCAACATAAACTATAGGAGTCCAATTTTTTTAACATTTTTATTAGATTTTGAGATTTTGTGAAAATTCTCTCAAAATACGTTTATATTTCTTCAAACATCACGTAATAACAACTAATACGAATGATACGAAATTTAGTGATATGATAGGTAGTTGCTAATCTTAATTTATAGGCGTTGAATTTTAAAATTATTTTGATTACATTTTGAGATTTTGCGAAAATCGTTTTAAAATGCTGAAAATTTGTTCCAGCATCACGAAATAAAGACTGCAGGGAATGAAACGAATTTGGGTGACAGGATAGGTTGTCACTCAACTTAAATTCTAGGCTTCCAATTTTTCCAAAATTTTGATTAAATTTTGAGATTTTGCGAAAATTATTTCAATATGCGTAAATATTCGTTCGCGCATCACATAATTACGACTAAAGCGAATGAAATGATATTACTTAGTTACTCTCTAACCTGTAATATTTTAACAATACATAAAAATTATAGCTTCGCTTTCTTTACTTTGGCAACATACTACATCCATTCTGTGTACTCCTACAATGCTGACGAAAGTTCTTGCTTTTTGGAAATTTGCATTCACTAACCCGTCGAGGACGGGTACTTCAGCTAGTATTTTTTAAAAGGAAAAGCAAAAATTTAACTGAAATTGTCATTTTTAGAGTATTTAAAGCGGGCTTTTAGTGAGATAAATGTCTTATTAAAACTTTGTAATCGTATAAAATTTCTAATCGAAACCATTCTTTTACAGGAAAGCTCTAATTTCAGATCTTTGATCTCCTTACAGTTTTTAGACAAGATCCTTTTGTAATAAGGATCTTGTCTAAATAATTGTAATAAGGATTTTTTTTAATAATTAGATCCTTTTGTCATTTCAATCCTTGATGAGTAGAAAAAGAGCGATTGAAATATAAAAGATTATTTTCAGAAAAATGCCGACAGGGTTGTGTAGGGGTTAGAGAGCCATTCTAGTACGTCCGGGTTCGATACCCGGGACGGGCTTGTGTGTCATTTCGTTCGTCCCTTCATAAGAGGCAGCCTCACCATGGCACAGTGGTTATGCCACTGGAAATGGTAGACGGGCGATGTGTGAAGGTCCCGAGTTCGGGTCCCATCGCGCGCCCGTCGACCTATACCGTTCGGAGATTTCCGTGGTTTTCTCCGAAACTTAGCGTAAATACGGGTTAGGACCCCTTAGAAAGACCCCCACGGAGGGCACCCCACCGATCGGCCTAGAGCCCCCACGTAGCTAATCGGCCGTAATCCCACAAACAAATCATAAGAGGCAA
The DNA here is from genome assembly GCA_038373885.1 of Cheiracanthium punctorium. Lineage (NCBI taxonomy): Eukaryota > Metazoa > Arthropoda > Arachnida > Araneae > Cheiracanthiidae > Cheiracanthium > Cheiracanthium punctorium. The sequence goes on along the minus strand of JAWZYV010015392.1, from coordinate 371,202 downwards.
CGCTGGTTCACCTATTAGGTGTCTCCTTAATAAAGAGATCAGTAATTCCGGCCTTAGTAGTGGCTAATGCCTGTACGGCAAGTGCCCGCCATTAGAAAAAAAAAAATAGAAAAATAGCTAACACAATTTATGAATCATTCCACGTGACGTAAACACACTCTGCACTCAAAAATGAGTATCAGTGAGATTCGTTTTGGGTGTTTTATTATGTAATCTACAAAATTACTATAAATAATATTTAAATTTGCAAAAGAGTATCATTTAATGCAAAGAGTTTAGTTGTCTATCGAAATTGATCCTTTTCATTTCCGATAGATTTGTTTGTTTGTTTGTTTCGGGACAATGCTACACGAGAACTATCTGACCAAGGCGAGGATGGCATGGAAGGAGCAATTTTTAGGTGGCTCTGTTCACGTTACATCTGGAGAAAAAACCAAAACTCCAGAAAGTTAGACCGCGTGGTAGGTCAGAATCCTGAAACAACACATTTCAGTCATCTCCAAATAATTTTCTGGTAGGATTCTTTTCAAAAGATATTATTATGAATTGAAATCGGTTCATTTCTGAAGCAGTTAAAAAAATTTCCTATTCCAAGATTTTGAAATTTTAGATTAAGTGCTTTAGAATATGCTCTGCCCAGTATAATAACGGATACGCTATGCACCAAACTGAGGAAAAAAGTAAAATTTTTTGTTACAGCTAAAAAATAATTTAAGAAGAATAAAATGTAATTGATAAAACATTAAAAAAAAAAAAAAACTTAAAAAATTGCCCGCGGGCTTTGTTTGTGGTCCAGTAGGTTCTTTAAGGCTTTAAACTTTTGCAATTTGAAATTCAGTCGAGAGAATTATAAATAAAAAGGAATATTAAAAAAGATTTAAACAATTATGAAATTGAAATAGTGAGAGAAAGAGAGAATATGACTTTTTTCCTTCCATTTCACATCTCCAGTTGTCACTTTCAAAGCCCAGGAGGATCATTTGGGTTCAAATTAATGATGAAAAAAATATATTTAATTAATTTTTCGCACTTTACTTTTTCTAATGCTGGATATTTTAATTAGATTTTGCAACTTTTATTTTTATTGATTGCGTATAAAAAATAGTTTTAAAAAGCAAGATTTCTGAAAATAAGTATTTTATCATAGAATTAATTTACTCTTAAAATACTGTACTAATTTCCTAACTATTTTAGCAATAGGCGTTTGTGGTATCTTGATCTAGCGAGAATTTTCTGATAGTAAGCGGAGCTATGTAAAATAAATATATAAAATAAGTATAATTAAAGAGAAACGAATTCTTGATAAAAGGCAGATACAATTAATCCAAAACATCAAGTAAGTTAAAAAAATAGTTCTTTTTTACATCATAATTTATTTTATAATTTCTAAAACGATTGCTGACATTCAAAACAGATGAATCAAACTATAAATTTGTGTAAAATGCATAACATGGTAGACTATTAAATATGCTCTCTTAAATTTCATTTTTAACTATACTAGTTGATAAGTTCAAAACTATAGATTCGGACAGAACAAAATTTATTTTTTGAGCTTTTGGAATCGTAGATGCTAACGAAAACAAACTTAGTGCATTCTCCTGTTTGTCATTTTTTTGAAAGAAAATTGATTTAATGAATCTTAATTAATGTGAAAAAATATTTAATCCTTTAAAATGCTATGATTATTTTTGGATTTTCATAGATTATTTTTTGAATTAAAGAACAGTGAAAAGAACGCAGCATTTAAAGTGTTATCGCTTAAATTTTAAAACATCTCTTTAAAATTAGAAAGAATAATTTTTCAATTTCTCGTAAGCATTATACATTGAAATTAAAAACCCAAGCAATGGCCGAGCGCATAGCGCTCTCAGCTGGGAGACAGAAGGTGCCTGGTTCTAACCCATGTCAAGTCTGCCGACCTAGCAGCTCGGAGTTTTCCCGTGGTTTTCTCCGAAACTTTGTGTAAATGCAGGTTAGGACTCCTTAGAAAGACTCCGACGGAGGGTACCCTCCCTCGGTCTACATCACTCGTGTAGATAATCCGCCGTATACTCCAAATCAAATCAACATGTGAAAAACATTTTCATTTTCTGAGTCCATGTTTATTTATTTTTTCCTCTCAAAAGATTTATGACGTGTTTTCCCCCCCAAAAAGGACAGTCTAAGAACTGTTACGAAAATATTCCCTATTTAGAAATGATCTTAACAAAGTCATCTTCTCAACCCCGCCTCCCGTTCCCCCCATACTATTCAAATCTAGACACGACTGTTGGGAATATATCATCTTGATTTGTATATCCGTACATGAGAAGAGAACTTCCAGCAAATATTTATCGGTTAGAAATTACAATATCCTACTTATTATATCGACGTAATTGACGTCGATCTTTTAATTTGGGAACTCTCACAACTATAATTAGCGTGGGCGAACAAATTCCCAACTCATCCCAGCATAAAAAGACTAGCAATTTAATTTATAATTTTCAATTCAAAGTTTTAGCTTATCTCGTAATTATAATCAGCTCCGTGAAAATTAAAAGATGAACACGAGTTTAATCAAGATATGACAGATGGGTAATCAATCTCTATTTGCTCCGTTGTGTTTTAATACTTGGTAACGAGTTTAGCAACATTTACTTTAGTTTTTTTTTTACTACTGATATGGGTGAGTCTACCTGTAACTTTCTTAATGGCTTTCGGTGTACTGCGCTGCAAGTCTTTAGTTAGCGAAATCGTTTCATCGCCGGATAATTCTTCTGCTCTCCACTTTACATGACAGGTTGATGCTGTTGTTGAAATTCTTGATGGTAGTTATTGTTGAGATTGAATTTGGAGCTAAGTGATTGATGTGGAGCGAAAATGTGGCTTGTGTGTTTAAAATTTACGGTAACGCAAAAGATTGTTCTGGAACATTAGTGAGTTTACCTGGGCATACGTTGCTGGTAATATTTTTGTGAGTGAAAGTTTGTTTTACTAATGCACTGCGATAATTAATATACGAAAAGCGTTGACAGTGAAGCTTTTTGTGAATTAAACGAATTTATCAATCAAAGTTGGCATGTAAAATCAGCTACAGTTTATCGGAAAAACTTTGTTTAACTATATTCTTGTTTTGTTCGTTAAATGTGTAAGAACACAAAACCTTTTTGTTTGCCGGGGGAACATAACAAAACAAATTGTCTGTATACAGGGTGTACCAAATTTTATTCTTTATCTATTAGAGATAAGTGAGCAGTGTAAATGGAAAAAAATGTTCAAAATAAGGTCGGAAGTAAGACACTGTTAAGAGAAAATTCATCTCGTCAGTTTTCAAAAGTGACACTTTCTAAATTTTTGTACAACCCCCTTACAAAACATTCCCAATTAGTAAATTGTGCACCATACGCTAATGAGGTGATGTGCCAAATTTGAGCTTGAAGTCTCAGAGATATCTTTATAGAAAGATGATAGGGGACTATACATGATTTTGTACGTAAACATTTATTCCTAGAGTAGAAAAAAAGGTTTTCTTTCGTTATTTCTGTACGACCCCTGAAATGCGATCATTCGTAGTGATTTTTTCCTTAGAGAGCCATTGAGAAGTGGCTTAAGTCAGCGTTATATTTATCTCCATATCTCCGACACTTCTTAAGGTATAGTTCTCAAATTTTAGGTCACCTCTTTAATGTATGGGGCACACTTTACTAACTGGGAATTGTTTCATACAGGGGTCGTATAAAAAGTAAAAAAAGTGTAACTTTTTCAAAATTAACGTGAAGAATTTTTTCTTAATGGAGTATAATTTCCGGCCTTATTTTGAACATTTTTTTTTCAATTTACACTGTCCACTTATCTCTGATAGATAAAGAATTCAAGCCCGTTACCAACTTTTGGGACACCCTGCATAATCTGCATATAGTGTCGTAAAAATTGTCTTGAACTGTAACGGAAAAATGTTTTCAGTTGTTTAGCATTTTGTCCATTAAGTTTTATCGTTGAAGTCGTTTAGAACTTATGTACTCAAAAAGTTTCTTTAATTAATGCAAACATTTAGGTAACTCATCAAATTGGTAAATTTGAGGAACGGTAAGTATTTTTTCACTGATCTGCTTTTAATGTGTGAGTGTGCTTTGTGTTTACGTATATGAAGTGGAATTACATGTTGTACCGGTTTAAACAATTTTAAATAGCCAATTACTTATCACTAGTTCTTGTGCTAATTGAACTTAAAAAATGTTTTTTTAAGGTTTTCACGCAATCGTATTACTTTTTATCACTTCTCAACAAACTGAAAAGCCTTGAAAACTTCTGTTTGTTTGTTTGTTTGGCCGTCTGGCCTTTTGGTCGTAATCTAATCAACGTAAATATGCGTTAATTGTCTCGAAATTTCTTTATGTTATGGATATGCACTGAATCCTGGGTGTTATTGATATGTATCAAACGTCTATGGGAAATAGGGAAGGGAACAATTACTAAAGGTCATAAAATGACTCGATATTTAAAATTGCTTGCCAATTTTTTGTAGCTATCAAAAGGTAATAATTTTTGACAAATGGCATCTGTAAGTATGGCATCTGTAAGGACAGTATTAAGGTTTACTCACGCATAATTTTACCAGAGATTAACACAGAAATTCTGAAAATTCGCTTGAGTAATAATGAAAAATTTGAAAACATGTGTTGAGCTATGCCACTAAGATTGTTTGACTTGACGTCATTAGACTTCTTTCTTTTGAGATTTTTGAAAGAAAAGTACATCCCAAAGAAGATTATAGATTAAATACGATAAGTTCTACTACAATACGAAAATGTTATTGAAAATTTCACAAAAAGTATGAACGCTTGCAAGCAGAGTTAATGCGGCCACTTATCCGATATTGTATTGTACCTATACAATCTATGTTTGTACTCGAATGTTTATGTGTACCATGTTTGTATATTAAAATAAAAACATTAGTACTTTTCCCAATAAATAATACGTTTTAGTAATAAATTAAAATTTCAGATCATTTTTAAACACAGGACTGCTTTCCTTTCAACACAGAATTGCCCCTGTTTCTTTGTGATGATAAAGCTATTCCACATGAAACGTCCCTGATTTCAAATGCTGATTGTACAGAAAGTATGCATCTTATAGAATTGCGATTTTCGGTATCATGAATAGAAAAAAAAATATTTTTGCGCTAAATTACCTTTTTTCAGAGAAAAGTAAATTTTTGTTAAATATATTACTCTTACGTCATATAAGTGTCTATTTTTTTGCTGCGGATGCTGACTAATGAGCAGACATGACAACAGCACAAATTTCCAAAATACGTGCAGGCTGGAACCACCAGTTTCTAGTCACGGGTATTATTTACCTGCAACCTGGCAGTGCACGATTCCCTCGTCTTGCGGAAACTGTTTTGTCTGAGGAAACGGACGAATTCGGAAAGTCTTTCAATAGAAGTCCAACAAATTCAATTCATAAAGCGTCACGAGAACTAAACATCTCACGGACGGTAGTCCATAAAATGCTGCATAAAAGACTGCATAGGTGTGACTATAAAGTATAAATCGTTCAGGTGCTAAAACCGAAGACCTGCCAAAACACAGAAACTTTGCTATTGAGATCCACAACCGCTCCCAATTACCTAGAGAATCTGGTATTCAGTGAAGAATGGAGATTCCACACATGCTTAATACTTAATCATCTCAAAATTCGTATTCTGATTTCAGAACCTGTTACCGTTGTCAGGGATAGCAGCGAAGTCAATGGGTGATGTGCCCGATTGCGATAGAATCATCGGACCATTTTTTTCACAGAAAAAACTGTAATTTGTCCCATTAATCCAGACATTCTTGAACAGTTTGTTTTTTAACAGCTACTCCTTTGTAGCCAAATGGGATATTCCGGAACATTTTCGTCGTTCCTTAGACGAAATATATCTTCAGCAAGGGAATGGACAGGATTAATTGTCCACTTGGCACATAAAGCCTCTGGATATTTTCCTGTTAGGTTACGTAAAATATATATGGTGTACTCTACGCCTGAAAGTGATACTTACGATCATCATGAAGTTGCAGAAAATATCAATTTAGTTACACCTGGCATGCGGAACAATTAGATGCATATAGATTGAGCATTTTGTGAGCTAAAACCGGAGCCCATATGAATAGAAAAAAATGTAACTTTTCCAGAAAATAAACGTTTGCAGAAAAATTTACTTTTGTTGCTGCTATTCATGATACTGCAAACCATAAATCTCTAGGACTCTTAGTTTGCGTGCAATTTACATTTGAAATCAGAGAGGTTCGTGCGTTTAGTCGTATATCTCTATATTTACACCTTGTTTAAAATGGGGAGTTCTTGGTAAGCATTTAAAGTAAGTATCTATAAGAATTCCGTCTGATTAAATGTTGATGCCCATTTTAAGCAATGCATATGACAGCACCCAGTGTCATTACTTTAAGATGTTCAAGTATTTGAAATACAAGGGTAAAGACGTTTTTTGTCAGAGTAATTTTTACAATACCATTATACTGAAATCTTGATTAAATGCATTAAAATGCTTTTGGCGCACTTTTAAGCTCCTAGAAAGCGTTAAATTTTATATAAGTAATGAAATAAAAACAGGTTAAATTAGCTTGCCGCCAGTAATTCCTTATAAATCTAATTGCAAAGTTAGCAAATTCATCTAGCAGTATATATTAATCACTGGTACAATTTATCATACATTAAATGAGAAAGATCAGCTAAATAAATTATTCATCGGGTATTTATTATTATGAATAAATGAATGGAAATTTGTTGACTGTTCTTAACCTGAAGCACTATCCTACATTTATTTTATTAACTTCATGAAAGACACGTTTTTATAGATTAATGTATACGGTTTTCACATAGAATAGAAAACGTGTGAAGTAATGGTTCCAGGAAGATTTGTCTGGCATTACATACCAGCTTACTTGCAATGCAAATATATGACAAAATTAATTCTTCATAAATATTTTTACCATACTTTTTGTACTTTTCAAATTATATTTCATTTATAAAATAACTCTCTTATATGTTGAATATTGCGTAAAACAAACTTTAATGTCGAGGTGATAGGATAGCGTACAGTCAGTGGCGTAGGCAAGGGGGGGATTGGGGGTCACTAAAGTCGTACTACATAGATGACAGCTACGAAGTCCCTCCGTGGCTGTCTGAAGGGGTCTGGAGCGCTCGCACTGCAGAGAGTGGCAGAATCCTCTGCTGCTAACAATGATGAACAGGAGAGAATCGCCTAGTCGAATTCGATTTAACTCTTTGGAAGAAATTAATTTTCACAGCGCCCAAGCGTCGATATGGAACTGTATAGACTGCTGAAATGAACCGAACGCTGACAAAGTGTAACCGTTGCCATCCCTAGATTTAACTATCAGCAGCATGAGAGTCGATCAAATCAGCAATCGTGTGCCACATTGACAACTGTGTCAAAGATATTCTTTTTATCTGCGCCATGCGACTGGCGATTCGATGTTTCTGGCAACGGTTGCCTTTTTTTTAGTATTGAGAAGTCCAGTTGTTCTTCAATATTCATGGACACAAGACAGAGAAACTGGAGTTAGAGAGGTCACAGCCTTTTTTAGACAGCCCCTCAGCGGTTTCATATCCATGCACACCCAGGTATGACGGTATTCAGTGGAGACACACTTGTTTTCTCTGATCAAGCCTAGTCAGCTTGCAACCAACATTTTGGCCAGTACTCTCCATGATCTTTGGTTACTTTTTTGAATATTGGAGGAAGTGCTGCTGCCCGTCGGAATCCGGATACTGCCTCTATAGTTGGGAACATAATTGAGAGCGCCACTGGCAGCGTTAAGACGGTTAGCGATCCAAAGATGGAACAGTAGTCAGTTTTTCTCGAGGCTGATTTTAATATCTATTTCAGGAGTGTTACTAGTCCCGCAGTGGTCTGGGCGCTAAACTCCGTTCCCATAAAAACACGCGAAGTGAAGCAGCATCCGGCTTGGCTAATGCTTGGGAGGGTCATCTCCCTCTCGGCTCGTCCGGTGTGGAACCGTGCACGCTAATGGGAGCTGGTGCACGTAAAATCCGTCGTGGCTCCAAAGTCCTCCAAGTTGTTAAACGATACCTCTGGAGGTGCCGATTTCAGGTGGTGGTTGGGGTCTCATCTGGAATCGGTTCAAAAGTAGGGACCAACAAGTAGAAGTCCAAGCCCCTCGGGGGCACTGGCACCCATCTTTCTATGGTCTATCCATGGATACGACCACAACAACAACAACAGGAGTGTTACTAAAAAGTTCCACTCTCGTCTCTACTTACATTCGAAAGGCATTTGTATAAATTGCCAATGCTTAGTCAGGAATACCATTAATGACTTAATTAAGCGTCAACTGCTTTAGTAATTATGAATGGTGATTATGCTTGGCAATATCGGTCGATAACTCTTCTCGGAAGTCTTTAACATCGACAAAGAATTTACTTTTATTATATAGATTTAACAATGTTTATTTACTTTGAAACTTAATATTGCCTTATTATCACAGTAAAATCCAGAATGTTGAATAAGGCATTTTTTGGGTTACTGATTTGTTTTCAGACGTACATGTACTGAATTTTTTTTCAAGTATTGAGTTAATATTCATTATAGTCTAATTATTTAAATTGCAAAGATTTCGTTCAAGTGCTTTCAAACTTAGTAAAACGTACTAAGATTCATAACACATTGAATCAAACCACAGTAAATTAATCAAAGCTATTCAGATGTAAATACGGTTTTTCTCATGAACACATTACGACAGAACCAAAGTTTAAAATCCTATTTATACTACATTAAAAATGTTACATTTTCTATGATAAAATTCTTTATAATGCATAAAAACTAGGACATGTCAATCCAATATATTTTTCCGTGTCTAAAAGGAAAATTATGTATGTACCATTAGATTTACTTTTCACTTTTAATGCAGTTTATGATTTATTGTTGAAAAACTGTTTTTCTGTGGAGTTGATTTTTCAGAAGATTCTTTACATAAATAAATAAAAACGATACACGACATTTATTCATATGAATATAAATAGAACGGCAAATTTATCAAGCAGCAAATATCCAGACAACAATCTGTCGCTTTATGACAGCAATGTATGTATAATGCATACAGTTCCCACATTTCGAAGTTTTATCGTGTCAAAAATTTATACTTTTTTATTTTTCGAATATGTTTGAAACAGTTATTAACAGATTGCAAATGACTGATATCTCCCTTAATAAGAATGTCATGTTAGCAATCCATAATTTTGCGATGCTAACTTTGTAATAAATATCCTTTCTTCTTTTCTCTCTTGCGGTAATGTAGGAACTAAAATTTAAAGTGATTTGTCAAATAAATTTATGAAAATGCCTATAGAGTGTCTTGAGTAATGTATTTTCTAAATAGTTGTTTACACGTTATAAAGGCTGCATTAATATTTTTTCGGATGCAAAATTGGTCAAAGTTATTATTAATGAGCTTGATTTTTAGAAGGTATTGTAAATAAATAAAATGAAGAGTAAACTAAATTTAACGTATTTTACTTCATTTTTAGATAAATTGATACATTTCAATATATACCATCCAATTATAGCATAGGTTTTAATTTATATTGATTTTTAACTAATGATTAATTTTGTCGAATTCCACTGATGCATCTTAAAAAATTTTTGAATATATTGTTTATTACGCATTTTAGTTACTGCACATAGAATTTATAATTTTATCTTTTGTAGTTTTAAAGTTTACCAACTGGTGTTAGTTTTTGCAGTTTAAAATAATTACATTGCAATATAATTTCGATTTAAAATGCTTCATTTTCAGTCTCCTTAAAACGAGATTTAAAATGAACCATTTACTAGAAAACAGGCCTTAAAATTCTGTGGTTATCTATCACTAGACGGCTAGTTGATAGAACCTACTGTCTCAGTATAAGACGAAGAGTACTTGTGTTTTTCAGGGTAGAAAGCTTTTTAGGATATTGTCAGTCTAAAGTATTTGACCAGCGTCGTCTTTGTCTACCTTTTTTTTTTCACCCTAATTTATTCAAAGAGCACAAACTAAATAATAATTACTAATTAACATTTATTGACATCTTTAAAGATCAATTATTCTACCATTTTTTAAAATAAAATTATTCCCTTTTTATTAACTGCAAACTCTTTTAAAGAAAGATAGTAACGTTTATACAGAAGCACTTAAACCCGCTCTTGAAAGATGAGAGTATGCTTTAAGTTCTCTAAACGCTAAAATTGGAGAGTTTCTTCCTCTTTGCAAAACGAAAATGCATTTTGACGTTTAGAACAAAATATTTCTTTCGCAAGCAAAAATTTCGGACTCTTTAAGCTCATTTTTAAGCAGTTTCGTTACGTTTGTTACGTTTCGTTACGTTTTAGCAGTTTGATATTCTTTTACCCCCGCACCTAGGAATTTTTCAATTCTTTCATGAATTATTTTGATGAGATTTTAGTTGTTTTAATCACACAATGATGATTCGTTATTTTGGTTTTGCTATGCTCATTAACGCAATTTTGAGCTTTTAAGTACTAATGCTAAATTACTTTAAAAAGAAGGTGATTACTTACTGGATGTATTAAGAAACTTATATTGACAGTGAGTAAAAAAAGATAATATTAAGATTTGTGTACTTTTAACACTAGAGTGCAATTAATTTCAGACAAGTAAAATGAGAGGAAAATTTTGAGTTTCACTTTTAAAATTTCAGAATATGTTTTAAAAATGTTTCATTTTTTAGTATTTTGTAATTAGTTCTGTAAGAAAGACATAGAGTAGGCGTATGAATTATGATGCACTTTTTCACTGGAAAATGAAGCAAGAAAGAAAAATAGGACCCATGGATGAAATACGATGCGCTTTTCAACATATTAAAACAAGAAAGGCAAATAGGACTGACACCTGGATAAAGATACTTTAAAAAACAAAGTGAAGCAAGAAAGGCAAATGTACGCCGACTTATGTACTTCAAACATAATGAGCCAAGAAAGACAAATATACGCCGACTTATGTACTTTCAAACATAATGAGCCAAGAAAGACAAATAGCGTCCAACCAAGGAATCATGCTGAACTTTTCAGCGTAATGGAACAAGAAAGACAAATAGGGCTGCATGATATACTTTTCGACACGAGGATGACGCATGGTTTATGTTACACGACTTTCCAACATGATGAAGCAAAAAAAGACAAAGACAAAGCATGAACTATGATATACTTTCAATATATAGCACTTTAGTGCATAGTTAAAAGGTAAAAGTGTTTCAGATTTTCAAAAATTATCTATTTATCATGAATTGAGTAATAAAGCTACAATTTAGTCTTCCATGATACGGGGTTTTACTTGCATGTTAATGTTACGAAATCTAAACAAAGCAGTCCTAAAATTTAAATGCAATTTAAATGAAAAAAAATTTGTTTTTACACTTTCATATGCATTGCATTTAGAAAAAAGTGTAAAACAATAATAACCATATAAAGCTTTGAAGAAAGTATAAAGGAAGGCTGGAATTAAAAATTAAAGATGAATGATGCAACATTGACAAATTGAAAAAATCCTTGTAGAAGCAAAAATACAATAAAAATATTAAACTGAAAACTAAAATTTTAGAGGCGTACTATAGTATTATAAAAAATATTGAATTGTTTTTTGTACAACATAAAATAATCTGTTTAATTAATCGACAATAATTTAATAATTTAGATATATCTGAAAATACTGCACCGAAACTAGTAGTGTATTTGAAATCAAACAATTGACGAAACAATTCATTTTCACAGATGTGCAAAAATATTTTTCTGTTGGTTTTCAAGCAAGCAGTGTCTCTCCATAATTACAATAAATAGTTGAAACAATAAAAATAGAAGTTAATGAAGCCATAATCCAACTACTGTTAAACGACATCGAAGAGAAATAAAAGCGAGATGTACGGCTTTGTTAAATGTATTTGTAATATATCGCAGTGTAATAGCTTAAAAGTTCAGTTTCAAACTTCGGAAATACGGCAAGCTTTTTATTCCAAGTCTCAGGTTGTAATATATAAATATGCTGTCTTATGTTACGAAATGATTGGAAAAAATTCCTAATATCGAGATAATCAGTTTCTAAATAAGTCAAGCTTATGGAATCTAAATGGAAGTAATGCGTGGTTAATGAATTGGAATCTTTCTCCTGTACCTATGATATGCATATTGATCAATTATATAGGTAGTATAGGAAGCTGTGTTTTGTTTGTGCGTTTTAGAATAAATGCAATTAGGAACAATTGCTGGGTATTAAATACAATTAGGGAAAATATTCTTGAACGTTATATACAAAAGGTCTTGGAAACTGCTGATAAAATGCAGAATTTTACATGAATTCTTCATGTCTTTATTGAAAGTCATTGTGATAATTATGGGTGAATTATACTATTTGGGTAAGGTTTACTGTATGCTAAAAATGAAGCTTTGTTATTATTATTACTATTATTATTTTTCTTGTAAAATTTGTCTTAGTACTTAAAGCGCTTATAAAGCCGCGCGTGCAAATCTCACGTGTTAGAAAGTATTTTCTTAAATACTCCGAAATATATATTGTAATATTTTTAACTACTATCGACAGATAAAAAGCAAATCTTACTGCTACTGCACAATGCGGATTATTAGTAAATAAGAGTTTAGTTTTTAATCAACTATTTTCATATGTTTGAAAAGTAAGTTTCTGTAAAACTCAGTCTCAACACTTAAAAGCAGGGAAAAAAAGCACTTCAATGAGCATTTAAATAAGTCTAGAAATACTTTAAATCAGCCATTGAATTATTGAGTATATTTATTTCCTAGATGCATAGTTCTTAAAAATATGTTAAAGAGTAATTTCTCAGGAATATCTTAAAATTATTTTTATACTTAAGGTAAGTTATTGCATATTATAGTTGCAAATTTAAACATTTTCTATCTTTTTTGCAAATATAAGCTTCTCATTTATTTTCTTCTTACATGCACTATTCTGGAAATTGCATGCATTAGGAGAATTTCAAAATTGAAATAGAAATTGTAAATAAATTCTGGTCTTTCGTCCAAAATAGTAAAACCGTTTTACACTTTTTTTAGTTTAACAATATTACACCAGAATCTGTTAAAACTCCGTCTTAGAAATAAGTCCATGGCATATTTTGAAAAAAACATTTTACAATTATTTATTTTTTTGTGAAGCAAAATATTCCTGCCATCAGCCAATTTTGAGACTTTTAAATCTTTATCATATCCATCAGACCGTATGCGTCTTCTTTCCAAGTATTTTAGCACCAAGCATTTATTAAGTTTCTATTTACTTGAAATAGTTTAGTATTACAAAATAAATGTATTCCCACGCATTAGTTTCAATCGAGTTTTCTTTGCTCAAAAAAGACACTTCACATGTATTCAGCAAAGTACTTTCGTAAATATAAATGACTTGAGTTAATATTTCATAATTTAATGGTGTTTTAAAATTGCTTTAAGTCTGTTGCAATGTCGCAGTCGCTACTTATGGAATATATATTTTTTAAGGGATGCTGAGGGATGAACTTCTGTAAACAGATTTGTACAAAGCTTAGAGTGGCTTACTGTGCATTAAAGAACACGTCCTCCCCTGAAAAGTAAAGTTTGTCAGAAAGAGAAAAATCTAAGTACAATAATGTATAAAGATTTGCAACATATAGGAACGGTTTTGTTCTCGAGAATAGATATAAAAAGTTTTCTTACTTGATTTGGATATTATTTCTGTGAACTCTTGACTGAAAAACGTATCACTTTATATGATTGCTTTCTATGATAGGTTAACACACCCTTGTCGATATTCTAAGTAACTTTTTCCCCTTGTTGAGAGCACCTTCTTCAGGTATTCACGGGTGTCGCAATATCGGGGCCCCAGCGATCTTTCGCTTTCCTGTTGTACCATCTTCTCTCCTAAGCTTTATATTTCCCCTTCTCTTTCGCTGTAGTCCCTCTTTGGAGGCGAGGACTTCCCATTAGAATCTGAGGTCGCTCTGTACCGCCAACTTCTATTGGCGGGAAAACTGCCCACGTGTTTGCCGGACGTGGAGACCTGTATGTCCCGAAATGGGGATACTGGTAATTGAGGGACTTTTTCAATCTCCAACACATTTCTTTCGCCTCGGCTTTGGGTAAGCAGGAGGTGCACAGCGTTCACCTATTTATCAATCGGCTGATAGTGCTTGTTCGGCGAACTGCCAGGGTTCAAGCAATCAGCAATCGGACATCTAATGGACACATCCTTAAGAATGGATGCTGCTTAAGGGATACACTATGCTCGTATAGATCAGACTGGCACTGGTGCTCATATGTGCATCCCCTAGTTTGGCTCCGTGGTGGGTAGTGCGGTCGGTTCCGAATCACTATTCCTCAATATGGATCCGAAACTTTCGTCTTCTGTCGTCAGTGCTTCAGAATCGATTACAAGAGGAAACACATGCTCTCAATCGCTGGTGTTTTTTGTTGATGCTAATTCCACTAGGCCTGGTCAAAGGCTAGAACAAGTCCAAGAGGTCGTGAATCTTCAAAAATTCGTAAACCAGAAGGAGAATGGTTGTCAGATCCTCACGCGAAAGCTCCAAGCAGTTTAAAAGATGGACAGAGGAGGTCTGAGCTGAAGTACATTTAGTTCAATTCAGAAATTTGTTGATATACCTAGCACTCTGGCTCAATCGATGGAGATTTCGAGCATGATCACCATCATCCCTAATACCACATAGTAATAGTTCTGCTGCTCTTTTGGAACTGCTACGGTTTCTTGAATAAAGTTGATGACCTCAAGACTCCGATCATAAATCTGCTTGTCTCCCTCTACAAGAAACTTATCTTTAAAAAATAAACAATCTACCTTCGCAATTACACTATACTTTGCAAGGGCTATGAGCTCAGTGATAGGGCTTCTGGTGGAGTGGCTCTACTGATTAACACTTGTCTCCAAGCTGTTGCTGCCATTATTCATCTGACACACCTTACAAATATCTGCCGTATAAATCTGCTTCCAAATGATCCCATTAGCCAATCGTCCCTAAATAACCTGATCCAACAACTTCCTTCACTCATCCTTTTTGGTGATATGAATGCTCATAGTCCCTTGTGGGGTAGAAAAAACACTAACAATAGAGGCCATCATATCGATCAATTCATTAGAGATTTTTCCCTGTGCATCATGAATAATAATGATTTTACTTATATCACTATCCAACAAAGTCTTTCCTTTCCACAGACCTCGCCATTTGTTCTCCATTAATTCTACCGTTTTATAATTTTTCAGTTTTCAGTGATCTACACAACAGTGTTCACGTTCCGATTCCTCGCTCACCTCTGTACCAGAATTCCACCCAAAACTTTAGCGTTTCTCGCTATCACCAAGATAAAGATAACTGAGAAACAGTCAACTCTCTCGTTATTATTGCTTCAGACATCATTAAATGCAATATTGATGGATAGTGTGACATCCATCATCCTTAAAGCTTCGGATATCAGTATTCCAAGGTCATTAACCAGACCTCGAAAAAATAAAAATAAAACGTGGTGGGATATAAATGCACACTTGCTAAAAAGCAGCAGCAGAAGGCGTGGAGCATCTTCGCCGACGAACTACCATAGAAAATCTCTTTCTTTTCAAGAAAGCTAAGGCTTATGCTAGGAAAACAAGGCGACTTTCACAAAAAATTCTTGGATCCAATATGTGTCTAACACATTTACCTTCATTTCTGGAAAGGAGCTATGGGTAAAAACAAAAAGTGTCATGGGTATCTATAGTAACCACACAATAGCTTGCCTATCCCTTAATAACCAATCTCAGATACAAAAAACATCACAAATGCTATTGGTACCTCCCACTCGGATACTTTCCTTCCGTATAAACAACAGTCTGAACGGCAAAAGATACATTTTAACACTCATCCTATTATAACACATTTCCTATGCCTTCTTCTCTTACAATAGTGTTTTTACCATCAATGAACTCAACAAATACCTATAATAGTCCTCAAATACATCTCCAGGCCCTGACGGCATTACTTAAGAAATGCTAAAATATGTTTCCCATGATTTTTTACTTAATCTTCTACAGTTATATAATAGAATTTGAGTGAGCATTCCTTTCCTACCTCTTGGAGAAATACCATAGTCATTCTCATTCCCAAACCTGGTAAGGATACATCAAATCCTAGTAACTATCAACCCATAGCCCTTACTAGTTGCCTATGCAAACTGATAAAGAAAAAGATCAACGCACGCCTTGTTTATGTTTCACAAAATGAGGGCCATATACACTCTACAAAGGGAAGATCAACTATCGACAATGTTAAAAATCTAAAAACCCGAATTCGCAATGTTTTTTTTTTTATGGAAGAATGAATCACTTAGTATCGATCTTCTTTGACATAGAGAAGGACATGGAGGTACGGTATCCTACGCGATCTTCATAATTTAGGATTCCGCGGCAACCTACCTATATTTATAAAGAATTTCCTCTTTCTGCGAAACTTTAGGGTCCGGATAAATGGTACTCTATCTGATAACTTCATCCAAGAAGAGGGTGTTGGGCTCCGTTCTTAGTTTTACCCTCTTCTCTATGAAAATTAATAATATTCTCACTCAACTTCCTCCAATTTTACGCGGTAGCTTGTAAGTCGACGACCTTCAAATCTCCTGTCAGGAGAAGGACAAGTGTTACATAGAACGCCAACTTCAAAATACCATCAATGGGATTCTAAACTGGTGTAACAGAAATGGTTGTAATATCTCTGCAGAAATGACTGTATCTATACATTTTTGTCGCATACGTGGAATCCATCTAGACCCTGATCTCTATTTAGGTCATTCCAAAATAGAAGTAAATGACTCAACTATATTTCTAGGTAGGGGTATAGTTTGACAAAAAACTTATTCTTGCAGACCACATTTCCTATATCCGCAGCAGGTGCAAAAAAAAAAAAAAAATCAACATTTTAAAAGTACAAACCAACACCTTTTGGAATGCTGAGCGAGATGTCCTATTGCGGATCTACCGCGCTGTTATACGTTAAAATATGGATTGCAGCTGCTGCGTTTATAGGTCTGCTTGTCAATCGGTTTAAAAGAAGCTTTACACTCTCAATAATGTCGCATTGCGGATTTGCTCCGGTGCTTTTCGGACGTCGCCTGTACAATCTCTATACATCATTTGCCATGAACCATCTCTCACCCATATTCATCATAAACTATCACTGAATACATATTTTCGTATATTCTCTCATCCTCCTCACACTGAAATTCTTTTTAACACAATTACCTGGAACGTTTTTAGTCTAATCGTCCATCTTGCATTCCTCCATTTAGCCTGAGGATTTGTAGGAGTCTCTGTGGTACCCACATATCATATGTTGAGGTCTGTGCTAACTCATATCTTGAACCAACTTAGACAACCTCACATATTTTCATACTTGTAACCCGTTAAGGCTTCACCAAGCAGAATACGGACCCTCAAATATACCAACAACAAAAATATACAAAAATCATGATGAAATTTACATTGATTTTTCTAAATCTAGGAATCATGTCGGCTTTACCTATGTAAGCCGTACCCACAATTGTAGCTACGCATTTCCTGCTTTCTGCTCCGTATTTACTGTTGAATTACGAGCTATTTATGAAAGCCTTATACACATCTCTGCAGTGGCGTAGCCAGACATTTTTCAAGGAGGGGGTTATGACTGAAGATTACACATTATGTATGGAAAAAAATTCCTCATGGGGGTTTGTGACCCCCCCCCCCTTGGCTACTCCACTGCATCTCTGGTGTGAATAAAAAACAATTCATTATTTACTCAGACTCTTTAACTGTCCCGGAAAGCCTGAAATTTGGTTCTACTACGAATAGTTGCAGGGCCAAAGCCCAACATACGCATCTTACAAATCGTGGCTTCGCTATCCTTTTTGATGGTTCTTATCCATGTTGGGATTTCAGGCAATGAAGAGGCCGATGCTTTGGCTAAGTGCGCTACTCACCCTTATACAAGACCTTTACTCTACACTGACCTAAAATCTGGTATATTCAATAAAATAAAAAACAGTTGCTTCAAGGAATGGCGTTCTCAAACTAGTAATAAACTTTATGCTATCCATCCTTCCATAACTCACCTTACAACTTTCTTCCAACCTTACCGTAAATTCGTTGGTATTTTGAAACGTCTTCATATAGACACACTCATAGATACCTTTTCCTTTCAGAACCTGCTCCACAATGTCTTCAGTGTCATACTCACCTCACCATTTGTCACAACCACTTGCGCCTCCTTTAATAATTCATATTAAAGTTATTTTAACTGTCCTTATACTAAACTGGAAGACATTTTGGGTGAAACCCCACATATAAATTTATTCCATTTCGCCCAATGCGTTAATTTACACTGATCGATATGAATTGAGAGGCTGGTTCTGACTAGGACCTGGATGGGATACCCCATGCAGATACGTCTTTCCAGATTTTTTATCTACCTTTTGACTCGTATTTGTACTTTCATTTTTTAACTTACACCGTTTTATCACGCTCCTTTTATTTATAAATTAGTTTTGTTTTCCTTTTACACATATCCTATTTCGGATTTTGTGCCATTTAACTCCGTCTATCCAACCAAAGAACCAACTAAGCAACATTTTGGTTCTTCATTTCATCAGAATTCATGCACATTCCAGTCACATGTACATGGTGGTCTTTTATAAACACCTCTATTTGTCATATGTTTTTAATAAAAAGTCACACTTGTTTTTAGCTAGATTCGTAGAACTTGTCTTTCAATGACATCTTAGTAATATGATCGATTTTTTCAAATATCATGTGGCTTGTTAAAAAAAAAATACAGTTCATGAGTTACAATCTGACAAAGAGCAGTAAGTTGTCTTTTATGAATAGAAGATGAGTAGCGTATAAATTTCATTTTTGGAAAATGAATGCACTTTCTAATTTATTGTAAAAGAAATATAATGTAGTAGCTACGCTATTGGTATTGCAATGAAGTAACAGTAAATCATTTAGGAGAACTCCATCGTATTTAGGCATGCACAATGCACATAATTTTACACTCAAAGAAATCCTAAAGCAAGATTTTATAGACACAAAATCAACAACATGTTTAAGAGAAATTTATGTTGGATTAAGATAAAAAAACAAACATTTTTTGTTATACAAATAATAAAATATTTAATTTAAAATTTAATTAAAATATTTATTAGCTGCATATAATAAAATATTTTTTGGAGCTTTATCAACAATATATTTTATAGGACTGCCCAATAAATCTTTATCAAACAAATTTCGCTTACACATTGTACAGAAGCTCTTTATCTCTAAGAATTATATAACAAAAATTTTTTTAATTCCTGCATTACGACTTCGTCTTTCCAATTATTATATGGTTTTTGTTTGAGTTAATGTAAAACAAAGCGAACACATACCAGGTAGATTCACATATTTGATACAGGAAAATTTCTGTTTATATAGCTATATTTAAAACAGAAAAGAAAGAGAAAATAATAGATAAAATACGCATAGGAATTCAATAGAAACAGAAAATATATGTGGATTCCAGACTTTCTTGTTTTTTCTTTGCAACACCGTGGAAAATTGTACACTGAAAATCAAGGATGTGTCCTTACATATAAAATGAAAAGAAGTAAAACGATAATGTATAAAATAATCTTAGGAGAATTTTCAGGCTCAAACATTCCTTGCAGTACACAAATCCATCCGAGCTCACCGATCACCGGTGGAGATATTTAGAAAATTCGTTAATTGTTAGTATTATTTTTTTAATGTAAAATAATTTATTTATGTATTGTATCCCAAAATTGACGCAAGATTTGAATTAAATAAAAAAACACAGTTTTTCTTGAATTGTATTTTTTTTAATTGAAAAAAAGTACATGAGGATAGGATTATGTATGGAATCATCACATCGAGCAAACGACACCCATGGCTTTTTGCTGGCACGTACACACTCGTTTTTCGAAAATTTCGAGGACCATTTCGAATAAATGTGGCAAAATTTCGTTGATGCAGAGTCCTCCGCACATTCTCTTTTTAATGAACGGGTGGATTTTGGGCTTGTGGACATACAAATTTGACTACAAGTAACCCCACAGAAAGATGTTGTTGGGGGCTTAGGGCCGATTAGCTTCACGTGGGCGCTAGTCTGAGGCGTGTGGTGTCTTCCGTTCGGGTCTTTCTAAGGGGTCCTAACCGTAATTACGCTAAGTTTCGGAGGAAACAACACCCACAGAAAGAAATACAATGGTGTTAAATCACATGATCTTTCTCATTATTCATCATCAAAATCATCATGAATCAAACTTTCATTATTTTTGAAATGCTGTTTTACAATGAAAACGCGTTGTTCTTTCGTATAGTTTCTAACCCTAAACTGTCCGCTTATCAAACTGTTTTCCTGTTTTGGTTGTCAACACTAAATTAATTAATATTCTATTTACTTAAAATCTTGCGTCATTTTTGGGGCACCCTATGTATGAGACTTTTTTTTTTTTTTTTTTTCAAATCGCACGGCGGTGACGTATCAAGCTTTGGCTGGAGAGTCGCCAAAATTGATGGTCTTTTGTAAAGGGATACTGAATCGGCGGCCATAGTTACCCTTAAGAAGGACATCACAATTACCCAAGCCCATGCCGGGAATCGAGCCCGAAGCAAGGCGTGGTAGAATGGTGTGTTGGTCGCTACACCACCTGTGCGGCCGAGTTCTAAAGTGTTGTATAACTTCTAAATAGAAACCAAAAAAGACTTTTAAGCACCATAACTTATAACATTTGTCTAGTGGACCATGGCATAATATGCAGTACTAGGAAATATTACAGAATTAAATTGATAGCTATAAAATTATATTATTGTAGCCATGCAATTTTTATGCACAATATTAATGATAGTTTTAGTAAAAAATGTACTGTACCTAACTATTTGATATTTTACAACATGATCAATAATTTATATATTTTAATCTTCACATTAAAATTTAAGATTATAAGTTCAAAAGTATGTTTAAACTGTGAAACACTTCACTTTGCTGAAAAGAACTTTATATCTGTGAACATTTTGTTACAAGTAAACTTGGAACTACAAAGAGAATTTATCGCCATTTCTGAGATATATGTTTCAAACTCTCTTATCTTCTCATAATCTTCATTTCTATATTAATCCTTCATACGTCGATGAAAGTTAATTTTTTCTCAGGAAGACTTTCAGAAATTGATGATTTGCTTAGCTATTTAAGATATGTGTAAGCATGAATAAAGTTTTTACTCAAGTGTTTTGACATGTGAAACGCAATGAAACATGAGGCATGATTATTGAATATCAAAGTTGTATGAGCCAAAGAAGAAAGCTAAAACTTTCGTATTTCGAGTTTTATTTATACGTTTAAAGTACTTACGTTTAAAGTATTTTAACCCGCATTAGCTAATATACTTTAATTTGTTAAAGATCATTATATCTCATCGTCATCGTTTATTTTAATATTTTCGCCTCATAATATGTTTTAAAGTAACGCACATTGTCCGCTTTCTTTGATAATTATGAATTTCAGTCCAAAATATAACAACACCAATATTACTATCAGCGCATAGTTAATGAAATATCTAAAAGCTCTTGTAAAACTCTTGTGCATCAAATTTAATGAAATGTGCAATGGGAAAGAAAAGGAAGATCAGATATGAATGATGTATTCCATGCGTTGCCTTGCTAGGAATCCTGAAAAAAATTAAAAAAGGAAAGTTTTTTTCCTTGAGTGAATAGTTCAGTAATGGTAAACTCACAAAGGGTGCAGGACTATGCATTTAACTCTTCTTCAACGTATATTCACTCGAACTTGTTTTTTTCGAACTGTTGCAAATATTTAAAGGAAGAGATCCCCTTTCTATGCTATTCATTGTCTTCTTACGTAGTTCTTTTAACACCCTTCTACAGCCTAGAATTGCATGCCGGGCACGAAGAAGACTGCGTGATGAAAGTGTGAAATCAACGCTAGCACAAAAGTAATATTTTCATCAGTTCTTTGCAGCAATGGGCACGAAATTGACCCCTTCTTTGAAACTCGATAAATATTTTTTTGTTTTATATGCGTTACTGTTAATGAAAAATGTAAGAGCATTCAAGTGAAAACACTAACCCCGAAAATGCATCACATATTGTGTAATTTAAATGTATTTTCTGGCAGTATTTTAAACATTTTGTAAAAATCTGAAATTGTAAAAATGTAAAAATCTGAATCTGTTTTTGAAAAGATCAAATGAATTTTCGAAGTCTTAAATGGAAATATATGAAAATTTCAGGAAAAAAAAAAAACCATAGTCTGCATCATCTCAATAATAGAGGGGAAATAATCAGCACAATTTCAACTACTGTGAATACTATGAATACTATGATTACTATATTTCAACTGCGAGTAATATGATTATGGGTGAAATAAATTTCTTCACAAGTTAATAAGTTAAATGCTTTGTTTTGATGGACGCATGACCTAATCCAACCGGAAAACATCTTTTTCTACTAATTATTCTCAGCTCAAAATAATAAAAGGGGGCAGGACTATGCATTACTCGTCTCGTTCTGGTTAAGTTTTCTACCCACAAAATTACGATCCGAAGTTTTTTCGTTCTTTGGATTGCCCGAGAAAACTCTCAGAGTTCTTATGTCAGTCTGTCATCAAATGAGGGAGTTCCTCTTGAAAGTTCTTACAGAAAGAATTTTCCCCACTATTATTGTCTCGATATAACTCATTTCTTTTTAAACTTAAACATTTTAAATGGATAACAAAGTACGTATTTTCTCGAATGTACTACTGTACAATTCAGAATACAGTCTCCCTTTTTTGTACATTAAAAAAAATACATACTATTCACTATCATCTTATAAAAATATTTACTTTAGTTAGGAATAATATAAAAGTGTTTTTTATCATACACAAAACAGCATAGTAACTGTCGAAATACCAAGCATCAATAATAATGCTTTATTTCGAATGCTGTTCATTTGAAAATAAGTAGGCCATTGAAAGCTGCAAAAGTGGAAATAGAACACGATATATCATTCTCTTCCCCTAATACATACAAAGAAAGCTGTTACATACGAAATAAAGTGAGAAAAGAATAAGAAATAAAACAAAAATCACGTCGAATGACGTTTTTTTATTATTATTAAAGGTTACAAACTGTAGAATTTTGATACAACACCATTACAAATGGAAATTACACCCGCCAAGTGAGGTTAGCAAAAAATCACCGAAGCGAATCAGGCGAACAGTCAAAATGTAAAAGCTCAGAATGGCGGCGTTACAATAACATAAAGCGTTACATTTTTAGCTCGAAGGCATCACATTAGCGAAACATACACAAGCTATTATTATATCTCTTATCACTGAGATGAAAAATGATACTAACTGGCGAAAGTCAAACTAGCTGGCTTAATGATCTAACAGCCGTAAGTAGACATTTCCTACCGAACATCTCATCTGGATTTTTCGGTTAAACTTTCGGTGGAATTTTTGATTCTTTTTCGTGCTGTTAACTTGCGATGGCTTCTGGCTCATTCTCTACTTTCGTTTTCTTTCTTGAGTAATCTATGAATTACGTTTTCAAACGATTTCATTCAGCTTGAAATTGTTTAATACCATTTCCCAGCGAATGACTTCACAGTCTCGTTTATAATCGTGACCCGAAAAGAAAAAAGCCAAATCAAAAGCTTCAAATGACTCATAAAGGAAGAATGATAAGAAAAATATGTTCACATTTTATATCCTCAACTCTTTTTATGGAGCATAAATACTGCGAATTTTTTTGTCATTGAAATCATTTGTTGATAATGATTTATTGATTGCATACAATCGATACATACAGCTGATACCAGCTGATACCATTTGTAGTTTACGTACCCTACTTAACCAAAAGAAAATACGAAACTTTAAAAATATAAGAATTAAATATTGTAGCATGATAAGACTTTATTTTTGAAAAGGTACTGATTGAATTTTAGAGATTATTCTACAAGCATTTTTAATAGACGAATTATTTGGATAGATATACTAGATTTTTTTAAGAGAATGTTGATTAACAAGTTAATTCCAGTAAATTTAAGAAACAAAATCACTATTCTTTTAAATTCATTTTTCATTCACCATAGCTTTAAAGTTTCTAAATTTTATTATTTTGATTTATTTTGAATCAAGAAGTACTTTTTCCATTTAATAATTTATATTTCTTTATCTGTTTTTTTTACTATTGTATGGTTTTTTTTTTTAACTATTGTATGACAGAATGTTTAGAATGTTCCTTTAGTATTCAGAATTTACACTTCAGGCTAATTTTGTTTCATTTTACATTTATGAAGGCTTTATATGGTAAACTCGAGTAAAATTAAGAAATAAGATCGCTATTCTTTTTAAAATTAATATTTTATGTGCCATCACTGTGTAGTTTCTGAATGGACACAAATATCAATTTGATTTATTTTGAATCAAATGCTGAAGTGCATTTTATATTTAATGTGATTTATACTTTTTTTTCTACTATTGTACGATAGAATGCTTAAAAAGTTTCTTTAGAATTCCGAATTTATACTCCAGAGTAATTTTGTTTCATGTTACATTTATGAACGATTTATACGGTAAAGCAGTGTATGAAAAATGAACAACTAGAAAACGGTAAGCCATCGCGTATTATTTGGTGCACTATACATAATAAACAGCTAATTATCAGACAGACTATTTATTTCATAATAAAGCTGTTAACAGATGTCGTTGAACTCTGTAAAAATGATATTTTAAAATAAATGTTTTTTTGTCCTCCATTTTTAGCAGCAGTATGACATAATCACAGAACAATATTCATGTATAAACTAGAACATATAAATAAGTAAAAACATTGTAAAATAACACATAAAAATGTGCTTATCCAGGACGATCTTTTTGGGTGGTATAAAAAGGTCCACCCTTCTTCAGCTGGAAGACGTTCTACCATCCACATGAGTAGAAAGAATAAAACTGAAAGCAAACAGAGCCAGGATTACCATTCAGAAGAAATAAGATGTAAGAAAAGTACTGTCTACACACACACACACACACACACACACGAGTTCTATGTATTTATTAAAAAAACTATGTTGTTTATATCTTTGTTCTTTTATTGTTGTATTTCTTCTTTTTGTTTGTTATGACAAGACTACACGAGGAGCATGCTAAGGGGTAGCCATTTCTTCTTTTTTTTTCTTAAGTGTTATTATTATTTTATGTTTATGTTTATATAGATATATAAATATTCACCCCCTCCGCTGTGCTCTTTTTTGTTCTCACTAGTCTCATATTTTATATTTCTTCCGAATGGCAACACCGCCTCCGTTTACTTTCAGTTTTATCCATTCTACTCTCCGTGGATTTTGGACCTTTCTTCTATCACCCGAAAAAATCGTCGTGGATAAATACTTTTTTACCTGTGTTAATTTACATGTTAGCAACCTGGTTAGCTAAATTTGTAGTTAGCGTTCTTACCTTAAAAACGATTCGAGATGCGGGAAAAAGTTGATTGCAAAGTTGTTTAGCATCACCAATTTATTAATAAAAGACATCTTAATCAAATTAATGTTAAAAATTGAAGACGTAAAATTCGAGGTGTAAAAACGTATTACTGATATTTTGCCAGCGTGTTACTAGCCATATTGTACAACTCCCAGCAGGAATTGCAGACTAGCCTCGGCTTTAAATATGTGAAATGCACAGCAAAAGAAAATCTGTATTCTATTTATAAATAGTAAAACGGATATTATTATCTATCAATTATGTACCTTAAAAGTTTAATATAAAAATGTAAACAGAAAACTTTATCATTGACCCTTTTAGACCTCTACAACACTATAGACCCCTTTTTAAAAGCTTCATAGACCTCCAAGGGGTCCACCTGGACCCGTTGGGAATCACTGTTCTAATGTAATCATCTGATTCCCAGATATTCGGAAGGAAAATTGTTACCAAATGTTGATGTATTTCTAAATTTTCTAACCCCAAAATTTGATGATTAATATATCCTAATTTTGGCAACACGTCTGGCAAGCTCGAACAAAAACCACGGTGTCAATGGACTTTTACCAATTCTTTAAAAGCAAGCGAAAGCGTATTATTAAAGTCTAAATTTAGTTTCACATTAAATTTAGTTTCACACTTTTAGAACAATAAAATACTGTTCTTGTTTTTCTTTTTCTGTTGATTAAAAAGCGCACATAAAAAGTACCATCAAAATGAGGTAGAAATTAGAATTCACATCTGTTTACCTTTTGAAAATTTTAAAGCTGCCGTTCGATTATTTTTATTTTTTTATTTTTAAGAGTTTAATGATATATTTTTAAGAAATGAAGGTATGAAAAAAACAAAAAAGTCTAGTTTTCACATTTCAGGACTTCAGTTTTAATATCTGACTTCTATTTATCATTTCAGGAGGACTTAGTTTTTACATTTAATAAATCATTGATTTTAAAACGGAGAAAACAAAGATAAATTACGAGGAAGAAAATTAAACTTTTACGTTAAACATGATACTTTTTTGATAAATTCTAAATTTACTTAATTTACAACTGAATAACTGCATCAAATTAAAATTTAAAGTGTTTTTCATCGCTTTTAATTATGAGCATCGTTCGAGAAGACTTTTATAATTTTACTATCTTAAAAGAATAAAGAAAGAAAAAGAGATAAACATATTATAGTTTACGAAATAAAAGGTATACTAATGTACGTCCAGTACATTAAATTAGTCAGAATATTTTTGCTCAAATCTTTCATAAAAAGGCTTGTTTTAGAAAACATAAATCCGGTGAGAAATTACAAAATTTGTATCAAGGAAGGATGATTAGTTTGTGTATTGAAAAGATTACATAATTTTATATTTTGAATAGAAGCATACAGGACATTTCAAAAGTAACAAGTATGTAGTAGAGCAAAATAAATTTTCTGCCAATTAAAATAATTGAATCATTACGCGTTGTTCACAATGCATGATATTTTTCAAGTGAAAATGCAATGTTCCGATGGCACTTCTGCAGCTGTGAAGCTGAGAGATTTTTAGCTAAAATTGTAATTCTTGAATGAGGAAATAATAAGTGTTCCGAAGGTAATCTTTTAGACTTAGTCACATGCAGATGATACTCCACATTTATTTAGAAAGTTTCTAAGAATCTACGTTTAAACACATTTGGAACGCTTTAGTTAGCATTCAGAAAATGTCATGAAACTGGTTGAATATGACCAAATCTTTCTTCTTCAAATAACTTTTGATGGATAATTGTTCTTGGCAATTAAGCATCGATATTAAAAAAAGTGTAGTTTTATGAATGCTGATTGAGGAAGTGTTTACAGGAAAAGTTAGACTATTGAAGACTTCTTAAGTTTTGAGCGATGTTTGATTCACTCACCAGATTATACCAAATTAGCGACATTTGTATAAGCTACTGGAGATACTGTCCCAGGAATATATTCACTATGTAGAGACAAAATCCTTAAGTAGACTTTCGAGAAAAAAAGTATGAAATTAAGTTTGATTGAAATATAAACAAGTTCATTAAAACAGGTATTTAAATGAATGTATATTAAAGAAAAACAAAATCGTACGTATCTTTCAAAGAAGCGTAGGTTGAGACGGGGTGATTATATCCACTTTGCACATTTTTTAACTTTGTGAATTTTAAACTCTTTTATTATAAGAAAAATATTGTTTGAAGTAAATAAACGGTATTTTGACCTTTTAAAAACAAATTTTGTTTACGTAGTCTTATTTTTTTGTTATTAAAATGAGTGGTCATACACAGGCATCACAACAATGTTCTCTGAACGTCTATTAACGTCCTGAGAACCCATGTGTGCTGTCTGGGTCTTCTTGCTTTTGTTAGTGATTACAGTTAAACCGGTGCATAAATAATTTATACAAAATGAAAATGGCAGGTTATAATTTCTGTTTACTAAATCAAAATAACGAAATGCGGCATACATGAGTTGAAATGCATTTTTTATAAAAGGAAAAGCATTGTATATGAAGTACTATTGACCCTAAATGAAAGAAAGTAAAGTAAATGCAAAGAAATAAAAATAAAACAAAATAATTATAAATATTTAAGGCTATTTAAAAACAGCATCTGTGCACGAAATGTCATTTGTGAGGACATTTTTTTTCTAAGTGACAAACGTTTTACGTTAGAGCAAATTCAACCATATGACTAGAGACTGAAAATACCAATAAATTTTTCTGAATATACATGTGCACGCCAAAAATATAAATAAAGCAATCGAAACAGGAATTTCATATGACCTCTATTCACTAGGAATGGGTTGTGACGTAATTTTCTATTATTTATTATTTAATTATAAGAAAACAACTACTTTTTTAAACGAAATATCCATGGTATAAAACAATCTTTTGGAAGCATATGTCTCATTTATTTCTATTACAAACTCTTATTTGGTATAGTTTTAATGTTTTGGAATATACTTCCTGGCTCTGAAGACATACCATAACTTTAAGTTTTGAGAATTTAATTAATTTTGAGCATTAAAATTTTAAGAATAATGAATAGCAATATTTCTATTTTATAATTTATTTATAAGTTTATTCTGATAAATAAACATTTTAAAAGTATCTTTTCTTAGTATTTTTTAAATGATTAAGACAGACATCTGTTTTTTCTTGTCAGAATGATTTTTTCTTTTACTATGTTTTTACACATGGTCATAGTTACCCAACTTAAAAAATTGTCGGTACTTATGATTATAAATTTAAAAATATTTCACCATGTTAGAAAAAAAAGAAAAGAAAAGGAAGTCTCAGAAGCTCTTCAATACATTACCAATATACTTTTAAATAAAAATCAATTTGTCTGAATTGTTTCCCTTTCCATCAAATAATTTTGAACACCAAACTGTCAAATCTGTTTATTGAACATTTTATATGTTATTTCCTGAATTTTATTTTAAAATTAATGATGAAAAATACCTATCATGAAATATACATTATATCCTGCACAGGGTCTTGACGAAATTTTAAAATTTTAAGATTAGAAATTCTGTTGGACATAATTATCAGAGCTCAAAATTACTCCAATCTATCTTAAAAACTATCCTAAATATTTTTTTTCTTCAGGAGCAGAGTATTATATATGATAATTTAAAATTTAAATCTACATTACTGCAGACAAATATTCACATACCTCCTGACATATTTTACCTTTATGAGTGTTTTTACAAATTACATTAATTATTCCTAGTTCTAAATTTAAAAGTGTATTTTTGCATTTTTTTTCAACAGAGTATTCAGCTTCATATAATTTGTAACATATGCTTTGAACTTGGTGTATTTACTTTTCCAATTCTTTCTCAAGTAAAACTTCCATATTTTAGATACATTTTACATAATTGAAAACATTTTTAAATTTTGTGCTATTAGGAACGTTCGCGTTCATTTGTAAATCAAGAGACATCAACACAAGTGTGTATGCACATTAATTATTAATTTACATTACTTTAATGGAAAAGCAATTGGAATTCTGTAGAACGACATTAATTACGGGTTTTCCAAAAAGATACTAAAAATGTATCAAAAGGCAAGCATTTGCAAGCATTTTAACATTAGTTACTGAAGTATATCTTTATTGAAGAAAAGGTCTTTCTTCAAAAAAGTAAAATAATATTAGTAATAATAATAATAATAATAATATACTATAATGCTTTTATGCAGCTAAATTGTGCCTAACATGACAAACTATTATCAAGTAATAGAAACAATCATTATATTCATATGCAAATAAAATTTCACGCCCCGGAGATTGTTTTTAAAATAACAAGCTACACTAGGGATATCTGCCGAGGATGGGAAGTGCCTTGTCGGAGGACTTTTTAAGGGGTTCAAAAGCGTATTCACGTTACATCTGGAGAAAACTGATCAAAACTGTAGACCGTTAGATCGACAGCCGCGCGGCCGGACCCGAAACCGGGACTTTTACGCTTGAGCCTTCTATCATTTCGAGCGCCTTATCCACTGGGCCATGGTGGGGCAAAATCTCCCATGAACCAGCAATCTACCAACAATTTCCATAAGCGGGAATGAAATTGTGGCATGTTTTGAGGTTTGTTCTAACCTGTGTATGCTATAATTAAAGAACTTAAAGAGCGCTGACTTAGTGACAAGCCTAGCACAAAGGCATGGATAAAAAATGTTGCCACTAAGTAAATCCACAAAATCTTTGCATAAGCATGATTAATGAATCAATGAATTCGAATAATGCAAAATATATTTTAATAGTTAACGTAGCATAATCAGCATTTTCATCCAAAACATCTTCATAGAAACGCACTTTCAGTCTCGTCAGGGAACTTACTAGAACTTGAATTAAACAAATAAACAAACAAACAAACAAAAGAAACAAGGTATTGATTTGCTTTGGTAAAAGCCCACTCAGAAACTAGGATGTTCATCGTACTATAACTTTAAAGTAACGACCATACATTTACAGACACATTTCTTATTTCAATTTACTTTTCCCAATATTTGCATTAAACATTACAGTTTCTGATTATATTAATAGATACATTATTATATTTGTTAAATAGCAGTAATCTGGCATATATTAGTTGGGCCACGTTCAGTTGTTGCCTTAATTATTTACCTAATTTTCAGTTGTACGAAAGGGTAGATTGAAATGTAAGCATTACAAAACTGAGGTGAGCGAAAATGCTTCAGTGGAAGAGAATCATCTTTGGTTAACAATACATCTATTGTTCTTACAAAAGAGAACTTGATGAATAACTTTACGATAAAACAGTTGTAATTTACAGATATTCTGAAGTACTTTGCATATAATGAGATGCTTTGAAGAATTATAATGAGGTCAGATTTTGAAGTGTAATAAATTCGTCGGTTAGAGGTAAATTTTATTATTTCAACTTAAATATAGTTCCAGTTGTTTAAATCTTAATAGACCTACTTTATTTATCAGTATTTGGTATTTATTCATTCTTAAGTGTATGATAGATACATTAATAATATTATTTATTTAATCTTTTAAGTAAGCTTATATAATTTTCTAAACAAGTAGAAATTTATTGAATAGTTTTTGGAGTAAAATGTTAGGGATTTTTTTAATTAACTCATATTTTGAGGGTGGGGGTTTGAACTATAAATCTTAATAGATCAAATTCATTTATCAGTATTTGGTATTTATTAATTCTTCTGTGTATGATGTAGACATTAAAATACAGGGTGTCCGAAAAGTCCCTCCGAGTCGAAACAGCATTTTGTCCTGGCATGAAAAGTTTTTAGAGACTGGAAGCGTTTTAGACAAGGAAAGAAGTGGTAGGCCACAAAGATCGAATGAGACTGTACAAGACACAGACATGGATGACTTGAGTACATGGGATGAACTTGAGTACTGTTTAGATCCGGTTCGAGCAACAAAAGGTGCACACATTGAACTCTGGTAAGGAAGGATATTGCTTTCTGTTTAATAAAATGATTATACACTTCACATTACGTTCGTTTTTCTTACTGTAATGGTACAGCGCCACCTATGAACACAATTTGGAAGTGTTATGATGTCAGAAAAGAATTCGTGAACCTGTGAAGAATTGTTGTGCAAACCGCATATTCATACGACAATTTGTTGCTTTTCTATGAATTTTTTAAATGTGTCAAGGACTTTTCGGACACCCTGTATATTATTTATTTAATCTTTTAAGAAAGCGCAAAACATAGTCCAAACTGTTAGAAACTTATTTAATGATTTTTGGAGTAAAATAGTAGGTATTTTTTAATTAACTATTTTTTTAACCATAGTGACTAATTTTTTAATGCTATAAATTAAAAATCGACTAACCTAGAAATTTAACTACTAATATTCGCACATTAATTTTCTTTAGGTGTACAATTGTGACTGAATTAAATTCGTTACATTTCGTGAGTCAGCACTGGGGAGGCTCCCTTGTCAGTGGAGAAAGGTACTGCAAGCAGATGAATTTGTTTTCCAGGTATCATATGGAAATATTGGCCTAAAGATTACTTAGAAGAAAGACGAAACAATTGACCCATCCTGTTACAAGTGCGTGGTTCTTAAAGCAACCTCTGTAATGTTTTTGGGGCTGCTTAACAGTGAATGGGGTTGGCATTTGCACTTATGTTCGAGCACGATAATACAGGATTACCAAAAAAGCTGATAACACGATTTATTTCTTTATCTGTTGCTGATAAGTGAGCAATGTAAATTTAAAAAAAATGTTCAAAATAAGGCTGGAAAAAAGGTTACGTTAAGAAAAATATTATCGCTTTAATTTTCAAAAAGTTCCTATTTTAAAATTTGTATACGATCTCCGAACAGAGAAATTCCCAATTAGTAAAATGTGTCCCATTCACTAATGAGGTGATGTACAAATTTTCAGTATGTACGCATTTTCATCATGAAACGTCTCAGCGTTATCTTATAACAAAGGTGATTAGTGGCTGTACATGTGTTCGAATGCAAACCTTTATTCCTACTGAGCAAAAAGGTATTTCCTTTCGTAATTTCTGTATGACCCCTGAAACGCGCGATCCTCCGGCCGTTTTTTTTTTTTTTTTTTTTTTTTTTTTTTTTTTTTTCTTTTAGAACCACTGTAAAGTGGTTTCAGCATGTATTTATCTTCACATTACTGGCACTTTTTTAGATATAATTTTCAAATTTTGCACATTACCTCATCTGTGTAAGGAGCATATTTTACTAACTGGGGAAAATTCTTGTACGGGGGTCGTGTACAAATTTTAAGTGTAACGTTTTCAAAATTAACGAGAATAATTTTTTCTATATCTTTTAACCTACCTTTTTTGAAACATTTTTTCAATGTACATTGTCTCTCATCTCTAATA
Source organism: Cheiracanthium punctorium (assembly GCA_038373885.1). Lineage (NCBI taxonomy): Eukaryota > Metazoa > Arthropoda > Arachnida > Araneae > Cheiracanthiidae > Cheiracanthium > Cheiracanthium punctorium. The sequence goes on along the minus strand of JAWZYV010015392.1, from coordinate 338,267 downwards.
AAGAATTAAACCGATTTACCGCATTTTTGGGATACCCTGCATACGTTTTATTGATGTAAATCTACGCCCATCGGTGCAGCGATTCTTTGACAGAAAACGATATATTTCCAGCAAGATAACGCAAGGGGCTTCATATTGCGAGGATAACTAAAGCATGGCTACGAAAGGAACGGGTCCCCGTTTCGGAGTGGCCAGCAGCACAAGCACGAGTTCCTCTCCTGTTGAGAACATTGGGGAATTCGTGTGAGAAAGATTTCCCGGCATCGTCCTCGCAATATACAACAGTTAAAAGATTATCTATGTCAGGGATGTGCAAAAATTTATGTATACACTTTGAGTCTTTTAGTTTGGTCCATGTTTAGACCTCTTGCTGTGGTTATCTGATCGTAAAAGTGACGTCGGCTCTTGGTAATCGAACCGACCCAACATTTTTGACTTTAGCTGTGCAAAGAATGCACTTGAATGTTCTGTCATATCTATCTGTTTTGTTGCAAACTAACACAAATGTTGTTGCAATATTGTATTGAACATATTAAATGTTAATAAAATGTTTCTTTTGCATATACGCTTCTTTGTGTTTCTCACTTTCCGTATTTCAAGAAATTCTTATCTGAACGAGCCTCGTTGAAATTTAAGTTGTACGTAAGAGGAAGAATCATTACTAATTACTCATTTCTCTTTATAAATAAAAGCATAAACCTAAATTTCGAAAGAGAAAAGTCTATTTATAAATGCTATTAGACAGCATTGATTTTAGCTCAGACTTTTCTAATAGTAAATGTTATTTCAATAATAATAATCATATTAACAAATGTGTTTAATTACTTTTGATGAAACATATTAATTGCTTTTCTAAGCTAAATAGTTTACATGAAATTCCTTCCATGTTAACTTATATTGACTTATCTCAACCATTAAAACTTAATATCAGTTCATTGAAAACTTATTCATTTTTCAAATAGAAATTTCAAGCTGAAATTTTCTTGAGAATTTTTTTTTTTCAAAAAGTAATAGTTTTTTAAAATTTACAGTAAAATATATAAAAGTTACATAAAATATAAGCCATATTTAAGCAATCGAAATAACTTCAGAAAATATGTAGTGGACTAACCTACTTTTATATCAGATGCCGTAGGGGAAAAACGAAAAAAAAAATAATAAAATCGACAAACTGAAATATGTTCCAGACGAATATAAAAAATTTCCTTTTCCCCAAGAAATATATGCATGGTTTCGTTACCCGTATATTCTGCAGCCTATATATAAACATATATGCATCTTCAGAGGATGTCATTTTAGCAGAATATTCTAGCAAGCTTTGTTGTGTTCAAATAAGCAGTCAAAACTCAATCCGCAAAAATGAGATTTTTTCTCCTATTTTTATATTCATTTGCTGGATTTTGTTTATTTATTTATTTTTCATTTACAATTTTTTCCATACATGCAAAGTAAGTCGCAGAAAAATATGATTTTTTTTTCTTTCCCTCTTCAAACAAAGAAAAAAAAAACAGTTTTTGTTTTACAGAGAGAAATAAACTTTTTTGTTTTCTTTTCTTGCGCCCTTGTCGCCAGAGGTTAGATTTTTAGATTCATTTGCATAGGAATCGAACTTACAGAACGTATTGCAAGTTGCAGATTACCAACTTTGGATGCCGATTTCTTAAGCAGTCATTGTTAGTCAGTTCAGGTGTATTTAATGGGCTAAAAAAGGAAGAAAGTTTAATTTAGAGTTAAGTATTAAAAGTATAAGGTGTTTTCTTATGAATATTTTATTAAAACGTGATTAAGAATTCAAAAACAAAATGTAGTAGTTTGACTGTAAAAAAAGGAAACTAATGGAAGATGAATTAATGGAAAGGCTGCACACCAAAAATTGTAAAAAAAAAGTTTTATTTTTAATTAAGTTATGTAATGCGTAAAGTAAAATCAAAAACTATGATTTAAAAAAGAGTTACTTCTTTATTAAAAGAACGTTCTCTGAAAATTTCTTTATAAATTTCTTTTTAAATCCCAAGAAAAAAAATGTTATTTCTATTTATAGTATTTAAATAAAATTGCATTTCCTCTCTCACTCACTCCAAGATGGCATCACAAAGAATTCAAAAATAAAATGAAATAGGTTGACTGTAAAAAGATAGCATTCATCTAAATAGCATTTATTTGTTTATTTACTTATTTATTTATTTTTGGCAGAAATTATACATTGTTGCTTGCTGTTGGAAGTCAATGGGAATAAATGTAAATCAGATAATATTCTTCATAGCCTAACGGTTTTTTCGAAAAAACTTGACTAGATTTTATATCAAGCACTTCAAAATATCTAGAATTCCTCTTTGCTAGCTGCACTATACAATGAAATTGACGATAAGTCTGCATTAGCTACAAAATAAACAACAATCGTAAACACTTGCACAAATCTCCTCGTTGGTTTTAATACCTGTATTTTATATTCAGTAACTAACACAAAATACTAAAATATCTATCAAAAAATTCCAATTACTCACTGTGAAGATTCTGCAATTGTTGAGGCAAATAAAGATCGGGCTCAGAAATTTTATCAGCAAAGATTAAAAGTTTGTAGTTAAGCTACTTTCTAGCTTTCTACCACTATCTTTATGACTTTTCTACTTGTTTTCAGATTTTTCTAATTCCATTCAATAGACATTGAAAAATAATAGAAAATATGTACCAGAAATGTTAATTCACTAAGATAGTCGTAACTGAAGCGCTTAGTATCGAATAATTTAGGTATGACTGTCCAGAAAATAGCGTTTATAAGACCCTTTTAAAATAACTAATCTACAAAAATTAATTATTGTTAATTGTCCTACAGAAATTTGAACTTGTTCTTTTATGTACTCCTTTATTCGAAGTTTTCTATAGAATTCTGCAGAACTCCCTGAAAAAGTTGTACATTTTGATTTAATTATTCCAGTTATTTACGCTTAGATTACCTTAGAAAAACCTGTGAAATAAGGTAAGAAGTTTCACAATCGCAAATGAAATTCATTAGCAGGTTGGAAACGTGTGAAAACCAAGAATGCCGAAAACTAGTAAAAAAGTTTCATTTGTACATACATATATGTATTATTTGTATTAAGTTATATATGTATTATTTGTAATAAAAAATTAGTATCTTAAGTTAAAACTTTTTATAAGTGATTCATGCATTATTTACTCTTATTATGCCACATTTTAGGCCAATTGGAGATTGAGAAGTTAGCGGAAAATTGATTACAGGATTTGACCCAGGCATACAAAGCAAGTTAAATAAAAAGCTTGTAAAAATCAGAAAATTTAATGTTTATAATATTCTGTCTTTTATTTTTAATCTCTTATACTTATAGAAATAATGTCTTAAAATAGTAGCATAGTGGCATTAGCCGAACAAAATTGCTTGTTCATTACGATACTATAGTTATTTGATTAATATTAATGGAAAATTAGTCTGAAAGATTAATGAAATTATTCAATTATTCTTAGTCCTTCAGTCTGGAAAGTAAATTTTAGAAACGGTAACTATATATAATATAATTTAGAGCACCGAATGAAGGAGCTTCAAGTTTATTGTCAAACTTGGGCTCCACTAATTCAAGCCCGGTACTGATATGGATGAAGTAATTCTACACGCGTGTCTCAGTTAAGAGAATCTAGATATTTAATCAGAGTAATATATAATGATACTTTAGGTAACGATGGTAGTCCTTAGCAGCATTATCATCGTTTACCAATGAGCGACTTTGCGTAAAATTCAACTGATTATCTATTCATTTGAACGGCCTCGTTCACACTTGAAGTAGTCATAAACATGTAGCACACTTATTATTGACACAAAAGTAACATTTAATGAAATGAGTATTTCATGAAAAGTTTCCAAAGTTTCAGGGTTCGCTAGCAGTGTCCTCTTGTAGCTGCAGTTATTGGGGTTGCTGCTTAAAGAAAACTGACCCGTTGCTTTAATGTTTCGTACAAAGTAATAGTAGGTAAATATGTGAGAAAATTCTATACAAAAAGAAAAAGAAATGAAAACCCAAATTATAGGGGAGGTTTTCCCAAAATGATCCCCTTAAGGGAAAACATTGTCTAAAATAACATAAATGTTTAAAACCTTGGCCCTTTAATATCATATTTTACACTGTATTTTGCATCATAAACATATTTTATTAATTGCACATTGAGTAATGAAAAAAATAAAGGATTCGTCCAAAGGATCATCATACCCTCAACCAAATAGCAAAATGATTCTTCATTTGAAAATAATTATAAATTGTTTTTTATCGTCAAAATAATAGATGTCAAAGTAATTATGACTACATATAGTTAAATAAAATAAGTTTTAACAATTATATAGTATACATAATTTATTTTATGAAATTTTTAAAATAAAAAAATGTCACAAAAGATAAAATAAAGTATTTCAAGATTATTATTAAAAAATTATGGCCTAAATTAAGCGCAAAAATAAATTAAGTAATGTAATAAGAAATCACGCATTTTCAGAAATGTTGGAGGTCTGCTATGATGTCTATAGTCCGGTACTGGAGTTTCTTCAGTCGATGGTTGATTGGTCATTATACCATAGCTGCCAACCTTCCCGATTTCTTCGGAAGATTTCCCACCACAATTTTTGAACAGCTTTATTTTGCATTAAATTTTTGGCGTTTTACTAGGCATAAATTGATAGGTAAAAATTAGTGGTGGGAAATCTCCGGAAGAAATCGGGAAGGTTGGCAGCTATGTAGACTATCGGGGCACCTTTGAACAATGGGGGGCACACAGTGCGTGCGTCAACATTACCCCCTATGAGTAGTCTCTCTCAAAAATAAATATGTGGATGACTTCTCGAAAATTTAAAATTTATGTACAATGGTAGAAAAAATTTAACCATAAACACAGGTCTGAAAAGCTAATTTAATGTGACAACTAGAAGTAGAATTCAAAATATTCAGGCTTCTTTTTTTTGTTGTGCTAAGCTAAAAAAACAAATAAAATAAAATAAAATTACTTATATTTTCACGTTAATGATATTTTTTTCAAATTCTAGGGGGATACAAGTGCACCCCCCCCCTCCTGGCACCCATGATTAAAGTAGATTTCAAATATTTCCCCTTTCACTTCGTCTAAGCAATTTTTATTTCGCAAACTGTAATTTGCGCTTATTTTCCACCATCCACTTCAGATAAAAATTCTACTTTTTCGCTCCTCCCTTCACGACGGTGTCATACACGGACATCAAATCCCAGCACATAATTTTGCTCCTATTGTGAAAATGACTCTCGTCGCATTTTTAAGCTGTTTAAGCCAACTTAACTACATTCCCACCTATATCCCTGCCTGTACGTCTGCTTAACAATTTCAGCCCGTAACAAACAGTCGTTTAAAATCACATCTCTGACGTCTTACGATAACAAGTCTCTCTAAGATATATACCACGCCATATATATTTGAATTTCAAGGTTTTCGTTTGTAGGTTAGTTACCCGGCTCATCTGAACGTATTCTAATCATGGGGTTGTCAACTATAGCCTGTTTTGCTAACTAAGAGCATTTCTTCTTTTTTAGTTTCTTCTTCTTTTTTAAAAAAAATAACAGCCACTCACTTTTAACTAAATATGCCGCCATGTACGGCCGCTGTCATCCAAAACATCACTCTGCTTTTATGATTCGAATCATCCAATTAGATTATATTTTATTTTCTACTGAACCAGGCATGGTGAAAAACTATCCAGAAATGTAGGGAAATTATTTGCAGCATTAAAATTTATTTTCAATAGTATATTTTTTTAAAAATGGCAAATTAAGGGAGAGTAATCATAGGTTACGCTATTTAATTTACTTTATAATGAATTAATGAATTTTACGTTTCTGCAAATAATATTTGTGTTATTCATAATTAAAAAGGAGCTTCCTTTATCAAACAATTTTTTAAAATAATAAGTATGCACATCATCTAAATAAAAAATTCTTTGACCGTAACTTGAATATTTTATCCTACAAAGCATACGATAAATTAATATGATCAACTATACATAGGCATTATAATTTAATCAAGTTAAAACATCATTGTCGTTTGGAAATCACATTTAAACAACAATGTTATGATAAACACATTAATTCTTCTATAACAGCATGCATGTAGCATTACCGATGTTATAACGTCTGCTGCTTTAATCATTATTATTAAATTATGATAGCAACAAACACTGTTTATATCTATTATCATTATTGTCTTTGCAACAGAGTATTGTAATTAGAACGTGCAACTCAGAATACAATAAATTTAATGAACAAACTACGCTTTTGTGAGTCTGAAGTCAATGCGCAAATAAAATGTGTTAATTAGAAGGAAAATATCGAAGCTCAGAGTTCCAGAGTAATAACAAAAACTACTTTTATACGCTTAGTTTATATATTAAGCATCATTATTTGGCTAAATTAGTTATTTAAGTTTGGTTTCTTAAACTTTTATATCTGCTCACGAATTAAATCTTCAGGAAAAATGTTGACACTGCCAAACATATTTCAAATATGTATTCCCCGTAATACCGTTTGTGTATGATGTTATTTCCTGAGATTTTTTTTCTAGCTTTTCATTAACAGAAATTGCAACATCTTTTTCATTTGTTCAATTTAAAAAAACACATTTTTAGATGTGAAACACAAGTACCCAAACATAATAAACTAGACGATATTATTTTTGACAAAATGAGTTTAGTTTTAAAAATTAGGACAGCGATATTAATAAAAAAGAATAAACTTATATGCCTTCCTTACAATTTTGTATAAATATTGCTTTCAAAACGCGGAAATTTTTTATTGGAACTAAACTTGAGCAAAGCCTACAGTTTGCTACTATTAAAGCAAACTGTAAGATTAATCAGCAAAGCCTGAAAAATTTATTAAGTAAAAATGCACGTCTAATAACTTGTTATAAATGTTTCAAAAATATTCGTATCAGATATATTGATGCTCAATATTCGTTAGGCATTTCATGAAGCATTTAAAAAACAGTTAGTATTGTTTAATTTTTTGCTTTCCGAAACGTTTAGAAAACACATTTTCAAACACCTAACCAAATACTGTTGAAAATTTCACCAATAAATTTTGATCAATAAATCATCAATCATGATAAATCACTTTTGATTCCATCAATTTGAATCAGCAATTTTTAAGCTCTCCGTGCTTTAAAATTTCTGATTGAAAAAAACTGTTGATTTTCTTGAAAACAGCTGCTGTAAGTGTCTATCTCATTTCTTTCCCTTTATTCCCCTGTCCCTTTTTATGTGTATGTGTATGTTTTCTGCAATTGCTGTATGGAAAAATAATGTATTATGCCATCTTTCAGCCTCATGTTTTTGTACTGCACTGTATTGTATCGTGTAATAAGGCAAAGTAACTCGAAGGCTGTCTGCCTCAGGAGGGCGTTTTGGGCGGAGGATTTTTAAGAATGTCCTAACGTGTATTCACATTACATCCGGAGAAAACCGCCCATAACTCTAGACCGTTAGATCAATGACCGGCGACAGACCCGAATTTTGACCTTCACACTTCAGCCATCAACCTTGTTCAGTGTCTATCCACTGGGCTATCGTGTAACTTTTGTAACGAGTGATACATTGCTTTATTTATTTAATGCGAAGTTAGCCAATAACACATATTTTAAATAAGAGTTTAAATTTTCTTGTACTGATGTTGTTTAATAAATAACAACATAAATTCTGACTAAAGGTCTGATCAGTTTTATTAATGTTGTAAGGAGGCTGTATAAAGTGCCTTATGAACAGGCAATCCTCTTTATCGGGGAAATGAAATTAATCAATCAGAATCAGATATCCCTAGTGTTATAGCAGTGAGAATTTAAGTAGCCTTTTTGTAAACAAATGCAGAGCCCGCCTAGTGGAATATCGGTTAAAAGAATATCCTGCTTAATGTAATATATTTTAAGGTCACTAACCAATTCCGCCGAAAAATTTTCATCTCATTTCCCCCCATAGGACAATTCCGCCGATTCTTTTTCGGGTGTTTTTTTTTTTTTTTTCGAGAGGACAATTCCGCCGAAGTGGGTTACAGACAGTGTTTCTTTTGGCGACGAGGAGTTGGCGATATTTATTTGCTCTTTGACTACAAATAGTATATTTTGAAAGGTATGAAGAAAAGGATCTAAACCTGAACTAAGTAAAATTTGCATCCTTGAACATAAGCATTGGGCCATGTTACTCGTATAGCGATGTGAATAGCTATCTCGAATCTACCGCAAAATGGCTCGGTTCAAAAGGGAGATTTTGTTCGATAAAGTCTTTTCCGCAAGTGTATACACTTTTGCAGTGCATTTCTTTTCTTTACTGAACTGCCACACAAGTTCACCGTTTTTCAGTATTCTTTTTTTATAGTAAGTAATACCGTCGTCAACAATAACAAGATCTTTTCTTCCCTCGGTGGTGCAGAGTTCAGCATTCATGGCAGACAAATTTATACCCAATCAGGCCGACACAGTCATCAAGTAGCAATGATTTCATGATGATACAAATTACAATCGTATATATACCAACATTAATAAAAAGAATATCAGGCGTGTATGCTGCATTTGGTGGGGCCTCTCTGCTAATCAGGTATCCCTCTTGTGCCCATTCTGATTGGGTTGGGCATACAGACAAAAACAATCGATGTCGGAACAACATCGGAAATTAATCTCTGAAGGCAGAGAAAATTCTGAGTCAAGAAAATTATCAATAGGTTCACTAATTTATAGAATATGCACCCGTGGGCATATTGATATTGCGTCGTCGCCAACAAGTGTTGAATGAATCGCCAAATATAAACATGCATCAAACTCCATTTGTTGTCTCAAGAAAATGGCGAGGCGGAATTGTCCTGTAAGGGTCAGTTCATGACAAAATGGCGCGGCGGAATTGTCCTACGGGTGGAATCACGGGGGAAAATTCTCGGCGGAATTGGTCTGTTCCCCATTTTAAATGCGCCAAACATTAGAAAATTAACAACGTTATCCCGGTCCCACTGAGAATATTTTTTCGTGTCAAGTTGTTTTTTACATTGAGCGTGTTTGGCTGTAATTGAACTGCTATATTTCGATAAATAAAAAATAATAAAGCAATATTACTATTAGATTGTTCTATCTTTTAGCAAACACAGATGCATCACCAACTTATCGTTAATATCAATCATTTGTTTGTTATCATGCTAATGAAATTCAGCTGATATTGATTTTTCTTCTTCTTATATTTTATGGTGAATACGTTGACATATCTAATTTCAAATATTTTGCAGAAGAGCCCATTTGAATCTTTTAATTGTTATGTAACCATATCACCAAATACTTTTTATTTTAGAGGGTATGAAATTTCTGTGAAGATTTTTGACCAATTTCTCAGAGTTCAAATATATATATATATATATATGGCAATCTATTTCTTGCTCACAAACAAGCGACATAGCTTAAGCAATGGATAAATCGTGTGGCCCCAGTCTGAAAGAATATGTTTGTTTTAACATTTACTCAATTTATATTCTTTATGTGTCGAGAACTGCAAACATAATAACTGAAATAATAAAATGCAAAAATGATAAATTCTCCCTTCCATTCTTAAGTCTGGAAAAGGAATATATAGTCGAATATACTTTATCCTGCAGATGATTCACCTTAGAATTTTAGTTTTACACCATGAAATTTCTTTTTTAAACAACAATTATTAATGTGCGCGATGCTATCAAAGTGTGTTACCTTTAGTGAGAAGATTTGTAACACTGACGCAGATATTTATAACAGTTTAAACGTATAATTTGCCCGTTATCTGCATTTTTCACACATTTTGTATCATTTATATCCTTAAAATTATCTTTCATCAAGGCTCTCTACTTACAGTGTTTTGGTGTCTTAATGATACGGATCTAGGAATTTCACTATATTTTTGCTTTATTTTAACATTAAAAAATATCAAATAAATTTGATATTGCAGCAAGAAATGGATAGATCAAGGAGTACAAAGCATAATTGTCTGGCTAACATTTCTTTGCTGCACGTGTATATGCGAAATTTAAATCACGAGAGAAATTTTTGGCACCCTCCCCCATAAACATATTTTCTGAATTTACTCTTACTTAATACCTTTTCTTCTGCCACTTGTGAAAGCAGCAGATTCCTATCGCAGTAATTGTCAATTAATTGTTAAATTTGTGGACGAAAATATATTCAAATTCAACAATCCTGATTTTTTTTTCAGTTATATAATGATGCCGATTCTGAATTCGTTATCTCTTCCTCAAAGCTTTTCTAGTAGCAAGGGGAGAAAGCTGGTTAAAAAAATAAAAGAAAAAATCTCTGAAATAAACATAATTTTCGTCTTAAAATACAAATCTTTCTTGAACTCGCCCAGATGCTCCATTCGCTTCTTTGTTTTTATCTTTTTTATTTATTTACATTACTGCTTCGAAATTCACAGGCAGGTACTTTTTGTATACTGTAGATACATTAGCCAGAGGGAAAGCCGGGCTAATATTCAAAATGTAGTAAAGCAAAAACATTGCAGAAATTTAAATGAGAAAGTGGTGAAGAAACAAGATCGCGCAGAGCAAAAATATTATGGTAGAATGCGAAATGGTATGAAATTTACATTTTTGAATTTTTCTCCTTTTTTTCTTCTGCGTGTCTGTGTTGCTCCAGGCTCAGTTTGGGATTTAGCGTCATCTGTTAAAAAGAAGCTAATTCCTATTTTAAGTTTTCAATTTAAAAAACTATATTGCTTGAATGCACTTTGTTTCTGAAGTTTTGATTAATTTCTAATTCTAGAGAAACAGTGTCATTTTGAAAACTGCGAATAAAATGAACCCATGGATTAAAATTAAATGTCGCAATATTTGAGTTACTTTCATGTGCAAAAATACTAAAAAATATTAAGTCCATGTAGTAGACAATCAATGAAATTTCCAGTTATTTAGAGCATTTTAAAAATAGCAACCCAGAGAGTCGTAACGTTTCTTGCACGTAGATTGGTGAATTTATTTAAAGCTAATATATCATGTACGTGTGACACTCCTTCTATGCGAAAGATTCCACTAAACATCCTTGACTTCAAAAGTTCATTCGGAAAGTTAGTCTTCCTCTTTGATATTCCATCTTCTTTTCTTCGTATTCTTATGCATTGGATTGAAAACAAGATGTCGAGAAAGTGTACCTTCTAAATTGATTTTGCATTAATAAGTTTTACAGTTTCAGAGTTTAAAAGTTTATAAAAATAACTTTACATACTTTGAGCTTATTAAGTTTATATTAATATGAAAATTTAAAACTGTCATAATACAGAAAAGTCCCTACTTATCTTTAAACAGAGCTTCGAGTCTAGATGAATTTGTGGAAACACCTTTCAAAGCAGACTCACCGTAACACCAAAAACAGGGATTCTAATAAGCTTGGACGTACAGCTGATGCAACTATCTCGGAAATAGATGTCCGTAAAATTTGCCCGCTTACCGTATAATTTGACCAGATTCAAAGGATTCTGAAAATTGCATACCATATCTAAATTAAATATTTTTGATCATTCAAGACTCTATAATTATGCCTATATCTAATCTAAAAAAATAACTTTACGAAATAACCTTTACGTTATTTAAATAAAAAAATTCACTAGCTGTTTTTTTATGTAGATTATTATCGTTTTGTTTATTTTAATCATAAACATATGATGGTTTGGTTTACGAAGTTCCGAGAACAGCTGGGTAAACTAAGATATTTTAAGAAGCATTAAAATGATTTATTTGTTCATGTCTGGTGCGTGTATGTTGTTTGATTTTTATTTCTTTCCAATAATGCACAAGGGTGCAGTTTTCGAAATTCGCCGTAAAAAGCATTATGCAGTTATAGCCATAAATGTTTATAGCACATAAAATACATTATTCACGTTCTTGCAATTTTATGTCATTAAAATGTTACTTTTTGCGACTTTTCTAGCTAAATCTAAACTATGGTGAAAATATATATAGTTTATAAAGTATTTGTTGAAATATCTCAGCAAAATTATTTATAAAATATCTGTTTGTCCTCCTTTACACACAAACAAGCACACACGCAAAAGAAAAAAAAAAGAAAACAGCAAAGTAAAAGAAACATAATTTTAAAAGGTTATTGCTTTATTGATGCTAGTACTGCTTTGTTAAAGAAAATTATATAACTAAGCAGAATATACAGCTGAAGATTGTATGCATACTTGGGTACTTTTGAATGACATTTACCTCGAATCTCATCCAATTCGTGTTTGGAGAGAACCATCAAAACATGGAACATCATCCCAGCTGTATTTTCGAAAATCGAATACAAGTTCTCTGTGTTTCACAGGGTGATCTGTTTAAAAGATTACCTATAGGTTTTCCTTATTACCCTTAAATATGGCGGATATGACAACTATTTTAACACTGAAGTATAGTTTTTTTTAAACCTTATTTGAGTGTGGGAGACAATTCCCATCACTTTGGGACTATTGCAATTTTATTTGTGAGGTAAAGTTGAAATGGAGACGCACAAAGTTATTTAATCCTGTGATAATTTTATTAAAAAATTATAATTTAATTCAAATTTTTTTACATTATTATTCCTTACAGCAAATGTTGAAAATGTTCGTTACCATTTTGAATGCAAACATGAACACGTTGTACAAAGTTTTTTGACACATTTTGAAACACTGTTGATGTTATTTACGAGATTTCTTCAGTCATGGTTTGTTTCAATTCATCAATGTTTACAAAACTTCTCTGGAAAACTCTATCTTTAAGATCCTCTATCTTTAAGATCTCCCCACACAAAATAAAAAACTAATGGTGTGAGGGATAATTAATAATGGAATGATAATTTAAAAAAAATTGAATTAAATTAAGTTTTTATATAATAAAATTATCACAAAATTAAGAAATCTTGTGCGTCTTCGTTTCTTTTTCACCTCACAAATAAAATTGTAACAGTTCAACAATGATGGAAATTGTCTCCTGAATGAAAATCCTGTCCACGCTTAAAAATGGTTCAAACGATTATATTAAAATAGTTGTCACATCCGTAAGATTTAAGAGTATTAGGAAAAACCAACGGGTACTCTTTGAAATTGATCACCCTCTATTAATTATGCAGTTTGAGATACGATGGAAAACAACTTTGTAAAGGCAATTTTTAAATATATTGAGAGCTGTAATCAGACCTGGCGACAGGCTTTTCGGGCTCCAGTGCAGGTTCGAGTTGGGGACTCAGCCTAGAGTCACCCCCCCCCCTTTAAAAACAATCTTCAGCCTTTTCGCCTGATAATTTTTTGAACAGTGTAGAATTAGTACGACCCATAAATTCACCGTAGGTCACATATACAAAACCTTATGCATGATAAAATTTCCATCCAATTTCGGGATTCCCTTTAAGACCGGGCCTGGGGAAAATCGCCCCTTCTGTCTCCCCGCCCCCCTCCTCTCTGCAGGTCTGACTATTATTATGTCTTTAATATAGATTTTCCTTTGTATACGTTAGCCTGCAGGCCATTATGTTGATTTCAAACAAACTGGAAGTTATGAATAACCACGACCGTTTTCCGAAAGCACAAGGAGGTCTTAATTTCTTGTCGTTAAAAATGTTCATATCGCTTCCGTAAAATATTACAGCAATATTACTTAAAATATTTGTGCCTTTGGTAACATATTGATTAGATACAATTAGTGGTTAAAGAACTACGAATCCCCATGCTCCAGTCACGAAACTCTACTTTTTAAAAGCAATGAATGTGTACACCCTCTTAAAAAAGTTTTTGACTATAAGCGAAATTTCCTATTTTAGCTTTGAGAATAATAAGTGAGTTTTGAAAACCGCACAACTCGACAGAAATATGAAAAGCTATAATTATACATAATCTAATTCGTATTTTATGATAAATAATTTTTAATATACAAAACCAACGTAGGAAGTTTAACTCTTACTCGAATACTGTTTTGAGAGGATGTACATAGAGATTACGGCAACAAACATATTTGAGTGGTAGTATTTCAAGAGAATTTCTCTGTCTCTTTTGAGGTTAAAATTATATATATATATATATATATAATTCTACTAATATAAATGGAACCAGAATCACTAACAAACTCCATAGTGTTAAAAAGAATTGCTCCTTTTTCTAAATATCAGGGGCACCGAAAAGTAATGTCGTTTTTTCGTTATTTGTAGTCAATATTTCGCCTAGCCAAAACTACGGAAGCTAATAATTCAACATTTTGCTTGAATATGTGATTATTTTAACACAGGTGCTAGACTAGACAGCATTTACCAAAATTCTTAACCTATGGGTGAGTATGGGGCCAAAGTGTTCTTTTAATATATCCCTCTAGATCTCAAAGACAAGAAATAAATATCCACATAAAATTCTTGATGTAACGTACAGCACTCACGAACACCTAAAAATCTCAGAACATTAAGTTAAAGTACACACACGGAAATCTCTCTTAATCATTAGTTAAAAGACGTTAAAAGCCTTAAAATCCCTTAAAAACGAAACACACTAAGTGTTTACAGTCAAGCGCTTTCAGCTGCTTCTGCCGCAGCCAGTCCTGAGGATGACTGCGGGAGAAGCAGCTGAAAGCGCTTGACTGTAAACACTTGGTGTGTTTCGTTTTTAACGACCAAGAGCAGTAGATGTAGGGATGGACGCGAGACGCGAGAATTCTCGCATTGTCTCGCGTTCTCGCATTGTCCCGCGAGACGAGACGCGAGACGAGACAGGCATTTTTTTGCGAGACGAGAAGGAAAATATTTTGCGGGACGAGACGCGAGACGAGACAGAGTCTTGTCTCGCGCGAGATTTCTCGCGAGAATTCTCGCATTTTCTTCCGTCTCGCATAAATACGATCTGAAAAGCGACAATTTGCCTGAAGCCTCTACCGTTTAACTTGCGTCTCCTCCGTTTTCGGTCCTGGTATGCTATCAGCACTCTACAATACGCACAAACAAGTAACATTTAAAATTAGAACAGACGAGAGATATACAAAACACACAAAGGAGAGGATAAAGATAGAGGCGGAAAAAAAGAAAACAGAGAACAGTTGAAAGAAAAATAATAAGTAAATAGGAAAGGCGGTACGGTATGTTCAAATCTGACCACTTTTAGACGGGGCCCGGGGCATTAAGTTTGGGGGCCCCCTTACTGTCCCTTTTTTTAGGCATTAAGCACCTTTACTGAGCCTACCTTTTTTAAGCATTTTAACCCAGTTTTGACCGCTGTTGTACTCGAAAATTGCATTAACTGTAGTTTAGTGTTTAAGTTAACTGTAGTTTTTGTACTTTAATCAAATCGTATTTATCACCCCAAAAAAATATCTCTAACTTGATCTAGTGATAGACAATTAGGTAATACCTATATTATAGAGGAAATTCAGTTTTTTCCCCACAATTACTATTTCAGTACATATGAATTTATAATTTAGATAATCGGGATATATATGGGACCCCTTTTTCTTCAGGGGCACCGGACTACCGCCCCCCCCCCCTTGCCCCTGTGATAATCGGGTTTCGGGTATATCAGAGGGAGATTAGAAGTAGAGCAACTTGCATTCGCATTGATGCTTAGTCTGAGTAGGTTGAAATATGGTTGAATATCCTTGGTTGAAATATCCTTGTACCGATATTATCCTCAAACTTTCCCGCACGTTGCGGTGCGCGTAGGGGGGGGGGGCGCCCACCCTGGTGACAACTTTCTAGGGGCGGTTAAATCCCTATCGTTGGCCTATTTTAAAGAGATTTAAATGACATTTTTTATTCTTATATATTAATATCGGACGGAAAGAAATGCAAGCAATTTTTTTAAAACTATTTCTCTTTTCGATTATATTATCATGTTTTCCCTTCATTCGGCTTGTAAAACTTCAGAGTGTGACACATTTTCGTATAAAAATCTCTCTATTCTAAAAAAAAGTAATGGCCGCTGTCGCCGCCACTGTCAAAAGCTTGTCAGCGTATCTCCTCCTAAACCGTGAGGATTTGAGTTTCGACTAAGGTGCCCACAGATTCGAAAAATTCCGAGGAACCTGCTAAGCTGATTTAAATTTCGAAAATCGAATTATTTTAGAAGATATTAATAAAAAACTGAAAAAATAAACCGAATGGTTGCCAGATTTGGCATAAAATCATTCATTCCTTTGCAACAAAGCGTTTCCAAGTATCTAGAATCGCGTGAAATTTACAAACATGAGTTAGAATTACGCCCATTTTACGCCAAAATAAAAACTATATGAAATAAGTAACTCAAAATGTGTTACACAAAGTTGACAATTTTCAAATAGTAAGTTCGCTTAGATAACGGGAGTTTAGAATTAGCGATGATTCCTTTTTCCAAAACAGAATAACTAATATCTCGAAAATAAAAATAATTAAAATGCAGATTATTTTAAAGCCGGTTCTCGTCCAGCTGGATTATTTGCTGCCAGTAGAAATATTTGGCGGCGTTAACTATGCCATTATAGCAGTTACAGTACACTTTGGATATTTGCTAGCGCGACGAGATGGTATAATTCGTGGTGCTAAGTACGCCAATCTGCAAACGATTATGTAAATGAAAATATGGATAATGGTTTTCCGGTAACCTTACATGAACAGTAATTATAGGTTGTGAGCATGTGTAAATCGCCAAATAATGAAAAGTCGCCATTGGTGGCAAGCTATCCTATCTGTTCCGTAGCTTTTATTAACTTTACATGTACGCAAGTCGCCAAATAATGAAAAATCGTAATGGGTGGCCAATTCGAAGGGTGTCCAATAGGTTTTACATTATTAAAAATACAGCTGAAACAGATGTTCTGATTTTATTATGCTTTAGCTCCTAATTAATATAACTTTTGAATGGCAACATTGAAAATCATTGTGTTTCTGAAGAGTGCAAATAATTTTTCCAGCGATTATAAGCGGAGTCCGCACTCCAGGTGTAGTATAGCTCAGGACCCGTACAACACTGAATCCCATAGCAAAATATCTTCCGTCTTATGAGGGGGGGGGGGTTCTACTGTAGTGTGAAGTTTAAATTTTTATGTACCAATGAACATGCAAGAACCAAGCAATGCGTAGCTCAGTAACATTCTATCTGATCAAATCTTCGGGTTTTTTCTGTTGAAATTATGTCTTTCTTACGAATAAGCCTGATTAGGAGCCGAATGCCTCATACGAAAAGCGAGCGTAGCGAGTCTGGGGGCCTTGGCCCCCAGACACTGTCCCCAGACACGTCCCCAGACTGTCCCCAGACACTGACCCCAGACACACTTTGTATCACTGGGGGCCTAGTGATACAAAAAAAAAATCACTTCACCAAAAGCTATAGAGGCAATGGGGCTACTGTGCACACTGTGTACTTAGAAATCAGGCCACTGATCTTGAAAAATTATCGGAATGTCAACTTTCAATAGAGATAAATACAAAATACATGAATGTACCTCTGTTTGCGCCTTTCCGGATGCCCACTCCTTTACATTTTTTATCCCCCCCCCACACACACACACGCACACTCACATTCATTTGAAAAAATAAACCCATTTAATGTTGTGCGGTTTTTTCAGGTGCGTTTTTCTCCTTCCACTGCTTTTTCACTGGTTCTTCAAAAACTGTACTATGTACTTTTATGAACAGTCACCCAGTATTCATCATGTCCAGTGGCGTACGCAAGAGGGGGAGAGTTTGGGGGTCACCCCCCCTTGTCAAAATTTTTTTAACAAAATGTCCACAAATTTTCAATTTTTAGCTTAAATATTACGCATTTTAACACAAAGTTATGTCTATAACCCCCCTCCCCCCCTTGAAGGAAGTCTGCGTATGCCACTGATCATGTCAAGAAAGAAAAAAAAAAGTAATAATAAACACAAAAATTGTCTTTCAAAATGAGCAAAAGCGCTATACTTATAAAGAAATATTGTAAAATACTACTATATAAGATCTTTTCCTGTTTTAAAACTTCACGCTATGAGATGAGGAGCAACTCTCGCAGAATTTCTCTTTATCCTTAACGCTTCCTCCAGTCATTTAAAAAGACAAACTTTGAACACAGGACTGGGGCCGAAAGGAAACGCATGCTTTGTGTTGAGATGCCAAAGCTTTTTTTTTTTTTTTTTTACGCAGAATATCAAATATCGGAGGGTCCCTACTACAGAGTTCCAGTTAAAACAGAAATGTCGGGAGAGAGATGTCCCGAGGACATAATTGCCCGGTGTCTTTTGGATTTGCCGACACGATGGATGACCTCTCACTCCAGAACAGAATGGACGTACGGAGTGCGAGCTATCTCAGCACGTGGAAGTAGGTGCGCCCTATCACTGGAAGAATTTTTTCCCCTCAACAATAGGACACCTCCGAACAGATTGCGAGATAAGGCGCCAGAGCGGTGACAAGTTGCAAGATGACCGCTGCTTTCACAATTGACATGAAGACTTCCGTTCGCTATTCCACCCACAAACAACTATTGAGTGACCGTTTTTTTTCCCGGAAAAAAACAAGGGTGAGGAATTAATGTATCGAGAATTTCGCTAATGATCGGTTTCCAGACAAAAAATAAAGTATGTGGATTCTGGACACTGGAAAAGACACCGATATATGGCTATTTTCTATCATCCTCCAAAGGTATGGGGAGGGGCTCGATCCCCAAAGCCGCCCCCCATTTCGTACGTCACTGCAGAAGAGTAACCATGGAGTGGGATATCGGGATATACCTCCCTGCGAAACTTTCAAAATTAGTTATTAAGAGCTTTCAGATTTTTGTCGTCAATAAGAAATTAAGTTTATCAATACAATATTGTATCTTATACAACCCCCTCGACAAAATTTTCTGGCTGCGCTCTTGCCTCATCGACTAGCATATAACGACCATGTTACATCCTGTGTCACTATTAAAAGTGGCGTTTTTTCCGCTCACCATTGGGGAATAACACTCAACATACAACATGGTAAGATGACTGAATTGTGAAGGTCTCTGTGAAGGTTCTGAAGGCAGGGTTCTATCGTGCCGTGC
Source organism: Cheiracanthium punctorium (assembly GCA_038373885.1). Taxonomy (NCBI): domain Eukaryota; kingdom Metazoa; phylum Arthropoda; class Arachnida; order Araneae; family Cheiracanthiidae; genus Cheiracanthium; species Cheiracanthium punctorium. The sequence continues at coordinate 319,252 of JAWZYV010015392.1, read as the reverse complement.
GGCTATCGAAGTTTTGGGCGGTTTTCTCCAGATGTAACGTGAATACGCGTTAGAGGTCCTCCTCCCATTGCACCCCTTCTAAGCAGATAGCTCTTTCGTAGCTTTACCTTAACACAAAACAACACAGAAACATTAATAAATCATCAATATAACTCTTATGTGTTCATGATGTAAGTAGTATTATTCCTTATAAAAGCGTTTTTAGCCATTAATAGAGCACTTGGTTTGTAACAACAAGGTATTTTTAATTTCATATACTGAAGTATTTAATGGATTTTACATGAATTCCAGCTGGAATATAACATTTATTTTTATTTTTAATTTGGGTTTTTATACAAATAATTATCGAATCATTTGTATAATGAATGTAAAATAATGTGAACTCTGATTATTGCACAAGTAAAAGAAAAAGACGACCAACAAATATTAAAATATTTTGCAAGAGGGACTCAAACCATTGGTTTTTGGCAAAGACATTAGAATATACTCGTTCTAGTATATTCTAATGTCTTTGGTTTTTGGAGGGGGGGGGGGAGGAATAAAGGACAAAGTGTCAATTTAAGTTGGCTAATTTTGAGTTTTACGATATGCGAGAAAAAGTAGAGCGTGTTAATTGGCATTTGGACCTTTGTATGCCATGCCATTCCTAATTTAGATCCTCATTAAAAGGAAAAAGAAATTTCCGAGCATTGACTTACTCTAAAAAAGTGTGGTTCAGCTCCATATATTTACTATGCTCAGTGGCGAGCACAAATGGTGTGGGGGGTGAGGATTCAGTCCCTCCCCCTTTGTCCATGCATTTTTAACATAAAGTCCGTACAGTTTTAATTTTAAACATATAGATTATGGCTTTTATTTAACCAAAAGATTACTTCCATTCCCCCCTTCTCTTAAAGAAAGTCGGTGTACACCACTGATTATGCATCTGCACATTATTTGTAAGTACATAAAATATTTGTAAGTAATAATTACAACAAAAAGAAATAACTGCCATTTGCTTGAAATTACCTAAGTGATATGATAATTTTAAGAAATAAGAGGGCCCCCCCCCAAAAGGGATGCTTGCTTCAGAGTGGCTTTTTGAGGCCCAGATCATGTTTTTCTAGAATACAAATAAAGGGAACACAAGGTCATTAGTTAAAGAACTTTGGTTCTAGAAATACTGGCATATAAATTTAACTTTTCATAATCAGCTGTACGTATCGTAATACAGCGGATCTGTTGGTGAGCTGTTAGCTATTTTGTAAACAGTAAGCAACTTTTTTGTTTTCTGCTTAAACAGTGTTAGGTGATCCGTTTTGAATAGTAAATGTACAAATCTAAAGCGTTATAAAAGATAAAAAATCCAAGAGGTTGAGAAAATAGTTGTATGGATTTTGAGGCCCCTACATGTGGGGGCCCCCGGGCATTCGCCCTGGAATTTATTCCTGAAAATTACAAAATAAATTCCTTTGCAGAGAGGAGCTCACCCTTGATATGCGTAAATTATCTGGCATTCATAAATAAATGAAGAATTTCAGTACATTTTCTTAGAACAGCGTTTCTCAAACTGTGGGGCGCACCCCCCAAAGGGGTCGCAGAGGGTTCCCAGGGGGGGGGGACGAGAAAAACCAAAGAGCAAGTAGTGATGCATGTTTATAAAAATCATCTTATTTATTCTCATTATTACTCAAAAATATATCCATTTTCGCTTAAAATGCTCATTCAAACTTTACTGATGACATTATTTTGTAGAAAATTCGACTTAATGTTCATTGTTAAAAATTAAAAAAAATGAATGCATGCTGAAAATCGTGAGGGGGGGGTGTGCGCCACCGTAAGTTAGCCTTTGTTGGGGGCCGCGACGTTAAAAGGTTGAGAACCGCTGTCTTTGAAAGTTTACAGTAATGTATGGTTCTTTAAAAGTTAGTTTAGAGTTACTTAACCTTAACTACCACGTTCTACCCTTTCCCCGAGGTGGAACGGGATATATGGCAAATCTTTTTTAAAATGACATTGTTTCTTTGTTCTTCTATACCATTGAATATTTGTGATTATTGAATTTTGATACGTTTATAGAGCTCTTCGAATTATTATTATTACAATTATTATTTTTGTATTATTAAAGCATGTTTTCAATTTCTTACCTCGTTCTCGAGCGAATTCCCTATTTATTCAATTTTTCCACGTTCGTTTTAAGAATTAGTTATTCATTAGTTTTTTAAACCCAAAAGTAAATTTAAATTTGTAGAACCATTTTTAAAGCGAATTTTTCACTTTTTCATACGAAACAAGTATTCCTTGTAAAACTGATGGAAAAATTTAAATTTATGTACAATTCGAATATTTGTTTAGAAAAATAATTTACTCTTCTGTAAGTCAGGAAAAATAGTATACAAATCAGAAACTATCACATTTTTTTTTTAATTAAATGTCTTATATTTATTTCACAGACAGTTACTATTCTCCATGACAAAGCATTGCCAAAAATCTCTCTAAATCCTTCAATTTCTTAACAAAAAATGTGGCAAAGACTGATCAATCCACTACATTTGAAATTATTAAAGCGAAATTTTTTATTTGAAATTTTTATAAGCGAATATTTTATATCACATGCATATTTTAAAGTGACTAAACCTCAATGAAAATATTTAGTGTCGTGATGCACACGCGATGCAGTATATTGGCAATTAACAGAAATTTTAAACATGGTAACGAAGTAATTTGTGTAGAAAAAGTAGAAGTCAGTTTTCAGAAGAAAAAGAATAAATGCTCCAAACAAATTTTTTTAAAGGTAACGAAGATAATATTGTTCAGGTTCCTTATTGACATATTTCAAACTGTCCCGATAATTTGATAGAATAGAAAAGAATTTTCATAGTGTCTATACTAGATCAGGTGGTTGAAAGGACTTTATAAAGCACAAGTAAATATAATTTAACCACCCAGAAATTTCATTATCGTGTAACATACCTCTTTAGTATTCCGCTTTCGTGCATGTCTTTTGGTGTTTTACTTATCAATGAAAATACACTCTAAAAGTAAAGCTTTGATAGCATTGATTTGCTCATAAATGTAACGTATATAAAAAAAAATAACGTATTTGTATGAATTTCCCAGAAAAGGAATGAGCCGAATGCTTGTTTGTTAATTATATCTATTTATAAAATTGTAAATTTGTTTATTAATTATATTTAGCAAGAGCAACTTTGCTATATCTTAACCAAGGGGCTCCAGGCTGAATTTTCGGAGGGGGCCATTGAACTATTTAGATAGCCTATAAATTGTTTAAAATGCCAATTGAACGTGAGGAATCGTAAAGTATACGAATCTAAAGTTAAAAAAGAGAAAGTTCGGAGGGGGCTATGGCCCCTATGGCCCCCTCGCTGGAGCCGCCCTTGATCTTAACTTGAAGTATGACTTCATTTTAAGATAAAAAAAAAAAACAATCGCATATGTTTTTACAGTCATATGAAGTATAAGTGCAACTGGCAGTTTTTTAGACGCAAAAATAAAGTTGCTATTGAAAAACATCATATTATTGAAGGGAGGGGGGGGGGGAAATTAAATAGCTTAAAACAAACAAAAAGAAAAAAATGTATGAAAATCATATTAAATGCTAGAGCTATGGATTTGTTCGGTAACACAAGTAAAAGAATTTATTTGAATTTCAACAAGTTTATTCCTTAGTTACAGAATTTAAATGCATATAGCTTTTATGCGGTTGTATTAATTATAATAGGTATTATAATTGGTACTACCGCGCATTAGAAGTTACGCTTGCCGATAAAACCATAAATTAGTTAATTTGGGTAGCTGTTGTTTGTGATTTAGCATCATCGGTTATAAGCACCACTAAACTAAACTAAACAATGGCACAACAGCTGACGCTGAGCCAAGGGTTGCACTGCCGCACCATGCATTCGCGAACATGCGCTCTGCATGTGGTCAGCCTGACGTGAAGTCCCCAGTGTTCAGTTCTAAAGCAAGTCCTCATTTTATCGACCAACTCAAGGGATGAAAGGAGATTAAAATATTTATTTTAGATTAAAATATTTATTTTAAAATTTCTTCTATACTATCTTTTTTTTTTTGTTTTTCATGTTTGGCCTTATGAATGAAGGCTTAAAATTGTTTTTATTTTAAGAGATTTGCTGCTTTTTCAAAGATATTTTCAAAATTTTGAATAGTGCCTCAGATAGAAGTAAATTGCTGGGAGAAATATTTGCTTTATTCGCAAAAAGGAATTCTAAAAATCGTTTCCATAAACCGAGAAAGACCGTCTGTTTTAGCCTTAAAAACCCCGAACTTCTTCTGAGGGATATTTTATACATTCATTAAACGTGTAAGCAGTTTCTGAGTTACCAATAGAGCTGTTTCACCTGAGTCATTATCAATACGTCACACCTTAGCAACAAACTTTTTTTGGTCAAACATTCGTTCATTTGACAATGGTCATTGGCCGAAGACGTGGCTTTGTATCCCTAAATATCCTAGTTGACCTAAAAAGAATTTCAGTGACGTCACGTGAAAATACTGTATGTACCCACCATCTTCTGATAACGATGCAACTTCTGAAACCAATACTAAAGCTGAGATTGATTAGATAAAGTGTAGTGATCCATATATCCAGTATGGCATAAAAAGTATTTATTAATTGGTTTTGAGGTTGGCCATTTAGTGATGTTTCACTGCGTCATCGTACATGTAGGGCGGGGGGATGTCCTACGTGGGGGTCTTTCTAAGGGGTCCTAACCCGTATTTATGCCAAGTTTCGGAGAAAACCACGGAAAACTAAGAGCAGTTAGGTCGCGGACGCGACCTGGTTTTGAACTAGGCACCTTCCGTCTCCCAGTTCTCAGAGCTATGCGTTGTGTCACTGGTGCAGACCCCATCGAACGGGTGCAATATTTGATTTTCTACAAGAACATTTTGTCATTGTTCTACATTTCACGCACCATACAGGCAGGGGCGGATTTGCCGAGTGGGGGGACCTGGGAAAAAGCTTCATTGGGGGGCCCCCTTTTCCGAAAACTTTTTTCAAAATTTACAATTTTATAAGCTTGGGGGGAGGGGGGGCTTTTTGTTGGGGGGCGCGGAGCTTGCCCCGAATGCCCTACCGGAAATCAGGCCCTTCATACAGGAACAGACATGGATTGGCTCCCGTCTTCACCGAATTTAAATCCTTGTGATTTCTTTCTGCGGGGATATTCAAAAAATATGCAGCAGTAAAAGCCACTAAAACTCTTGCCGACATTGAACTTCACGTTTGTAACGCATGTCAGTTCAGTTCGGTAGAGAGATTTTCACGCTTACATGAAAATTTCGTTTTGAGAAAACTTATATCATTGGTGTAAAGGGAGGCTAAATCGAATGCACTGTAATTCAATTTTTCAGGCGCCAGCACCACCTAGTGGCAAAATTTAGAACTATTTAAATTTAATATACTTTTTAAAAAAGTAAACGTTTTCCTAATAACAGGGTAGCAAAAGGCAAGTTTTTTTTTTTTTTTAAACCGTGCTTTTATTATTTACGTTCAAAATAGGGCAGTTATTTAGAGACAGTCGAAGAAAGTGAGGGAAAAATTCTATTAAAACAATGTTTTTCTTGTTGGAAATTGAAACATGTAGATTAATTTTACAATAATAAATTTAAGTTTCTTGCTGAATCTGACGGGACAAATAGACATCAGTATCCAAACTAGTAAAAAAATCTCTGTTTTATTCCAAAATTTCGATCGCCATAAACCACTAGTTTGATTTGATCATGTATTCATTCACAGACACGTCTGTGTGAAGCCATCGCATCTCAAGCAGCGATATTTCCCAGACTGTTGGCATTGGAAGCGACAATTTTACGAGATTGGAATTTAAAATACGATATATCACAGATAAACTGTGCTGGGAATAAAAGTTAGGTTTTATTGAAAATCCCAGTGGTTTCACTTTTTATACATAATGAAAATTTTCAGATTCAGACGCGATGTTTTTATTTTGTTTTAATTTGGAATTCGAAGCTGTGCATGCTCAAAATCATTTTTTATCTCAACCAAAATATTTACTCCCTTAAAATATACAATAAACTTAAATACATCCTCACAAAAATTCTTAAAATCTTTGAAAACCTATAAATTTTTTTATTTACTCAGAATATCGCATTTTGAAAAAAAAAATACTTCATAATTTGTCTTGAGAAATGTATTCATCTATATTAACCCATCACTGGTGATGGTTTGATGTTTGAAAATAATTCTAAGTGTGCCGGTTAGTACATGCCTCAGAAATAATCTATTTATTTATTTATTTCGTGTGTGCGCATTAAGAGATGCAAAATAAAGCTATCTATTCTGAAGCAAATTATAAACTTTTAATTGCTAGCAGACGACAGTTATATGGCAGGTCGGGCAACTTCACTCTCACCAAAATTTGAAAGAAAGAGGTTTGGGAAATTTTGACTACTGACGCTTCTGAGAATGAGTTGACAACCGTGAACAGTACTTTTGGAACTACGAATAAAGTTTGGACGTACACGGAGTTCATCAGAGGAAGATCGGTGATTGATTGAAAAAAAAAAAAATAACTCGCAATTCTCCAATTAAAACAACACTCTTCTCAACAAAACAACCACTGGGCGTCCACGGCTCTGTGTGATTACTGTGATTTTAAAGGTAAGAGGTATGTAAGGACTTTCATTTGCAGTTTAATATTACTAAGGAATATCGTTGGCAGAAAGTGAAAAAAGTCATGCGCAAACACTTGGATTTAAAGAATACTTTGATAAAACATTTTTGATTTAATGAACAGCACAATATTTTAGTATCCTGGGTTAGATCAAGGTTTTTAAGCTATTAAAAGTCTTTATATAAATCTGTAGGTAGAACTCAGATTTATATAAAGACTAACATTAGAAGATCACATAAGCCCGCCGGTAAAATTATATTTATTTTTTTATTTTCTAAGATATTAACAAAGTTTAAAAGTAAGTAAAAATAACAAATCAAGAAATCTCTTATCTAGTAGGGACATTTTCAAGACTTTGTAAAAGAGTATGGCTCTGCATAAAAATATTTGAAAAAGAATTGCTATGAATAAGGAAGAATTTCTCATTCAATAACATATTTCAATTTTATGTACTGAAATTGTATTTAAGAGTTTTACTTGACACGTGATTTTTTTCAGATCTTAGGATCCACTTTATTCATTCTCTACTGCAAGCATAAAGTTCCAGTTGAAAAGTTATTTAGTTTTAAGGCCCTGAATCTACAATTTGTTTTATTTTATTTTAATTTTTTCTATACGTCAGACTTTTAATATTTTTCTAAGTTAATGTACACTTATAGCATATGTGAAAAATATACTACAATAATATACTTACATTATTGCAATAAGTTTTAAATAACCACTTTACCTAGCAATTTGAAATAAACGTTAAATACTCAAGTTAGAAATCAACTTCGTAGGACCACACACACACGTATACATATATATTTATCATTAACATAATGAGAAGTAACCTGGGTTATCCAAAAGAATATACAGACTGCTTTTGTTCTTTGTTAAACAATATTTATGGTTAATAAACAATATTATATGCAGTCTAATGACAGTGATGGCCGTACAATTCATTAAATACATGCATATGATTTTTGAGCAAATTCTTGTTTTTCAGGTGAGGCAAGAAAAAAGAAAGAAAAGAAAATCTGCAGAGATAAGAACGTTGCGGGTATCTTTTGTATTCTAAGACGAAAAAAAAAACCCTTCTAAGAGATGCTTTAAAACACATTTGAATCGCTTTTATCATCTTAGAGTTTAAGTATTATTCTTTATTATTTTTCACTCTTTATTTCGTCTTCCCCTTTAACGATTACCTTCGCCCTCTTTTAAAACCCTGTTATTTTCACTTGTTTTTCTCGCACGTATTGTTTCCTCAGAATAACAACCCTTTATTCTCTCTCCTTTTTCCACAGGTTTCTGTAGTATTTTCTCTCGTGCTTTCTGTTGGTGGATGATTGACAAATCAAGTCCCTTGTATTCAGTGACCTTCAATTAGCATTTTTTTTGTTATCCATACATTATTGATTAAACACGGATGTAAATTTATAAATCTTGGTAAACAATTCCACAAACTAATTTTTGTAGGATAATACTATCACGTTCCTTTATCAATGAATACATAAAGAATGTGTTTGGGTAACAGAGGGTATCTGAATTTTAAAGTTCATGTTTCGAACAATAGTATTTATACAGGGTGTCCCGAAAAGGTGGTAACGGGTTTTAGTTCTTCATCTATTAGAGTCAAATGGGCAGTGTAAATTGAAAAAAATGTTCAAAATAAGGTCTGAAAAAAGATTACGCGAAGAAAAAATACCTATCGTTCATTTTCAAAAAGTTACACTTTTTGAATTTGTATACCACCCCCGTGCAAAAACGTTTCCAATTGCTAAAATGTTCCTCGTACACTAATGAAGCGATGTACCAAATTTGAGACTTTCATCATACAACGCCGCAGAGATATATTTAAAGAAAAATTATCTGGAACTATATAAGATTTTGAATGCAAACGTTTATTGCTGCGGTAGGAAAAAATTTTACTTTCGTCATTTCCGTACGACCCCTGAAATGTTATAGTTTGACGTGACTTTTTCCCTTCGAGAGCCGCTGAGAAGTGGTATAAAGTGGTAAGTCAGCGTTATATTTATCTTCGTCTCTCTAACACTTTTAGGTTATAATTCTCAAATTTTGTATGTCATCTCATGAATATATAGGACACATTTTATTAACTAGGAATATTTTTGTACGGGGGTCATATACAAATTTAAAGAGGGTAACTTTTTGAAAACTTACGAGAGGATTTTTTTCTTAACGTAATCTTATTTCCGACCTTATTTTGAACATTTACACTGCCCACTTATCTTTAATAGATGAAGAATCAAAGCCACCTTTTTCGGACACCCTGTATAATAGGGTGGAGTGAAAATGGCCAAAAAAAAATTTTTTTTTAATATTGCCTGACTCAACAAATGGTGCTGTATGGCAAAAAAGTCATAGAAAAAAAATTCTAGTCCATTCACTGAGTGTCTTCAGGTTCCACACTGGGCTCAAAGAAAGGAATGTTAACGTAAAAAGTAAAAAAAATCAATTTTTCAAAATTTAATTTTAATGTTTACAATAACTTTATTTTCTGACTCAGAAACAGTTCTAACTACTAAAAAGAAACAGTACGGCAATGTTTTATTGCCATTAACAAACAAACAAAAAAAAAACAAAAAAAAAAAGAAAGAAGAAAAAAAATGTCACTAACTTGCAACCAAGCGTCATAAGTTTTGGGGTATATATTGAATACATAGTTATTAAATATTTACATATTACTTCATTTTTAAAGACAATTAATATTTAGAAAGCACACTAATGCAGAAAAGGAAATTATACCAAATTTACCTTTCGAGTATTATTGACTAATAAAACACTTTACTTTAATCAGTCTTCAATTTTGGAGTTCACATGCCGGGTAAAATAATGAACTTTGGTAGTTCCTTTCGTGATTTGATTCCACAACGAATGTATCTATCTCTGGCTTTTCCTCCACATGTTAGCAATGATGCTTGCGTTAGTAGTCTTACATGCCTTTCTACTGCTTGAGAAGGGAAAGGGAGCTTCTCTATTTCAAATTCTGAACCGTTTCTGATCATACTTGCTACGTCTTCGTCACTAAGGTTTATGGTAGCTGGTGGTTCCAAAGGATTGTCCCAGTGAATCATCTGAAAATACTACTCTGCTTCGAAATTTATATTTAGAAGATCAAATTGGCATATTTTCCCCTTCCAGTCAGTTTTTCTTGCTTTCAATATTCTTAGGTGAAATTCTCGAATATGTGATCATTCATCAAACAGCATTGCCAACAGAAAATTTTCAGAATGAGCAAAATAAGAGTTCCTCTGAATAACTTCATGAATGATTCACTTAAAATATTCTGGGAAGAATGAACTTCTTTCATCATTCCGTGCTCCATGAGTAGCTCCTGGGATTTTCTTTATTTCAAACCAGGATGGCATGTAAACTTTCATCACATAGTCTACTAGGAGTTTAAAGCATTCTGTTGGTTCGGCAGTCGACACGTACAGGCGCAGTATTCAGTTCGCTGTAGTGAGTCAGCTTGAATGAGACATCCTTCCTGGACTTCTGTTTCCCAAATCTGGATGGCACTGTCCCGAGCATACTGCCCTAGAAATATCGAAGAGGTACTTTTGGTCTGTACTGGGGTCTTTTTTATCAATTTCAGGCAGAGCAACAGGAATAGAAACAAAATTTGTCACAGCAAATGTTTCATACGTTTCCAGGAATTTTCCTATTGTTCCAGAAAACTGGTGTGGCCCAGATGTCTTATGGAAAATCAATCTTATGGGATCCATCAATCTTATGGAAAAGGTGGCGAAGAGGTAGTTCATTAGTATGCAATAAGCATACAAACCAGTGTAATTTATGGCCAACAAAGATTTCAAGCTGTCTAACTACGCCATTTTTCTTCCCATTGTTGACTTTCGGTCCATCTCACCCAATGGCAACAAGATCCTAAAGTGCAATCTCTTTCTGTGCAACAAAGTTGATGATGCTGCAGGTAATATCAGTACTAGAGCCTGAATGCGGAGTCACATGTCCTATGCGAACAGAACCAGATTCTGACAACATAACAATATGCTCTTCCACAGATACAGTAGTATATAAAGAGCTTCACTTCTTACATAACAGTTGTGTCCTTTCTTCCATCGAAGTATATGGTGTACAAAGACTGTGCTACTTGTATAGAATTAAGTTGTGATCGTATCTTTCATTATAATTTTTAATAAGGGGAATTACTTCTTGGTGACTTACCACAGGCAAGGAGGATTTCTTCCAAATTCTTTCAACGTCCAAAGAAATAATTTTGATGATCTCTTTTACTAAAGGATCCTTTTTGTTCCCCTTATTCCACAGTATATCATTTTCTGTGATTAAGAAATGCTTCATTAAATCAGAATACGTTGGTGGTAACACTATCTCTTCCAATAGTACTGGAATTCCGAAAACACTACAAAACGTTTCACTTCTAGTTGTGGTCATATTAAAATTCAAAACTCCGTATTATTTTTTTGTCAAATATAAATCAAAATTATTAAAACGTATTGCTTCAATCTTACAAAGGAGAAACAAGTGGTTGAAACAAAGGCAATCGCAAAAACGAATCATTCCACACAATAAAAGTGACGTGCCTTATTAGGTTATGATATAATAGTTAGATTAGAACACGCGCTGCCATCTAGTAGATTTTGGAGTGTAATTTGCTTTTTTAATGTACAAAAAGCCATTTCTGGATCTGATATCTGGCAGTAACGTTTCAATAAAACAATTTATTAATGAGAAAGTAATTCATTAATATTATTTTATAAATTAAAGAATTATTTAGTAAAATATTAAATTAAAAAAATATTTTTTACATAAAAATCATTAAAAACTTGAAAAAAAGCCAATATAAACATTCACTTGAGGTGTGCAACCTCAAGATGTCAACATTTTAAGCTGAAATTTGGAGACAATTGGTTTCAGCTAGTTTGGCACCATATAATGACACAGACAATGTGAATTTGGAAAAAGGTTTTTTCGATCCACTCTACTGTACAATGTTACAGAACATATACCATACTTTTTAACTGCTATATGGTACGTATGGAATGTTTAGTTTTGCTCATATATTTCATAATTTGAATTATGGTTGAGGTGTAGATATTTGCCACATTTTTTAAGCTAATTTTTTAAGTTCTTTCTTTTAAGTGTACTTTCCAAAATGAAATAGCTTTCCAGTCAAAAAAAAAATTAAAAGTTGCAGAAAAATAATTTTTTTAAACGTACGTATGTTCAAAGAGGGAATTGTAACTTACTTGAGACTTACATGCATATTATCATGAATACCTATACAATATATGTTTTAATCATGTAAGAAGTGTTATAGCGTCCATATAGGATGAAGATTAGTTAAAACTAATTTAACTAATATGTAGTACGCGTTTATATACCAATCTTACAGTACTGAATATACAAGGTGTCCAGCCTTAATGTGACCCAATAGCTAATTCCCGAACCGTCCGCTTTAGATATGCACTTCCAATTTGAAAATTGAACCAAAAAACCCATTTAGAAAAAAATTATTAAATTTTTATACGGTCCCCAGGTCCTATCACTTATATTTAGGAAAAGATGCAGTACACAAAAACAAAGAAAAAACAAAAAATTTCATTTTATTACGATAAAAACTGACCGAGTTATGGAACTTTGAAAATCATACATTTCATCTATTTTCTCGGTCAATTTCAAGAAGCTTGAAAGGGATCATCTCCAAAGTGAAATTAATTTGAACTCTGCCAGGTAACTTTCGCTATTGCACGTCACTCTTATGTAAATTGTTTTTAAATTAAAAAGTACATACATTACGTTAATTTTACAATAATTGAGTACTTAAGAAATAAAATTTATTCTGTGTACGTGAAAACATAGATAAAATAAAATATTTTGGACGAAGAAAACTTTTCAAAAGCAGTTCCAAAAAAATAGACTTATTTGCCTGCGGCTTCAGACTGATTTTCTGCGATACTGATCATGGCGAACGTTAAAAATCTGTTGTGTAGTCACTTACAATTGCGTACAGTCGTATTCTAATATTACGAATTCTAGTACGGGTGAACGAGATGTATACAAATGAAGGATACTGCGAAATGGTACTGTTGTATGGGCAGTGTAATCGAAATAAGAGAGAGGCGGCAAGACTTATGCCTTTAAACTTCCCAGTCGAAGACATTCATCTTATTGCACAATTGCCCGTGCTGTTCAACGCTTGTATAGAACTGGGAGTTGTCATAGACGTATTCCCTTGTCTCGTGCCACACCTTCAAGCTTGCGGATACCCGCTGAGGATGTTCTAGGATATGCCCTGGCTCATCCTGAAAGTAGTGTCCATGATATTAGCAAATCTTTTCCTACTAAAAATCGACGGTGTGGAACATATTACATACGTTCGGTGCATATCCTTATCGTCCAGTCCTGGCGCAGGAACTAATGCCTGGAGCCCAGAAGCATCCTTTTGATTTTTGCAATTTCGTGTTAAACACACTGGATGAAAATCCAGATTTTTTGAATGAAGTTTTGTGGTCGGATGAATTCCAGTTCTCGAGTCAAGGCACTATTTATACAAAGAATACGCATTATTGGTCCCTCGAAAATCCACATCTAATACGACCGAATCGCCACCAAGCACGTTGGTCGGTGAATGTGTGGTGCGGAATATGGATGTTGCGATACGAAAAAAGTGGACTGTAAGGCGAATGATCAACAATTAATTTCTTTATTCTGTGACTATTTAAAATTAAATGAGTCAAGAGGGTACAACGATGCCGTGCTTACGGCTTACAAAACGAGACGACTACTGGCGACTGGCGAAAATCACAGCTACCACCCAGAACCCATCGATAGGGTTGCCAGGATCGAGTTGGCGACAAGATACAATTATGAATGAAGGAATACAAGCAATAACAATGGAAGAGCACCTTAATTAGCCCAATTTTTTTCGATGGACCTTTAACATCAGGATCATACACGGAAATTTTATCTGGACCGTTAGCCGATGTTTTAGAAGATGAAGTTTCCTTACGGTATTTGTCACTCATGTGGTACCAGCATGATGGTGCACCCTCACACAAATCTGCGCAACCATGTACATTTTTGGCGCAGACATTTGACACTCGAATAATCGGCTACGGAGGTCAACAGGAGTGGCCCCCGCGATCACCCGACCTAAGTCCTCTGGATTTCTTTCTCTGGGGATTCCTGAAAAGCAACGTGTACGAACGTGAATCCACGAGTAAATCCGATTTACTCAATCGAATCAGCATGGCATGCAGGTCTGTGACACCAACTATGTTGCAGAAGCTACAGGCGGAGTTTCTGACGCGGGTTCGGTACTGCATTTCTGCTGAAGGCAGTCATTTTGAACATTATTTAAGTTAATCTGGTCATTCTGATATAATAAAGCCCCTAATTCATGATTGGCGCATAATTCCACATTATGCTATAATTTGAACGACAAATCCTGTATTCCTTTGCTGCTATTTGTTAAAACAAGCTGTTTTAAACTTTTCGGTACAAGTTGTATTTCCTTAATTTAACTTTTATTGTTTGCCATACAGCAATACAAATTGTCAATCTATGATGCTTATGTTTTAATATTAATGATGTTTTTTTTTTCTCTTTCTGTAGATAGCGAATTACTGTTCTCTAAATTCAATTTATATACGACCCCCTTTTCTGAGCAATTCAGATGCTTCAACTTTATGTAGGCATAACTCGGTCAGTTTTTATCGCAATAAAATGAAACTTTTTGTGTTTACTTTGTTTTTGTGTACTGCATCTTTTCCTAAATAAAAGTGATAGGACCTGGGGACCGTATAAAACGGTTTTTTTGGTTCGAAAAGCACGTAAAAACATTCTTTACCTTTTTAAAAACATTTTTCAAATTGGAAGTGCATATCTAAACCGAACGGTTCGGGAATTAGCTATTGGGTCACATTAAGGCTGCACAGTGGACACCCTGTATATATTGAATATAAATATAATATATAAATTCTCTGAATTGTCACATTCTAACAAGCTGTGGAATATAAGACCAAAGGAATTGTATTTTTAAATATGCAAAAAAAATGGCGTACATTTTAATTAAATTGAAGAAGAGAAAAAATCAAAACAAACCATTTAGTTTCTTACTAAACAAGATTCCAATTTAGAAGAAGGCTATTTCCAATTATGTGACAGTAGTTTTAGTCTAGGACTAAGACTTAAGGCAAAAGATTGATCAAGTAATTTTTACCGCTATGTCACTTTTTAGATTACATCTTTAAAAAAACAAAATCAAAAATTTGCAACAGAATCAAATTAAACGGAAAATCGTGTTACTCTTCGAAGCAAAAACAATTTACATCATTTAAGAATCTTTTGCTTTCAGTTGAGGGTAATCTTTCTGAAAAAGGAAACTATTAAACAGGGAAAAAAGTGTGGGAGACAGTGACTGGCTGCTTAATTTTTTCTTCTGGAACGTGCAGATACACTTCAAATTTGGAATATAGCCTTCAAGTTAAAGTAAGATACCAGAATATTTTTAAAAGCATAAGTTATCTCGAAACAGCAATAAATAAAATAAAGGAGAAAAGTTAGTGATCATTTTTTTTTTTGTCGGGTAGATGGATAGGCCCTTTCTGTGGGACTACGTATTCCCCAAGTCCCTTTCTAATATGTATGCATATAACGCTTAAGTAGCCATGCAAATTTAAATTACTATTTTGCTTTAAAATTACTTTACGCTATTATGTTTCGAACTATTATGCACTTCTGGTGGAAATAAGCATTGGAACTTCAAGATTGAAAAGGGCGCAAGCTATCGTTGAAGCGTTCTAGCTTGATTAAATTATATATACATACCCGTATGTATATATATATATATATATATATATATATATATATATATATATATATATATATATATATATATATATATATATATATATATATATATACCCTAGTAGCACAATTAGTCCAAAAGACGTTTAAAACACGTCTTTTAACGTCAAAAAACGTGTTTCCAACGTAATTTCGACGTTTTTTTAACTAGTTGTGCTACTAGGGTATATATATTGGGTGATTCCAAATTATATAGTTTTTCGACTTTTTAGGAGAGGTAGGATACACCAAGACGGTTCATATAGAAATGCGGGGTCGGAAACGACGTCTTCATGTACCTGTTATTAATCTCTTTGGAAGAAGTGCTGAAGTGTACGCAGTGGCGTAGCTAGGGTTATTGGCGCCCGTGGCGGAGCTTCAGTTTGTCGCCCCTTACATTCCAAGATTAAGGCGTTAGAAGGTGACTAATTTTTCTTTAAGATTTGGTACAGAAGGGGGGAAAGGTGTTATTACTTTTTTTAAAGTACTATCTGCAGTAGCATACAGTTCTCTCTCGGCGGTAAGAAGATTAGAACATCTGCAGTTTATGAATAAGAACGATAGATTGGAACATTTCATCCTGTTAAAGCAAAGCACACTAGAGCTATCTGTTAAGGGAGGAATGCCTTGAGCAGGCGACTTTATAAGGCATTCTAGAGCGTATTCACATCTAGAGAAAACTGCCCGAAACTCCTGACCGTTAAATCGACAGCCGCGCGATAGGTCAGAAATACACCCCCAAATTACATTAAATATATATTTTCACCAATTTCCTACGATAATTTCCCGAGATATTGCGACTTATTTTTTGAGCGATTTTAAGGGACTTTCTGCAATTTGAGAAAAGCTGTTTGTAGGTTCCGAACTTTTCTCCTTTCATTAATTTCGCTCGCGAGAGTTAAACAAAATAAATATTATTGTCACGGAAAATACTGTTTCTAGTCTTAAAGTTTTTTGTGCTAATAATATCAGGTGTAGAATTTAGAGTATTCATTCAGTGGTTCAAATGACCCGTGAGTCCATAACTTCCTTGGTTCATACAGATGATTTAAAGGAAAAATGCAAAACGACAGCTCACGATTTTGAAAATCTTTCTAAGTTTGAAATTGTTATTGAGTATTTCTCTTGAAGGTTCTCTTAGAAAGGTCAAATGTTGCCAGGAGTGAGAGGCAACATTTCTCCTTTCTCTCAGCTTTCTCACTTTCTGAGTAACATCTTCTGACTACAATCATAAATGTTACTCAGCTACAGCCGAACTTGAAGAATGGTTTCATGATTGAAAATTTATTTGTTTGAATTTCATGTAAAAAACGCAATTACTTTTTTGCCGACCCAATATTATCACTGTTTTTGTTATTTCATATTCTTCATTTAATATTATTGTCTGAAATGTGCAATATTCTTATGACTTTTGGCGGTATTTTAATTTTTAGTCAGATGAAAATTTAGACAGGAAAACGTGATTTTGAATGTTTGAGTATGGGGTTCAAAGGCTTGAAGTTTCCAATGTTAATGTTGAGGATGTTAGTTTTTCAGAAATAGGACGTTGTATTGGAAGACATACATCTACTGGCTACTGCATCTAATTATATACAGGGAGAACATTTTATTTGGTAGGCTATGGTAGCGGACGCAACAATAGACGCTTTATATAATCACCATCAAAATGTAAAAACCTCTAATTTATTTGCTTCATTTTTTATACCGCTATCTTTTACTGTTTTTGCACAAAAGAAATCTAACTTACGTTTATTTTACGCAATTTAAAAAAAATTGTCACTTAATAAATTTATATATTGTCCCTTAACTCAGGAAAATAACACATTTTATTTAATATAAATTAAACTACTGAACGTAAAAATTTGAAATTTTGCACAGCCATGTAAAATCACTTTTTGCCTCTATTTCCATCAAAATTTGCCTGGTTTCTATTCATAATTTTTAAAATATTAATTTAATAATTCATAATTCATATTAATATTTTATTAAAAATTATAATAATTGTAAATTATGATTGGGTCGTTTAGTTCTAATAGTACGATTAAAAGTCAACTTCTTATTATCCGCTCTTATATTAAACGAGGAATGTTTGTGGGTGTGTGTGTATGTCCGAACGATCTCGAAAACTGCTCTAAGGATTCTTTTTAAATTTCCTACCTGGGGGTTTTTTGGGCCCCTGAAACGATTAAGCTAGGTCAATTAATTGAAAAAACTCTAAAACGCTCAAAATTTAAAATTTAAAATTTTTGGACGGTAGCGCCATCTATTGAGCGTTTGAAAAACACACTTGATGCAATCTTCTTAAAAGGAACGCTCAAATAAGTTTGGGGTGGATTAAAAAATACACGCCATCGATATATAATAGTAAAAATTAATTTCGCAAAGAAACAAAAAAATGGAACTTGATATTCAGTACACAGACAAATAAATATTTTAGTAACTAGATATATTACACCATTCAGCTACATAAATTTGTTTAGAATTAAAAAGTTATTTTTATTTCAAAATATCGTCCTGGCAACCAGCGAAAGAAAAAGAGAAAAGAGTCTTCGTTGCCATCCCCGCAAGCACCTTGATGGAATATACGTAAATAATTTAATTATTCTTAATTCGTAGTTATTAATACAAAACTATTCGTAAATCTTATGTGAAAAACTGCCTGAATTTATTACAATTATCCTTTTGTAACTAACGTAAAGCTAAATGTATTTTCGCGTATATACTAAAACAATAAAGATTTTTCATGTATTTTATTGATCCATATGATGCGAATTTCAAAA
This sequence comes from Cheiracanthium punctorium, assembly GCA_038373885.1. Classification (NCBI taxonomy): domain Eukaryota; kingdom Metazoa; phylum Arthropoda; class Arachnida; order Araneae; family Cheiracanthiidae; genus Cheiracanthium; species Cheiracanthium punctorium. Next base: position 300,981 of record JAWZYV010015392.1, on the reverse strand, counting down.
GTGCATAAAAGTTTCAGCTTAGCCGAATATTTTAAATGAAAATGACACCCTTTTCAGCCATTCACAGTAAGAAAAAAGATCCTGTGACGTAACATGAAAATTCCATTTTTTTTTTTTTAACGGCACTAGGTTGAATTCTATTTTAACTTCCTTATTCCGCCAAGTTGACGATAAATATTTACATGTAGTTACCCTGACGATTTTTTTTTTTTTAATGGTTCAACCGTTCATAATGAAACGATGTTCGAAACTCCGATGAATAAATGATACGATCGATTCCTAAATATGGCTCGCAGACGATATTCAAATTAATTTTGCAGATGATCAGCCATCAGTTTAGTTTTCATTCACTGCAGTTGATGATTTCAACTCATTTATTTTATCATCGTATGGACAAGCTTTTAAAAGTTGCGGGCAGAACTTTACGATAGTGGCCTCCTGGGCCTGACTTCAGGATGTTAGCAAAATCGCGGGCCGTATAATTCGGATTTATATGGAAGTTTGTATGTTTGATATAGGTTTTATACAGGGTTTTGACTTGTTCTGAGGGCTGGTCCAAAAGCCATGGCGGGCCCCATCCGGCCGCAGGCTGGGTGTTGTCCATATGTGGAAGCGGTAAATTGGGAGGCTGAAATCTGGTTACTAAGACTTTTTCTAATAAATTTTCAATTCTTATTTAGACGTGTATTAGACTGTGTTGTTTTGTGTTGTGTACTGTCATTAAACTAAAGGATAAAGCCCTTTGTGGAGACAATTACAGCGGGCGATAGAATGTCTACACTCAGAATATTTGATATTTACCCACTTAAAATCAAATAACTTCATATTCAATTTTTATTATACATAAATTCGAATTGTAAAATCTGCAGAAACATTTCGTATTCGAAACATTTCGTTTGGTATCAACATCCTCTACTATATCCATGCTTAATGCATAGAAAACCGTTTTATTTTTGAAAAAAAGTTAAACTGAGTAGTAATTTAGAAAAGCTATCTTAAGCGAATTGGAATCGTAATTTTTCCTCCAAAGCCTGATAACCGTGACTTCAATGTAACGTCAATGTCACTTGCAATAAATAATTCTGGCACTCAAATGATTAGCTTTTTTATTCTCTTAAATGAGATAGAGCTAAAAATACAAAACAACCGCTTAAAAATCAGGGAACGGCTGGATTATCAGATTTTTTCTTTCTTTTTCTTCTTTCTTTTATTTTTACATAATTATGATAATTTTCAGGCTGATCGCACCAACGAACCGTGTAAATTTTAAGTTATTAGACAATACATTATTAATCTGTTTGGATTAATGATGTAAAAGTTTTATTTTGAGTGGTTGAACTGGAATTGTGACAGAGTCAGGGATCAGCGTAACTATATAGGAGTGATGTATTTTTGATTTATTCGAGGTTAGAAGTCCATTTTCTTCAGTCTATCCGTTTGTTCTATTATTGTCAACGTTTAAGTAGTTGTTAGGGTTATTGTAAAAGAATATTTTTGATCTATTCTGTTTTTGATTTCATGATTTCGAAATGTCCTTTTGTACTAATAATTTAAATTGCGTTACACTTTTTATTTTCTTAAGCGTGAGTTTATAAAATAAAATTATGTTTAAAGCATATTTATGTAAGATTATACTTTTATGGCATCTATATTTATGTATCTATAAGATTGAATTTACGTTTGTAGAATTTGTTAATGCATGATGTATGTTCTTTGAATTAGAAAAAAATAAGTATTTTATGTTTGAATTGAAGCACTATAGAGAAATTTACAATTTCAATCGTAAAGAATTATCATCATAGATGTATTATAAAGACGTAAATGCATGAAAGTGTAGCTCAAAAATGAGCTGTGGAAACATATGATCACCGGCAGCAGCACTTGGCCCAAATGTGTGAACATGCAGTTCAAACACAAGCAGATGAAACAGATGATTAGTATTTGGAAGGAGAAAGACATGGAACAGCTAGACGTCGACAAATACTTCGGGTAAACAGTCTAAGTATCTACAAAGCTGCCACAAATGTGGGTACTTATTATCATAGTTTAAAACTTTTTAACATGGATTGCATTCACCTTGGAGCTTTGCATTTTTCTGAAGAGTAAAAACAAAAATTAACCGAAACCATTTTGGGGACTGTAAGATTGATGTAGGACATTCCGAATTTCTTAATGAATTGGTGTGGTTGTTTCTTCGATGTCACCCACATTTCAAAGAATTCGAAATTTGAAAGCATACTTTACAATGGCTTTGTTCACAGTAAATGACGAGTGAAACTATTAACGATTTTGGTGTGTACTGCTACGTTGCGAACAGTGTATAACAGACTTGATGAATTTTTTTTATAAGCTCATTCATCTGACAGTTCAACCAACTCAAATTCTTGATGCTGAGTTTGAACGTCCTCAATATGGTCAGATATATTTCTGAAGTAATGAAGACGCCGTTAGTGAATGCATCGCCCAAGATCTTTGCTGATACCCTCGCTGATCTGCTACAGAAGGAAAGGAGGCACCTTACGTTAAACTACTTTTTGCTCAACTCTGATGGCACCGACCATCGAATGTTTAGCATCCCTCTTCAAAACAAAGTATATGCCATTGTAACATTGAATGCCAACCAAAGCTTACCTGATAATGTATGGGAGATCCGACAGCGATGAAAATCTTTGGCAACCATGAAGATTATTCATACGTGCCCAGGCATTTACGTATTCATTATTTTACACTTAAGGAGCCTTTAGATTCTGAGCATGGCTCGGTAACCTGGTACTAAATATTATATGAGATATGAATTAAAGTATGAAAAAATAATTTAACCTAGGGGAGGGAGGGGGATTTTAGATGCTCATAACTCACTCATTTTCAGTTCAAATTGATTAAAAATTGGTATCCGGGGTTAAAATGAGCTAAATTTTTGAAATATGAAGTGAAATCTTGGGGTTGCTATTGGAAAAAAAAAAGTTGGTGCGAATTTTAAAATGGAGACGGCGCTTATGCAATTTTTATATATAGCAAATTAAAGTGTACGTCATCGTAAACGATTGGTATATGTAACTTTGCTGTACGACGAACGACAGCTGAATAAAGTACAAGTGAGTCTTTTTTTTCCGCAGCTGTACATATAATTGTACAGTGACATTAAAAAAGACCTGTTTACAGGAATTTACCATAGTCAAAACTATATTTGATTGGCCGTAATTACAATATTACAAATTAGATAATCTATTTTTGATAAAAAGTAAATTTTGCTGATTATATTAAACATAATTAAAAATCAATAGTATAAATATGTTTTTTTGATAGCCTTCATTTCTTTCAGCAAAAATGCTTCAGTTTTGATTAGGAACATAAAACAATATAGGTGGTGAGAATATATAACCGAAAACAGTATTAAAATTCTGAAACTAGTTAATGATCGAGAATTTTTGAAGCAATACTACAGCACATAAACAGTTTAGTAAATTTAGCAAGCAAACCTTTAAATACGACGTTTTAATTATCGCTAATTAAATTATGACTATGGCGATAAATACAGGAAATATTCGATACTTAAAAAATTCTTCCATAAATCTCAATACTGCAAGATTATGTGGGAAATTTTTATTACTAAAAGATCAATTAAGTTTTATCACACTTACTAAATATCGCCTTGATGGAAGGGGGGAGCCAATTTATCGTTTTTTTAAAATATAGTTTACAGTTAAAATACATAATTAAATATTTTATATAATTTCGTGATGTTTTTAACAATAGCGGATTAGGAGGGAATCAAAACCAAAATGTTTAACGCAGCAAATCTAAACTGATTATTCAATAACAGCGAAAAGGAAATAAATTTTCAAATCATATTTTTAAAAAATAAGAATTTAAGTTATTCTGTGAAGTTAAAAATTTGTTCAATAAAAATAATTTTTCGAGATTTTGTTGTATAAATTTTAAATTTGTATTTTTCTTGCTTTCTTATTTGCTGAGTCCTCAATGACTTTGTCAAAAATAAACCTTTAATAAATTACCTTCGGTATCATCCCACACCTCATTAATTGCATTCTATTCTTCTCTCTATCTCTCTCTCTCTCTCTTTCTCTCTCTCTCTTTTTTTTTATCCCATGGAAAAACTTTTTGGCCTGGACAGTGGACTTTATGAGGGCCTGTGTTAGTTAAAGCAACCTCTTCAAGGGTTTGAAAACAGACACTTTCTTATCATGCTTACAGTTTGGAGAATTTGGGTTATTCCACAGAAGAATCATTAGAAGTAAGTCGTGGCGACCACTAGCCGCAAGATTCACTCCTGCACTTAGAGAAGGGTATGTTTGTGCTGTGGGATTAAAGCCAATTATCTACACGAGGGATCTAGGCCTATGGGCGTGGTGCCCTTCGTGGGGGTCTTTTAAAGGGGTCCTGATCGGAGCCCCCGGGAAGGGAGGGGAGGGGGAGAGTGTCGATTACAAGGCGAGCCTGGGTACTGAACGCGTCGAGGTGCTGTGACGTCACAAGAAAGGATGGACTTTTCGCCGTTAAAAGCATTGGAATCATAGGGAAAAGTACAAGAAACTATGATGTTTTGTGCCTTTTTTGGATATTAATGGTAAGTCAGCAATCTGTATTCTTAATACAACATACTTGATAATAGTTATTAAGCTATAGTGTACATAAAAATATAAAACTGTCCGTATTTTGCCTTAGTTTTATTGATTTCTGTTCTTTTGTTCTAGCAATCACTATGCCTTCGTCTTGCTGCGTCCCAGGCTGTAAAGCTAACTATAAAAGGGGAGAAAACGTAAAAGTTTTTATGTTTCCCCAGAACGTTGAAAAGCGGGCTGAATGGATAAAAAAAATTCCAAGAAAAAATTGGTCCCCAAGAAAAAATACATACGTTTGTATTCAACATTTTCGTGATGAAGATGTTGTAAAAGAGGATACAGTTTCAAAATCAGATGGAACACATTTAAATGTAAAAAGAAAACATTACAAATTAAAACAGAATGCTATCCCGTGTATTTTTTCAAACTTACCAGCCTATCTATCGGACATCACCAAAAAACAGGAAAGAACTGATCCTTCTAAAAGAAGAGAAAACGTTTTGAAAAAAGATATTGAAGCAACCAAAAAAAATAATGCAATGGATATTATAACTTCTTTTGAAGACTTGAAATTGAGAAATACATCAAGAGTTTCATGGCAAAACTACGTTAAGGAAAATTTCATAATTTATTATAAATTAAACGCAGATCCACTTCCACTGCACGTATCAAGCAGCGTAAAGGTAAATGCGGATCTCACTGTTGATGTATTTATAAATCAAAAAAGAACAAAGAAAAATCTGTTTTCTGTATTCTTAGAAAAACAAAAAAGTGGAAGGTATTTATTAAAGAAGTATTCCCAGCTGAACTGTATATTGGAATTTGTGGAAAATTCGGAAATAAATATGAATACGGATATGGATATTAACTCAATTTTAGAGCAACTCGCATTGTTCATCGAGCAGCAAGATGAAAACATTGATCAAAATATATTGGATAAAATTAAGTTTCTGGAAGAGCAACTGTCATTAACAGTTTTAAAGCCCAAAGCTCGAAAGTATAGCCCAGATTTAATTGCTTATGCCTTTTCCATTTATATTAAATCCCCCATCCTTTTTTTTCTGTAATTTATAAATATTCTCTTTTTCCAAAAAGTGTATATATAAAAAGTGCGTTATTTTTTAAGCATAGTGTTATTGTCCTTAATTGTAATTGTATAGTGATATTTTCTTGTTCTTTATGCATTAATGTGATATTTTGTACTTAAAATTCAATGTTTTTAAGTACTAGCGAAGGAAAATTTGAAAGCATCGGCGAGCAATATTTTTTTGTGATAAATTCTATGTTATTTATAAATTTTAAACTTTTTGAATTGGTGCAATGTTATTACTTTCTATAACAATCAATATTAGAGTGTAGTTGTATATTTATTTTTGATGCTTTCACATTATTAAAATTTCAAAAATATGCATTCACTATTTTGCAAAATTAAAAACATATTCTAGATTCTATTTTATTCAATCGCTTATATTTTATTCATTGGGTTACTGTCCTACTTTTTTTACAGAGTTTAAAATGGTAGAAATTATTTCTGTTGTCATTAATGTCTTATTTTTGAATATCATGGTTATGATATTGATATTTTCTTATTAAATGATCTGTAAAATGTTGATTAAAAAAAAATATTAAAAATAAAAGGTTCCTTATTTTTCTAAAAAAATCTAAATGTCCTTCTACTGTTTTTACGCAGTGTATATATGCAATATTTTTGTAACAGAATTTTATTATCACTTTTTATTATTGAAATGTGTATATATATATATGCACCGCACCGTGTTGTAGATATTCTTTTAGTAATGCAGAAATGTGATATTTTGAATTTAAAACTATACATTTAAAAATGTTTTTACATATTAACCCAGAGAAAACTAAAGCAAAACGTAGTAGTATTTTTATGAAAAGTATTTGTAAGCTTTGAGTAATAAATGCTTTTACTTTTTATGTACTTAGTTTTAGTGCTTTAATTACTTCTAATAAGATTTGATATTACGAGTCTGCATAGTATAATTATGCATAGTATATACTGTACAATTTATTAAAATATTAGTTATATAGTTTTATAAATATATTCCTCGTGCTACTAGTGTTTATCTACATTATTAATCCGATTTCTTCCATTGAACTCAATACAAATTCTTTCAAACCACATCCTCTCTTGTGACGTCACAAAATGGCTTAAGAAGACTATTTATGAATCTGGATATTTTTAACATCAATTCTTTCAAAAAGCTTATTTTAAAGCAAAGCAAAATTGAATAATACAATTCAGTTTTTAAGTAAAAGTAATAAAAATTATAAACAATAAATATGCCTTTATGCTTATACAACGAATAAAATTCAATACATATACATATTATTTTAGCTAAATGATAACAGTGAGTAACCATGATAGTATTTAGAATGTATATGCTAGCCCGAAATACAGAACACACTACACATATTGCTGAAACTGATTCAAATTCAGTACCAATTTATTTCATTAATTTCTGACAAAAAATATTGTTGATTCACTATTATTTAAGAACAAAGTGTTGTAAAACGAAAATGCTATTTCAATGCGTCATAAAAAATTAAGCTACTCGTATTTACTGGCATTATTAATTCCATTTCTTCCATTGAACTCAATGCAAACTGTTCGAAATCCCATCCTTTCTTGTGACGTCACGAAAACCAGTACCCAGACCCCCTCTTGCTTTCTTCTCTCTTTCTCCACTCCAGTCGCGGCGACCCCGTCCTGATCCATATTCACGCTAAGTTTTGGAGGAAACCACAGCAAACTCCGAAAGGTTAGGTCGGCGGACGCGACCTGATTTTGAACCAGACACCTTCCGACTCCCAGTTCAGAGTGCAAATGCGCTCTGCCACTGGTCGGGCCTTAGAGAGGGGAGAAATACTCTTTTTTTTTTACTTGAACATAAAAAACAGTCCCATTTTACCCATAGAAAAACAACGGGGGAGGGGGAGTAGTAATTTTGACCCCCAACCCTCACGATGCCCATGATGCCCCTTGTTCACGACCCTGGTCCTCATACTTAGATAATATCTTTTCGTATTGCTAAAGCAGGATACAACATTTAACGGAAAGTACTTCAAAAATTTTTCAACAAAAGTATTATTCGTTATCTATTTTGAAAAATTCAACTACCAACAGCTAACAAGACGATGTCTTTGGCAAGGGCATACTCACATGGGCATGGGCGCCCATATGAGTACTTTTAGAAGTAATCTTATATTTGTAAGGGGCGGCTCATGTCGGACTTCGAAACGTTTTAGTACTACAATAATAGAAAAAAGTTCAGGTTGCTATAAAACTGCCTACTATACTTAAGTCTGAAGGTAACCCCAACCGCCCTTTAGGTCAAGCCACCATTTTCGCCCAATATATGGACGCCCATGGTTTAGTGTATAATGTTTTTCATTAAATAGAGAGTAATAATTTTAGATATTCTGTAAGAAAATCATGCGAAAGCGCAAAAAGGGGGGTCTGTTGCTGCAGTCTCTATCTCTAGTTACAGATTGCCGGCTTGGGGATATCCCCAGCCAATCCTCAGGTCAAGCCTCATATGCGCCCCCTGTATGGGCGCTTCTGGTTCAGCGTAAAATGATTTTCATTAAATTGAGTGCAATTCTTTTAGATCTAGTGTGAGGGTTAAAAAACAAAGGGGGCGGCAGCAGCCGCCCCCTAATTTTGCTTTCAGATTGCCGCCCGGGGCGGACCGCCCCCCTGCCCCCCCCTTGCTACGCCACTGAGTGTACGTCTAATTTCTTAACGAAGTTTCATAAACAATGGGCTTTCCTCCAACAATTTCATCAATTTAATGAACAGAAAAATTCTGATTTAAATATTTTATCAAGTGCAATCGGTGAAAGAGGGATTAGTTTTGGATAAACAATGGAAACAATTTGGATGAACAAATATATATACATACATATATGCAGGTTATGTCACAATTCCCTCCTCGGTTTGGAAGGCTTATAAAAATATACTAATACAGCAACAAAGTTGACTTTACTGGAGAAAGAAACGTTGCCAGTTTTGGTTCACTAATAACGAGCTTCTTCGTCTTTGGATTGGACGAGGTTCTGACTACGACAATTGCCTACTTCCGTGGCCACCTCCGGACCTGACACTTTGCGACCTTTTTTTAGAGGGTTACATAAAACATTGTCTGTTCGTGCCTCCTATGCCACATGATTTACAAGATTTACGCCAAAGGATAAAAACCGCATTCGCTACGATTGATCGCGACATGCTAAATCGAGTGTGGGAAGAATTTGACTTAGACTTGATATCTGCCGCATCACGAAACGATCACATATTGAAAATTTGCGAAACAAAACTTGTAATGATTTTTTTTTCTTCCGTATAGTCAATTTTGTGGCTGTATCGTAATATATTTTTTATATGCCTTCCAAACCCGGGAGGGGATTGTGACACGATCTATCTATCTATCTATCTATCTATCTATCTATCTATCTCTCTCTATATATATATTTACATATTTTACAGACATTTGATGTCCGTACACAACTTTTCCCACCACAGGCGATTTCAATTTTTTAAAAAAAGTTAGAAACGACCCTCCCTAATATACAAGTCTAATCATTTTTAAATATTATTATTTGATTATTGTTTCTACTTTAAAGTTGATTAACTTTTTACAAAGAATTAGTAATATTTCAACAGTAAGAAATAATATGCACAGTTTTCCTTGAACTCAATTTGAGATATTCTTGATTATAGGAAAATTTCAATCTTCCGATGTCAAATACATAGAGTAATAGCCTTATACTATTATAAGTTGATCATTTTATTATTACAGCAGTACCTATTTTTTTCTATTAAAATAAAAATTATATCCAAAAGAATTAATAAACACCATACAGCACAAATTCGGACAGAAAATGTTAACTTACAGAAGATTATTATATTTTTGACGTGAAAATGTGCGAGTTTAAATAAAGAAACAAGATTTAAATAAGATATATTTATTGTTAAACATGAACCACCAAAAACAAATTTACATAAACTTAATGTATTATATAGATCACGATTTATAAAATGCATCACTTCTGTTATTATACAATACTTTTTTTATGTAATTGAAAAGGAAACACGCTTTTTTGTTATTAAAAATATTGCATTGTTATTTTCTGACAGTTGCAGCTACATAAGAAATTCTTGTATCAATCGAGATTTTTATCTGATGTCAAAATGTATTTGTACATTCTTAAATACTTAAAACAAAAATATACGAAAGATTTTCAATTTTTATTTCAAAAGATATGGTGTCCCAAAATGATCTTTACAACTTTCATCGTACACATTTCAAGTAGAAAGGTTCCTGAAACAAAGAACATAATTAATTACCTGAACACAAAATTCAGGATCAAAACTCACATACATTGCGACATAAAGTTCGCACACATCCTTATGTTTCGATTGCAGTTTAACAATGTTGTGTTGATTTTAAATTTAATGAATTCAATGTGCGTGGCAATCAGGATATCGAAATGATATTCCAGTTTCTGTCATGTACAGCGTAGCATTTCTTCATTAATGTGTGCAATTGTCACTGGGATGGGAACTCGCCATCACTGCAAGTCCCGCACTAGGGTCTGGTAAATCACATCCTCCACGATGCCTCTCTCCCCATACTATATATATTTATATGTATGTAATATAATATATATAATGGTGTTATATGTCTCAATACCTTGTAGGACAGGAAATTGGTCCACCTCTGCCAATCCAGCAGCCTAGAAACGGGTCGTTAAAAGAGTACTTAAAAGATTTAGGCTCAGTGAGAACGGGCGCCATCCGCTGTAAAATGATGTCAGTTTCCAGTTCTTCAACCTGTGGAAATACAAGCATTTTCAACATGTCCAGAAAAACAGTCGTTGTTACAGACGCCTTTGGAAAGAAAAACACCACCACCACAGGATCATGAAGGTCTTTTATGCTTTTGAACTGCTCCGCTTAATTTCCGTGTCAAAGTGAGGGATTCTCAGAAATCTAGATCCTCTTATTGTGTCCACTTACCATCCCGGACACACGGAAGAAAAATTATACTCCGCAAAAACAAAACTTCAGGTATGTGCGAACATTTATGCCTCAAAACACATCAATCTACCTACCTCTACTTCCAAAATATTCGTAATCAAAATTGCAAAGATCATGTTGGAACACCCTTTACTCTGACGCCCAGAATTAACCCATTTGTGCCTGAATATTTTTGCGACTTTCTTCGATTTTTACTGATAACAGAAATAATAGATAAATTTCTAATGTCAACTTCTTGAACAAGGGATGATTTCTTTTAAAATCATTATGCATAAAAATCGAAATATCAACATCCTACTTGGTCATGTTAAAATATTTTGTAGAGTTGAGGCTCAATACTCATGAATAAAGGCTAGGAAAAATGAATAACGTTTTCGACTAATAGCGAAAATGCCGTCCCAAAAAAGGGACACTAGGCATAAATGGGTTAAGATACAACATGTTAATCAATGTTTGCAATTAAAAAAGTAACAGTAACAGTAAAATTCATAGTATATATGAATGACAGTCAAAAACTTTAAAGAAACTTACGAGAAAATTGTAGATTCAAATTCCATTTTTAAAGCAATGCATTTTTCGATATCTAATACAATTCAATACATTGAATATTGTCTAAACACCGGCTCAGAAACTATCATGAGAATTCATATAGTTAATGCAATTTTTAAACAAAATAAATACTAAAAAACTATATATTTTAAATTAAAAATATAACTTTGCATCTGATTATATTCTTTGAAAATTAACAAAGTAAAGCTACAAAATGCATCACTAATACATATTAGAAACTTTTTAATAAGACAAATTTGAAAATGTAAGTTTGTTCTTGAATAATACTAAATTATTTTAAATTAGGCACAAATTTACAACGAAAGTAAACATCAATAAATTCTTTAATAAATAAATGAAATAGAATAGAATAAATAAAACCATGATATAAATATCATTAGACTACTTCAACATTGGTGAATGCTAAATAGGATTTATAGTTTATTAATGATACGGCAGGCAAAATAGTAAAATAAAACACTATTGAAATAATATTTAATTTAAAAGTAATTTAAAACTAAAACGAATCATTGATATTAAGTAAGGATATTGCTAATAATTTTTATAACTCTACCTATTAAAATTATTCATAAACATGTTTTCTGTAATATTTAAACTAAAGAAATACTAACAAAACTAACATATTTTAAGTGAAAAATATAGCATAACAACTTTTTATGTTTTTGAAAATCAGTATAGTTAAGCTAAATGTACCACACATAAAGGCTAACTATTAATAGAATACAATTTAAATTAATGTTAAAAACATTTTTAAACGAAAGGCAAAAATGATAATGCATTTTTTTTTCAAGTAATACTAAAGCATTTCAATTTCAGTACAGATAAAATACAATAACAATTAACATGCATGTATTTCTTAAAAATCAACAATTTTCGAATTAGTACAACACTGGTAAATATTCATAGACTGTTTCAAGACTGTGGTAAAAGATAAATAATAATATATTTCAGGATAAATCATTTGGAAGACAGTATATTAAAATGAAAAACTGTCAAGTTGACATTTAAATAAAAAGTGATTTGGAAAAGCAATAAGCTATTAAAGAAGGAACGAAAACATCATATACAAAAAATACACTTTCAATAAAATTTGAATTTTAACCCAAAATTTTAAAACAAAAAGAAATAAAGTAACATTGTACCGTAGTGAAACTAAACTATTTTAAATGAAATAAATGCAGAGCACAATATAACAACAGAACATAGTCAAGCTAAATGTAACATAATTTAATGTTAACATCAATATATTCTTTGATTTTACACAGCTCAAAGCAATAAAAGGATATTGTAAGTTTGCTGTAAGTTTGTTTATTGTAAGTTTTATTGTTGTTTTGCAAAAAATGGAAGAAGACAGTTAAGAATGATATTTTTTTCACATTTTCAAACTTTGGAGTATGCAAATGTTTAGTTTGACGGCAGAAACGACGTTTTAGTGGCAGCAAGTGAAATTTGCCTACAATTTAATAAAAGATAAAGTAGAAAAGAATGATCGACATTCCGTAAGTGCTTTGTTTTAATGAGTGCGAAGTCTCAACGAAGGATTTTAACTGAATCAGAAGCTTGGAGAGTTGTTGGTCTCTTAGAAAGGAGCCAAACTCATGTCGAAGTAGCAGAAGCCATTGGAGTCGCACGAACTGTGATATCAAGGATCTGGAACCGTTTCATAGAGACCGGAAATACAAGACGAAGCCCCCCCCCCCGACATACTTGCATTAATCCGCCTCTGTTCTGGAGTACTGGGACAGAATACTCCGGCGCCTCATTAAGAGCCTCATTGACTCCATGCCTCAAAGGTGTTCAATGTTGTTGGCAGTCCAAGGAAATCATACCTCCGATTAAAAACATTTTCTTTCAGGGAAAAACCTTTTTATATTTGTTTTTTTCACATGCACAAATTGTTTTTTTTTCGTTTTGTACACAAATGCTCAAATAAAATGCATAATTTTCTGCTAAGCATGTGAATTTTTTTTCTCATGTAGACTACCACGTCTGTCGATTATATATCAATCATCTAAACGATTGCCCAGCCGAAAGATCCACCCATGACCTCAATATCCTTTAATTGTTTGGAGCAGTGTATTACTGGAATACAGATTAAATGAAACTAATTAATTTTGTTTTAATATAAAACAAAAATTGAAATAATTTTTTTTCTAAAAGCACTATTTTTAATTAAACAAAAGAAAAATGCAACAGTATACATGAATACACTCTTTAAAATAGAATAATTTCAGAACAAACAAAATCATCTGAGAAATATGTGTAGACTTCTTCAGCACTACTAAAAGTTCAATATAAGTAGAATACTGATTAATGATAGAGAAAAGAATAATAAATAAAGCACAGCATTTACTAATCTTTAAAACTCGGACAAAATTAAAAACATATACAAGATCCACATAATTGCTTTTCAACTAATTTTGTCTTTCGGCTCATTTAGTATAGCACAAAAAAAAATCATAATTTTTAGAGAATAAAAATTACATTAAAATTTTTTAAACTAAAAAATATTTGACATTTCATTTTAAAAGAAGTGGATTGCAAAATTTCCGTAAACGCAAAATTTCGAAAACGTGCAATTTCCGTACTCATTTTTGATTATGTTGCGATTATTTCATGTATAACATGCATTTAAGAGTCCACTAATATCAAAGATAATCCAAATACTGAAAAATCTTCTCAGCTAAACACCCGATTTTCTAAAAAGGGTGTGTATTGTTACTCCCATACTGAATATTAAATATTAGAATTATGTTATCTGGATGACTTTATGTAATACATGTAATCCGGAAAAGAATTACGGATGTAATTTTTCACACAAAATGAAAGCACGTAAAACTTACTTATATGCATATTGCATTTGTGTCATGACTTATGATGGTTAGGAAAATTTAGAATTTTTGTAATCAAATTCTAAACCTATCTAACTTATTGCACATTGTAACATTAAAAACTTTGGTTAGAAATTTGCACAGGAAATGCTTTATTTGGACACAAATAATTATAAAAATATCACGCAACGAAAGGCCAAAGAGGTGGCAGGTTCGCCTCCTATTTAGTAAAACTTCAACGCAAATGATGATATACAGAGTGGTCATAAAAATGTTTACCGATACATGAACCTCTAGTAGTATGTTTCTTAAACCAATGGAAAAGAAACATGAGAAGGTATGCGATCTAGTTTGAGATTATTTAAAAGAATAGAGCTCTAACGGTTAAGATTATTGTGAAAAAATTTTTAAAAATTTGAATGGCAGGCAACACCCACGTTTTTTCATCCACAAACTGATCAGTAGGTGAAAACTTATTATTGACACTAAAATCATACTTAATTGGCACTGAAATCATTCTGGTGAAAATTAGCAGTGTAAAGCAGTGCAAAGAAGATAATTGAAAAGAGCTAATTCGCAACACAGAAACGAGGTGCATCGGCAAAATTCACAATTTTATATAATTAATAAGGATAGACAGTAGAAGCATGTCTGTCATCGTAGATACGTTGAAAACATAGAAATCCAAGAAAATCCAAGTTTCTTTTCCCTCTCCTGTTTGTGCATTCAGTGGTCCTTCACCATGCTCTTTGCAAATGTTATAAGCCGCCAATTTTCGTCACCTGCCTATTGTTATAACACCATGCATGATTTTTCAACGCGTAAATCAACTTGCGTGGGGATAATGTAGGTGTTGCAATTCAAAAATGTCAAAACTCTCTACTGTAACAGTAACCATGAGAGCTCTATTGTTTTACACAATTAAAATCTCAATCCCATACCTTCAAATAGCAATATATAAAATTTCTTTTCGAAATGACTAAGCGGATAAGGAGAGCACATTTTTCATGACTCCCTTCTCTCTCCTTCTCTCTAAACTCTTTAAAATGATTTATAAACAAGATAATCTTAAAAAAAATCTCACTTTTTAATATCACATAATTAGCTCTTCAGTAACAACATTCAAGGAAAATGATATATAGTGGAAATGGGAGGATTGTCCAAAAAAAAAAAAGGTTACAAGCAGTAAAATTTGAAAAGTAACTATTGTCTAGGGAATCCTTTTTCCCGCAGCGGAGAGAGATGGCGCTCGTTGTCATACAATGGTTGTGTGTGCAGGTAATGTAAGTGTAAGTTTGCAGATGCATCAGAGTCAGAGAAATTGAAATGGCAAGAATACACATTCTCACTGGCAAGGAATGTGCCTGCATCTGATATTCATAGTTAAATCGTGCAAGTTTATGGTGAAGAAGCAATGAGCAGACAACATGTAGCGAAATGGTGTCGCTCTTTTAAAGCGGGAAGAGAGGACGAGGGGGGGGGATCTGGATCCACACCCCGTACCTCCCAGATTTGGCTCCTAGTGACTATTTCCTATTTCCGAAAGTGAAGGAACACTTACGTGGAACAAGGTTCTCTTCAGACAATGATGTGAAAACAGCTGCTGTTGACTAGCTACGTGAGCAGGGACGTGATTTCTATCAAGACGGATTAAACAAGTTGGACCTGCTTTTAGATAAATGCCTGAATAGATTTGGCAATTATGTGGAAAAGTGACAAACTGGCATGCCTCTTAATACCATAAACCATTTTTAGTCAATTGTTATTAAATAATTCTACTCTTGTAACCTCTTTTTTTTATAAATCTACGTAAACACCAAAAGGAAATTTAAAATTGTGCGTGAATTGCATCACATATGAATAAATTTGAATGAATGACTCAGTGTCATAAGTACCACACAATGATCAATCGTCAAATGTATTTATACACTCTTCGTTTCTGAATGAGCGTGTTGGCTTGAAGTAAAACATTATTTATCTTAAACTGAATGAAAAAAGTTAAAAAAAAAGAAACTAACGAAACATTTGACAGCTATAACGTTTCTAATACGATTAGTATAATATTAGTGAATATTAGAATATTTTAAATTACTAAAATAATGATAAATTTTTTGATAATAAACTATAAATAAAGTGTTTAAAGCAATTTTTGCATTCAAGTCACTGCTCTAATTATTTATAATTTGTTATAGATAAGTATATTTAAAATAATAAAAAATGGCTAGCTGTCAAAATTGGAGTTCCAGCATTCCAGCATTAGTTGATCTTGCAATAAATTTTAAAATCTTTGATTTAAGGTATAGTAATACGTTCACGGATTTCCTTAAAAAGCTTGTAAAGAATATTTCAAACAATTTTTATATTTTAAATAGATTTATACTGAAAACTTTATGATTTAATAACTTATAAAAAGTATTCAAAAATGTGTTATTGAAAAGTTTTCAGCATTTTAGCACTTAATTAAATTAAGTGCTTTACACTAAAGAGTGAGCTTAGTGATTAGACGTTTAATGATAAATAATTGTTTAATGGCATATAGAGAGCCAATACAATACTGGCCTTACAATACTGGACCGGACGCCAGCGGATTTGCATAAAATCCGACTGCATGTCACTTAAACCCGGACCTGGTAAGGTAAAATATGATATGCGTTGTGACAAAATGTTGGAACCCTAGGAACTTGGTGACTTCGAAAGAGGTATTATATTTGGTTGTACAATAGCTGTTAGTCCGTTCGCACAATTGCGGTAGAACTATCGAAGCCACTCTCAACTTTTTGTGGTGTCGTGCAGAAATGGAGGACTACGGGAGTAGTGGTACAATCTCAATGGTACAATCTCTGTGGTACCGAACAAGATCAGCATATCCTGAAGTTTGAGGTTTGTAAAACTCTCAGGAAACAGAATTTACTGTGTACTCGTTTACTTTGCGGAAAGAATTGAACATCCACAATTGTTGTACATAAATCTCCCATCCAAGAAAGCTAGCAAATTCACTTAATGATTGTCGGAATTAGATCGAGGACCATAGGAAAAAGGTTTTAATGGAGCGACAAGTAATGCTACCCGCGGTTGCAGACTTACGGGCGTTTTGGGATGTGGAGAAAGCCAGGCAAACGTTTGTTACCGGAGTACATGAGTGCATGGTTCTGACTGTCAATTTAAGTAGGAGTTGTACTTATTTGGCGGCGTTTTTCGTGGTATGAACTGAGATCTTTCTATGTTGCTACTGAGAAATTGATCGCCGAGGCCAACATGGATATTTTGGATAATCCGGCTCTTCCTGAGCTCTGCAATCTTTATGGAATGAACGAATATTACATCCAGGACGACAACGCTTCATATCATATTGAAGCCTCTGTAAAGCAGCGGCATTAAGATATGGACGTAAGACTTCTTTCCTGGCCTGCCCAAAGACCCAACCAAAATGCAATCGAACATTTGTGGCACAAAGCGTCACTCACAAACCAGGAAGACGCGCAAAATCTGCAGCTGATCTGGTGACTTTCTTGCAGTAGAAATGGACACAAATAATTGGTGCTGTGAATCAAAACCGTGTTGAAAGTATGTCCAAAATAGTTGCTAGCGAAGCTGCTGTATGGGGGGGACATCCTGCGATGTAGATCACTTATTTAATATTAACACAACCCCATATTAAGATATTTATCCTTTCACTTATAATGTTATATCTTATTGTCCGGTCCATTATTTTAGGGTAGCGCATTGAAGGTTATTTCAAAGTTACACTACTAGAAAAAAGAAAATTATGCAAATATTCATTCAACGAACACAACTTCCACATTTTCTAGTACTGTTCCCACAGAAAAGAGCTATTTTCAGATTGAATCAACTGGCTGCCAATATTTTAATTTCTCATTTCTGAATGTGTAAATATTTGTAGTTAGTTATGAATTAAAATTTAGTAACTGGGTATTTACACTTTTTTATAATTAATAATGTTCTATTCACTAACATTTTTTTTATTAACTACTTACAAGGTTTTCCAAAAATCATCTTTTTCACAGAGCTTATTCTTTATAAAAATTGAAAATGCAACATTTCTCTCCAAGGTAGCACAGCTAATGATAGTAAAACTGTAGTTGCATAGTTCCAGAGTAAAAAAAAGTAAGTAAACTAGTCATTTAAAGCTCTATTACATGCCAAGTTTGTGACAAAATACATATTTTCTATATTAAGAAGATATTTATCTAAAAGTTGGAATAATATCACCAGATTAACACGTAATCATAGCTATCTAAAAAATCTTATTTTGTTTCATATTTTGTTGGACATTTGCCATGCATTAAAAAAGGATAGGACATATCAAAATCATTGTTTCACTCTTTCATAAGGATTATTCAAAGTAGATTTTTCCTTCACAGTACCGAAGCTGTTTAGACTCTATATCCTCAGGACTAGATTTCAGTTTTTCTGATCTGTCAAACACCGTAACGTCATGTTTGTTGAGTTTTACTTGATCTCTTAGTATATCACGCATCGCATATATAGAACTTCCTTGTTCCGAAGAAAAAGGAGCGAAAATGGGCTTTAAAGTAACAGGAGCTGAAATCGCACTACCTGATAGATTAAGCATCATATCTGTGTCTTTATTAAGTTTTACTCGATCACTTAACACAATACCACTGAATGTAGGGGTAGAATTTATTTTTTCTGAAGAAACAGGAGTTGATTTCAAATTTAATGAGCTGAAAACTAACCCATCCGAGTTTGTGTCCAGATCTGCTTGATACCTTAAGCTATTATTCACAGTAAGTGTGGAATTGGGCAGTTCTGAAGAAACAAAAGCAGAAACTGGACTTCCTAATGTACTGAGCATTGCATCCCTTACAATATCACTCAAATTGAGTGAGGAATTTATGTCTTCCGATGAAACAGGTGTTGATTTCAAATTTAATGAGTTGCCAGTTAACATTTTTAGATTTATGCCCACATTCATTTGTTCCGTAAAATTATTATTCAAAGTAAGTATGGAACCAGGCATTTTTGAAGGAACCGGAACAGAATTTGAACTTATTACTGGTGTATTAAGCGTCATATCAGTATTTGAACCCCATCTGGTATCAATTTGAACCACATTTGGAACTTGTAAATGAGATGAAATTGTCCCACTATCACTTAAAAGATCTGTACAAGTGCTAATTCCATCTAAATTAGCTTTGTCTAAATAAGTATTGTCTTTTTCATGCGGAATTTCGGTGTGTTGTTCATTGTCAAGTCTGCTATTTTCATAGAATTTAGAATATATTTGAGATGCCAGTCCCTCTAGCTCTTTTGATATGCTTACTTGATCTTCATGTTCGATTGTTTCATTATTTTTCTCAGAAATACCACAGTGATCATAACTGACCTCCTTTTGTAGAGCATCTTTTGAATTAATAAAATTCTCATAAAGATTTAAATCACTAGTCTTTTGATGGCTCTTTCCAGGCAAAGCATATGTAGCAATATTTTGACTGTCATCCCTTACTTCAGTGTTTTCTAAGCATTCAATGTCATCATCAAATTCAGGATAAGTAATATTTTTCCTATAAGCTCTTAGTACTTGTAAATCATATACATTTTTTGTACTGTTAACACTGTTGGTGTTGGAATGCAAGGAATTTTCTCTGGTGTAAAACTTATCTAAAGAAGAATTGTTCTTAGAAATGTCATCAGTGCTTGATACAAAGGTAGTTCTTTCTGAATTGGCTGTTTTGGCTTTTGTATGTAAATATCTCACGGAATTTGATAGGGTATTATCCAGTCCATCAGAGCTATACTGCAAATTTTCTTCATTGACAATCTCATGAATAGCATTATCAGGAGTAAAATCGTTAACCGAATTTACGTTACACTTATGTTGCAAATTCTCTTCACTAATGATCTTATTCACATCATTATCAGGAGTAACGACGCTATCTGAATTTACATCAGAACGGTACGGCAAATTCTCTTCACTGATGATCTTATTCATATCATTATCAGGAGTAACAACACTATCTGAATTTAGATCAGAACGATACTGCAAATTCTCTTCATTGGTATTCTTATGGGCAGCATTATCAGGAGTAAAAACGCTACCCAAATTTACATTAGTGTTATAATGCGACTTCTCTTCATTGATGTGCACCTTGTGCACAGTATTATTATGAGAAGTAACAACACTATTCGAATGTAAACTAGAAATTAATTTGAAGAGAGTTTTCTTTACGTCCCATGTACCATCATCGTTAACATCTAAAGCAAAGCATTTTGAGTTTATGTTACTTCTTTCGTTCAAGACGAGTTCCGTATCATCGCAATTAGGGATGGAACCTTCAATAGTTTCAATGGCACTATCATTCTGTTTGAAGTAACCCTGTGAAATGACGCCCTGTGTGTTCGCACTATTCGGTACAGAGATATCTTTTGTAGAAGTAGTCTTACTTAAATCGGTACAAGAGTGCCCAGCATCATTTGAAATGTTCTCATTTATTTCGTCATGATGTTCTCGTTTATTTCGATTTTGCAAATGATTTTCATTGCTTTTCCATTGCTCTAATTGCTCCAGACATGATTCAGCCTCAGAAATAGGTGATATCTCTTTTTCATCATGTTTGGCGACATATGGCCTATCAGTGGTAATAGAATTCCTTCGAAAATTAAATTCCGAGTGAGAATTTCCTTGATTATTTATACGGCTGACATTAGAATTTAATGCAACATCGCATGGATTTAAATAGACAGTTGAATCCAAGTTAACATTTGAAGCGATATTGAAAACGTCCTCAGTATCAAGATTGGAGACTGTTGGAGTTGTAAGACTACTAGTGTTAACATACGTATTAAAATCAGTGACGGCATCTGCTATGTTGCTGTTACATTTTACTGTATGAGGTTTAAAATTAACATTAGCATCAGTTGTAATATTGAGATCTGTTAAATGACTTACAAAGGAAGCTTCTGCAGAATTGAGTACAGATTCATCCTTATACAATTCAAGAAGACTCTTATGTTTGGGGGATGTATATTCATCAGAATTCCCCGATACAGCGTTAGTTATGATGCAGTTATTATCCTTGGTTCTAGAATACAGAGCCGGTTGACTAGACAAATTATCTGGCTCTAAATCGTCAAGAAAAGAAAGTTCGTTAGAGAACTTGCAAATTTTATTCTCAAAGGTGGAAATATCTAATGCTTCAACACTATGCATTTTTGGACTAGAATTGTTACCCGAAATGAGATTTCCTTGAGTGTTCTGAAAACTACTTGAATAGTTGGTATTAATATTAGTATCAAGATTGGAGACTGTTGGAGTTGTAAGACTACTAGTGTTAACATACGTATTAAAATCAGTGACGGCATCTGCTATGTTGCTGTTACATTTTACTGTATGAGGTTTAAAATTAACATTAGCATCAGTTGTAATATTGAGATCTCTTAAATGACTTACAAAGGAAGCTTCTGCAGAATTGAGTACAGATTCATCCTTATACAATTCAAGAAGACTCTTATGTTTGGGGGATGTATATTCATCAGAATTCCCCGATACAGCGTTAGTTATGATGCAGTTATTATCCTTGGTTCTAGAATACAGAGCCGGTTGACTAGACAAATTATCTGGCTCTAAATCGTCAAGAAAAGAAAGTTCGTTAGAGAACTTGCAAATTTTATTCTCAAAGGTGGAAATAATGATCGTTGGTAAAACTGTATCAAGTGCATTAATACCTTCTTTTACTACGTTTATGCTTGAAGGCAAATCATTGTTCGTTGAAATATCCATGTAAATGATTTTATCTGGCGTTTTAGATACTGTAGTTTGTTGTGTTTTCATAGAATTTGAAGACACTTTGAAGTCAGGTGATTTAATGTTTTCATTTCTTACATCTTTTATAGAATTTAAACTGTTTAAAGATGCATTACTAATGCTTGTTAAATGAGAATGACTATTCTGAAAACTGTTCAAATTAGAAAGATTTAAAATTCCAATATTTTTTCTTCTTTTTGCGTTACACTCTATAGAACTCAATTTCCCTTTTTTGATGCCCGAAATGAGTTTCTTCTTATTATTGTTCTTGAAACTACCTTGTGCTAAAGTACTGGTAGGGTGGAGCATGCCCACATCTGTAACCACATTAATACCACATTTTGGTAAAACTGCACCATATCTGTCATTATCTTCTTCTACTAAGTGGGCGATTGAATGCCGAACATCATCTGTTGCAATATCCATGTAAATAATTTCAGACGGATGTTTAGCTACTGTAGTCTTATTTGCTTTCCTGTACTCTAAAGGCACTTTGAAGTCAAGTGATTCAGCACCTTTATTTTGAATGTATTTTGTAGAATTTAAACTATTTGAATATTCATCACGAGTGTTTATTAGACTAGAATAATTATTCTGAAAGCTGTTAAAATTAGAAGAATTTAAATTTCCAATATTGTTTCTTCGTTTTGCAATACTTTCTTTAGAACTTAATTGATATTTCCTTTTTTTATAGTTGGTGTTATCTTGCGCGGACTTTGTGCCTATTGTTTCTGCTCCTACTATAGTAGATTGATTTTCAGCAGATAAAACTGAACAAATCTCCTGTCCTTGATTGTCATTTACATATTCTGCTCTCGCATTAGGATCCAAAACCGTATATGTAACTAAATTGCTTAAGTGTGAAACATTGCTTTTTCTTTTAACATTAATAAAGGTGGAGCATGCCTCAGACTTTGGTTTATGAATTTCATAAGTGCATTTTTGTGAGTGTAATTCTGGTGTGTTCGTCGAATGATCTACATGATATTTTGATAAATCTGTAACTGCATTGGACTCAGAAGGGCTTTTGAACCCTTTAACAGGCTCATTGTTACAAATGATTTTCTCACCATAGCTTGTAATATCAATTTTTCTAATAGGGTGTCTACATCTAGGACCTTTCTTTTCTTCTGTGCAGTTTGTAACATTAGTTTTTCTAATAGAATCAACAGGTCCATCTTCAGGTACTTTTATTTCAGTTGATGACATTTCTTTTTCACGTTCTTATTTCATTTTAGTTTCTTCTCAAAATGTTACGCAATCAAATAGAGATCTAGGAAAAGAAGAAAAAAGTGTTAATATGAAAATGAAAACCAATCGATCAATAGTAAGAAAAATTGATATATATATATATATATATACAGGGGTCGCGCTGGTTTCGCCAATCCATTCGAAAAATTAGAATTTCCGGACATCATTAAGAAATGCAATTGCCAATATTTTCGCCAAATTGTATTTTCTTTCGCCAAACTAATTTTATTATCGCAATTTGCGACGTTGGCGATCGACAGTGCGACCCCTGTATATATATATATATATATACAGGGTGTCCAGCCTTAATATGACCCAATAGCTAATTCCCGAACCGTTCGGTTTAGATATGCACTTCCGATTTAAAAAATGTATTAAAAAGGGTAAAGAATGTTTTTACGTGCTTTTCGAACCAAAAAACCCATTTAGAAAAAAATTACAAAAATTAAATTTTTATACGGTCCCCAGGTCCTATCACTTATATTTAGGAAAAGATGCAGTACACAAAAACAAAGTAAACACAAAAAGTTTCATTTTATTACGATAAAAACTGACCAAGTTATGGAACTTTGAAAATCATACATGTCATCCATTTTCTCGGCCAATTTCAAGAAGCTAGTAAGGGACCGTCTCCAAAGTGAAATTAATTGGAACTCTGCCAGGAAACTTTCGCCCTTGCACATCACTCTTATGTAAATCGTTTTTAAATTTAAAAGTACATACATTACGTTAATATTACAATAATTGAGTACTTAAGAAACAAAATTTATTTTGTGTACGTGTAAAACATAGATAAAATAAAATATTTTGGACGAAGAAAACTTTTCAAAAGCAGTTCCAAAAAAATAGACTTATTTACCTGCGGCTTCAGACTGATTTGCTGCGATACTGATCATGGCGAACGTTAAAAATCTGTTGTGTAGTCGCTTGCAATTGCATACAGCCGTATTCTAATATTACGAATTCTAGTATGGGAGAACGAGATGTATACAACTGGTCTCCAGGCATTAGCTCCTGCGCCAGGACTGGACGATAAGGAAATGCACCGTACGTATGTAATATGTTCCACACCGTCGATTTTGAGTAGGAACAAGCCTTGCTAATATCCTAGACACTACTTTCAGGATGAGCCAGGGCATATCCTAGAACATCCTCAGCGGGTATCCGCAAGCTTGAAGGTGTGGCACGAGACAAGGGAATACGTCTATGACAACTCCCAGTTCTATACAAGCGTTGAACAGCACGGGCAATTGTACAGTAAGATAGATGTCTTCGACTGGGAAATTTAATGGCATAAAGTCTTGCCGCCTCTCTCTTATTTCGATTACACTGCCCATACAACAATACCATTTCGCAGTATTCTTCATTTGTATACATCTCGTTCTCCTGTACTAGAATTCGTAATATTAGAATACGACTGTATGCAATTGCAAGCGACTACACAACAGATTTTTAACGTTTGCCATGATCAGTACCGCAGCAAATCAGTCTGAAGCCGCAGGCAAATAAGTCTAAGTTTTTGGAACTGCTTTTGAAAAGTTTTCTTCGTCCAAAATATTTTATTTTATCTATGTTTTACACGTACACAGAATAAATTTTGTTTCTTAAGTACTCAGTTATTGTAATATTAACGTAATGTGTGTACTTTTAAATTTAAAAACGATTTACATAAGAGTGACGTGCGAGAGCGAATGTTTCCTGGCATAGTTCCAATTAATTTCACTTTGGAGACGGTCCCTTACTAGCTTCTTCAAATTGGCCGAGAAAATGGATGACATATATGATTTTCAAAGTTCCATAACTTGGTCAGTTTTTATCGTAATAAAATGAAACTTTTTGTGTTTACTTTGTTTTTGTGTACTGCATCTTTTCCTAAATATAAGTGATAGGACCTGGGGACCGTATAAAAACTTAATTTTTGTATTTTTTTTCTAAATGGGTTTTTTGGTTCGAAAAGCACGTAAAAACATTCTTTACCTTTTTAAAAACATTTTTCAAATTTGAAGTGCATATCTAAACCGAATGGTTCGGGAATTAGCTATTGGGTCACATTAAGGCTGGACACCCTGTATTATAAAATACACTAGTGAAATGTGATAGATTAAAGACTATATCACCAGTATCACAAGCTAGTTCAAAAGGCTTGCAGGCTGCGCTCTCATGACGTGCAGGATTTCAGATGTAACTTATGTCATTACGTCCGGGCCGAAGACGTAAAAGCAGTCTCATGCTGGATCTGTTTGGAACGTCCGAGAGACGTTGTATAACACGTACTATTAAATCAATTATGCAACGGGATTTTAATTGCTCATTTGCTATTTTATTTTTTATTTGAATTGCGAGCTTATAAGGAAATCCATTTACTTAAAATTTTAAAAAATACACTATTTTACTTTGTGGGTTCTACAAACTCTGTACTGGTTGTAGATAATGAAATCAATCCTAATGGGCACTGAGATTAAACCATTTCTTTTACTTACTTAATATGCTTTCGTTCTTTTTTTCTTTGTTAAACTGATAAACAATTCATACATGTATATAAAATATATTTCGATGTACCGATGTTGACTATTTATTCCTACGCGAAGTGGTTTTAATGTAAAAGCGCCAATTTTTCGTTCGTTACCATTGGTCGCAAAAATATGTAGACATTAGTCAAATTTACAAACAATATATATTGTTTTCACACAATGATTACAGTTAACATAAAGACGTGTGACTCTCTCGCTTTTTATAGATTTAGTCGTCTGCGTCAATATATAGGATCTAAAAAAATGTCCTCCTTCATTTTATATATAACTAGCTGCGTGCCCGTTCTTCGCACGGTAGGAAACGAAAATTTTCCTTACATGTGTAATTCGAATTTATTCGTGATGTGGAATTCAAAGAAAAAGAGCAAAATTATTTGACTCTTGATGTAAAGTTTGTGTCACGAGTATTAACCTGGCATCATTGCAGTATAATGACTCAAAAATCTACGTCAGTGTCATTCACTATCAAAAAAGTGGAAAGCTTAATGGTTTGCAGAGAACTCCTGGCTTTCAAAATGTCTTATTTCTACATCATACTGTTTTTAGGCTCAAGTTGTAGTATTCAATACCTAAGACACTACAGGGAATGAACAACCATTTATTTCTTTCCGAACATGTACCATATAAGGAAAGTATTGTAATCATGAAAAAACTCGACTTCGAGATTTTGGTGTATTTACACGTTTTGAGGTCTTCTGAATTCATTTTGCTATTTTCAAGAGATGTTTTTAAGATAACTGCGCACCCGCTCTTCATAGGGGAAGAAGGGAATATTTTACTACTAAAATCATATCTGCATGTGACAAAACAGAATTTCATTTTTAAAAAAGTTCAAGTAATCTCCTCTGTTGAAATGACTGCGGGATATATTAACGCAAATTAGAATTACTTTTCGTTTACTTGGTTGTAAGACAACCGTTGAAACAGGAGAAACAATTTTTAATTTCATGAAATATTTATTAACGTGGTATATTATGATTTATTCATATTATCCTTACGAATCTAATGATACTACCTATTACGTACATTAATACTATCTATCTTCGCTTCTCCCTCTTCAAGGCTCCCTTAAAAGAAACAGCTTAGATTATTTGGCCCCAATGGAATCTTTTGATTCTATGGCGATTCTTTGCAATTTACGCATTAGCATAAATAATAATCATTTCACATAATGGTTGCCATTAAGGAAACTCTCCATATATATTTAATTTATACATAGTTTTATAAGATTGGCGTATTTAGCGCCGCAAACCATTTCATCTTATTGTGGGGAGAAAATATCCAAGGGAGGCCATTTTAAATATCCATGTATCTAATATAGCGATATCTTTTATATCCTCCATAGTCCTGTCTCCTGAAAAACATCAAACTGTGTAATCTCGAGGAGCTACTTATTCCAGCTTTAATTGTGACATGGCGCAGAGTTGCAGAGTTTACAAATTTCACGCATTTTTTAAATTTATGACGTCACTGTTTGACTGCCGTAAAGGATACCCCAGTTGGTTGAGGGAGTTAATTTCGATATTTCGCATAGTAGTTTTCAAACGGTATCATTAAAACTTTGCGTTATGTAGGACCTTTATGGAGGAACGTCATTTAACGTTAAAATAAAACTATACTCGCAGCCTGCATGCATATGTTAGGCAACGTCTGCGCCATAATTAAATGTCAAAAATAAAAATAGTAAATAGAAAAATTTTAATATATCGCGCTTTGAAACGAACTTTGTAATTTTTAAAATGAACATTTTCAGCACCGTGAAGACATTTCAATTTTTAAATAAGCACCGGATTAAAATACCACTTCTAATAATAATAATCGTGAATTTCTTAGTTTATTTCTACAGTAAATTTTAATCAAAATATCGTCTCCCTGTGTTGAAAATAGAGCTGGAATAAATGAGTTAAAATTATGGCGTAATTTTTACGTATCTTAAAGCATTTGACGTCATAGATCCTCACTTGTGAATTGAAATTCCGATATCGCATTTAAAAACTCGATTGGTTGAGAAAACCCTATTTTCTAATCCTTTCTGTGGCAACAACCGAAGATAAATTCTCATGCCGTGATCGCAATGTAATGAATAGCGTAAGATCGCGTTGATGCTATTAAATTCTAAACATTAGGCTGCATTAAAATTCATAAAAAATCCTCTAATTTACATAATTTTTTCGTTTTTATTTTAAGAGAGGGAGAAAAGAATGTTTCACGATTTGTCAAAATATCAAAAAGTTATGACGGATAGAATTCAAGATGCGACAGTTTTAAAATTATTTTACGTAACAATTCGCCGAAGCAAATGCTTAGTAAAAAAATTCCTAAAAATCGGTAAATCATGTTACGTATTCAGAACAAACTGTTTTTAAAAGAAAATTTTCTCCTCTATCCGATGATACAAATGCCGTTTTACTGCGAGCGTAATTTCCGCCGTCATTACGAATTAGGTGAGAAAAAATGCCAAAAATCGCATAAAACATAAAATAAAAAAAAATCTAGGTCGAATTTTGAAAAAATCGCTTCGAGGTGCACAACTACATATTTACATCTTCCCGAGTACCAAATTTGGTGTTTCTAGGTGTAGCCGTTTGTCCGTAACGCTGCCGACAGACACACACACACACAGAAACACAGACACCTTCTTTTATAATAAGTAGAGATTTACCGACATTCTTTAAAAAAGACAAAAAAATCAGTAAAAAGATTTTTACTGAATCCTTTTGTATAAACAGTCAAAAGTCTAATTTATAAATAAAATAAAGAAGAGAGATTTTCCTAAGTTCTACTATATATTTATGCAAGCAACTGTTCTTTAAACAAGATTTTAACAAACTTGTGACAAACGTCTCTGTTTTCGGGACGTCTATATCATAGAATTTTCGATGTCAATCGCAAAAATCTGCGATCGTTATAAAATAAATAAATAAAAAAATAAATATTAGTTTTTATTGTTGCTGTAGTTTGTTGCTGTTCTTTTTCTTCTATTTTCTATTGTTTTTACATGTTTTTATTTTTCGTTTTCTTTGTTTATTTTTTCTACATATTTTTTTTTTCATTCTATATTTCTATCTACCACCCCCCCTCTATTATTTTCTCTGGTTCCTTGCTTTTACCTTGGAGGAGAGAATTATATGGAGCGGGTATGAGGGGAGAAAAGTGAAGCCACAACTGTAACCGGTTTTTCTTCCGTCCGCTATGTTCTTGTATTGGGAGAAAAATGAAGTAACCCTACGTGTAGCCTTGGGGGGCGTGGCTCGGAGTTAAGGCGATTCTTCTGACGGAACGGAAGTCCATCATTCCGATCGCGACATCTGGTGGCAAAAAATATTCATGGTGAGTAGGAGGGTCCGAACTGTCATTGCTGACAGTGGGGGGTCTCTGCAAACGCGTGTGGGTTTCCACTTTTCCGGGAAGAAATGTTATCGCTAATTGTGGTCAAGCAGGGTTGTCGGGGAATGAGCCACGGCTACCTCAATTGTCCGAGATAGCTGTGAATGAGCGGAGGAAAGAGGAAGAATATAAATAATCACTGGCTGAGAAGTGAAAATGGAAGAACTGATATTTTCCTAAACTGTGGGCAATTGCATGAGAATTAGAATGCATAGAAAATGACAACACTTTATGTTTTTTATTCAAATTTTAAATTGACTTCCTAAAATTTTTTATCGATTGATTTTTTCCATTCTTGGGTCTCTGTTCCATTCACCAGCCTACCCACTTGCACGTTGAAAAACACAAATCCGAATCCATCAATTCAATTAAAAAAACAAACAAACAAAAAATACGTTATGGCTGATTGTGGTCAAGCAAGATTGCTTGGAGGAAGTATGAGAAAAGGAGAATGATGTAGCTGAAAATATTCCAGCGCCAGAATGATTTTTTCCCAAATTGCGAGGAAAAATGTTTACGCCAAAATTAAGAGATAAATTATTTAATTATCCAAGATGAAAATTGAATTCTAAATGCGCTGAGATACCGTAACCTTTGACCAAGCTTTCCGGAATTAATTTGCTCACCCATTCCTATCACAAGTGCATTTTCTTTCAGGTTACAATTTTTTGCTTTTCAAAGAATATGATTTACTGCTGGGTACAGCAAAAATTTAAATTAAAATTTGGTGTGTGATTCTGCGTGATTATGGCAACGCTACACTAGAGCTATCTGTCAAGGGTGTGAATGCCTTGGCAGGAAGACTTTCTAGGGGTTTATAACGCGTATTCACGTTACATCTGGAGTTCTGGAGAAGAAACAAAATAATCCTACCAAAATTCCAGACCGTTAGATCGACAGCCGCGCGATGGGACCCGAACCCCGGACCTTCACACTTCGGTCATCTACCATTTTTAGTGGCATAACCACTGTGACATAGCGAGGCAAAATAAAATTGGATAAAAAAGACACGATTACTTTAATAAATGAAAATTCTATGCATTAAACTTAAAGATTCTTGCACTTAGACTGGAATGTAAGCAAGAAAATTAACACATAACTAGTTTCATAAATGACCTCATATTTACTCATAATGGATTGTTGAAACTGCGTACAAATTTTAGCAATCAAAAAATCATTTCATGAAATAAGAAAATGCCTTAAAACCCAAAATTGAATAATAAATTAAGTGAGTAGCATTTATTGTTTGATTAGAAATACTTATTTTTGTAAAACAAATATGAATTTAGTCAAATTTGCTTTCCGAATATAAATCAGAAAAGTGGACTTTATTTGCAAAATCCTGCATCATGTTTTGAAATAGAATTAAAAAACTGATGTGAACACAAAATAAAACAGGGCCGTACCCCCCCCCCCCAATTTTTTTTTTTGGGGGGGGGGGCAATAATTTTTTTTTTCTTCTTTTTTTCTTTTTTTTTTTTTCTTTATGAATGTAGTCACAAAATCAGAATTTACTTCTGACGTAAATATCGCCAATAGCCAGTTTGAAGTATATTTCCCTATACTAATCTATGGACACGTAAAAAAAAGTGCTTTTAAGAGTCTTTCATCCATTAATCTCAATACAAAAATTTAGCCGACGATAAACATGTCCTGAATCTTGGTACCACCTGAAGCTGCTTTAATGAACAATATTAAATCAATTTTAGGCTACTTACCAATTTTCAAATGAGCTGAAATTTTGCATACTACCCTATTTTAGCTAACAATACAATATCATGCAAATTAAAAAAAGGAAAAAGATTCTATACCATATTCTCTTGACACTAGTCAGGGATCGATCCAGACAGTTTTGTGGCCCCTTAGAATTACATTCTACTAAAACGGCCCCTTCACAAAAAATCAATTTAATAAAATAACCCTTCATTTGTATTTTACACTATATTTTATTTATTTCCCCTCTCTTTATTTATTTTCCCCCTCCATTCCACAATAACTCTGACCACTTAAAAAAGTCTGACATAACAATAACTATTTAAAGGAGGTATTGCTATTTTTTTTCATGGTTTTTGTTCTTCATAAAAACTTTTTATTAAAAAATATATACAGTAGCTGTCAGCAATGCATAAAAATGGCAGCTCTTTATATTATTTACTCAAATTTTGAATTGATTTCCGAAAAAATTTTAATGAATGAATAACTGTGCCAGGATATTATCTTATATAATTAGCTGACTATTAATTAGTTTCCAGATTTTGAAGCCATTTCAGTATATGTACTAGGTTTAAAATGTTTGTTTAAATTTCTAGGGAACTAGGAAAGGGTTTCAGAGACAAAATTAAATCAGATGTACTAAATTACTAACTATATCTCCTAAAGCAGTTAATAATCACTCTAAAAGGTACTAAATAAACAAACGAATGTTTGCAAAATATTTCTATAAAAAAGGTGATATTGTAGCTAATTGCATTATAAATCATTGTACAAAGTACGCTGAGTGAAATATAAATCAATACGCACAAATTAATAAATATCTAATCTAATTTAATCTTGTTTTTCTGAGAGTCGTTTAATATTTTGTTTAAAAAAAGAAAGAAAAGAAAAAGGAAGAAAGAACACGACATAGTGTGTTTCATAAAACGTTCGTAGAATTTGTAGTACTCTTTGTGTGTTTTATAAAAAATCATTTAATTTAATTATAAATAACTAGTATATATATTTCTTAAGGATAATTAAGAGACGAGATGAAACAAATCTTTGCATTTGTTTTACGGGACGTGACACGCCTATATTTTGTGTCGCATCCATCCCCAATAATTATTGAGAAAATACAAAACAAAAGGGATTTAAAGGCACATTTTTAAATTTAAATAAGAAAATTTTAGAGAGTAAAAATTCAATTTTTTTTAAATCCACTGATGTAAGTTTTTTCGCACCTTTTAGCTCCATTTAATTTTTTATAAACATATGAACTCGTTGTTTGCGGTCAATATTTGACAGATTGTAAGATTTTGATTTCTGTTTATTAAATGCCACAATATTCACAAAAGTTATACAAAGTATTAAAGAAAAATTCAGAGCAATAAGCAGACTAAGATACACAATAACAGGAAATTCAATGCAAGATTACTTGCACCTACAGATTGGAATGTCTAGAAGAAAATTTAAATAGGACCTACGCATGAATTATGATACTATTTTTGAAGTTAACATCAAAATCAAGTAAAGGGCCCACGCATGGATTGTGATACAATTTTCACAAATTGGGACATTTCTCAATACAGTGAAACAAGAAAAACAAATACGACCTCGCTGAAATTATGATACACTTTTCAGATTTAACATCAAAATATAGAAACAATGTCTACGCATTGAATTCTGATACACTTTTCAAAATTAACATCAAGATATAGAAATGAGGTCTATGCATTGATTTATGATATACAATTTTAACATCAAGATATAGAAATAGGGACCATGTATGTGGATTATGATACAATTTTCAAACATTACCAAACATGATGAAACAAGAAAAACAAATAGGACAAAACATGGATTATGGTACACTTTTCAAAATTTAACAATAAGAAAAGTCCGATGTGCTAATATAAAATGGTTTTTGTGTTTTGTACTAAACAAGCCATTGGGTGTGTTATGTAATTATCTTCATTGCATAAATTAGCTTGCTAGGAAAAATAGAAAATTGTATCGCAAGCGAGGTAAAATGCAAAAGTACTATAGTACAAAATAATAAAAGAGAAAAAAACTAATCAACTCAATTAATTATTTAAACTGACGATTAAAACACTAACTATAAAAATTAATCGATATAGGAGCACGAATGAAAATATTCTTTAAAAATAGATGTAGAAAATAAAGATTACAAAAGTATCAAAGCAATCCATTAAATTTTGAACAGTGACTCATATCATAAAATATACAAATTTAATATTTTCATGCAATGGAGAGGATAAATGATTTTAAGAGATGAAGAATCATCAATAATAGTTTAATCATCAATTTCATATCCCTATCGTTTATTACTTATGATAACTATTCATCGCAGGCACAATTGGAGTTAAAATTGTTCTAAAAAAACATTCAAGCATATCGAAGTTTGTATGTAAAATATATATGAGATAATACGTGTAATTAAAAAAAATATCCAAAAATAATAATTAAATCCAAAAATGCTATAGGAAAATTTTTGTTTTTTTTTGCTTTATATGAAAATATATATACAAATTTCGAAATTTCATACAGTTTTTCCAAAATTCTTCATCTCTTAAAATCTTTTGTGTGTAAACACCAAGTGGTGTCCACAAAACAAAAATGCAATATTTTCGTTCAGAAATTTGCATTTGGCCTTGAACCTGGAAAAAGTACTTATGTTTTTTATTAATAATGATATTACCTGTTTTAGTATCGAATTTTAGAAATGCGAATTTTTTTGTTAGGATGGCTTCTTGTGGAGTTATCTTTGCACATGATGAGGGGCATTTAATTTCAACAATACCATCCTCATCAATAATTCCGTCCGGTGTTGCCCCTAAATATGGCATTTTTTTATTGACGAACATTCCACAAGGTTTAACATCAATATTTAAATTTTCTTTCAAATATGTTAGTGCATCTTTCTCGTGGATGCGCCCATACTCCATGTCAGAAGTATCAATGTTCGTATACAAAATGTTTTTAACAAGTGTCTCACAGCCTGTGTATGGAAGTTTACTACAAACTTGGCCAAAAAATGATGCTGTCAATCTTTTCTTGCGTTCGTGGAGCCAAACAGCAGAATCGCTTTGCATAATTGTATCTTTTTCTAGTTTTTTATATCCCTCATCTGGAAGCTAAAGGCTTTTTAAAAACAGATTTTTTTTTTTTCCAAAAAATCCTCTTCCGGCATGTTGGGTTTTTCGGCATACTGGCCGTAACTTTTATCCCTTTTTGTGGTTGGGGGGAAGAGGCATCTCTTTTTATTTTCAGCTCTATACTTTTTAACGTATTTTCTTTTGTTTAGCCGTTTTGTTTGAAACGTTTTCAATACTTTTCCAGGGCTACTTTCATACATTTCCCTGTGTAGCCTAGAATTAGGAAACGGCGAATTGTAGGATAATGCTGCTGCGTTACACCTAGTTCCGTAAGAGTTTTTT
The DNA here is from genome assembly GCA_038373885.1 of Cheiracanthium punctorium. Lineage (NCBI taxonomy): Eukaryota > Metazoa > Arthropoda > Arachnida > Araneae > Cheiracanthiidae > Cheiracanthium > Cheiracanthium punctorium. The sequence continues at coordinate 266,825 of JAWZYV010015392.1, read as the reverse complement.
TTGCTAAAATTTACCCTTTTCCCTCCAATAAATTTTGCAACCACAGAATTAAACGTTTCTGCAGAATTATTTGACGTGTCATGAAGTAAACTTCTCGCGTTGTCTGCTAAGTTTTGGATTATTTCCATAAGTTTGTAAAACAATCCGCTATCTTTTAATTGCTTGACTTTATTGCTTGCGTCATTCGAAAGTTCGCCTTTTTTTGTACAAAAATACTCTGGGCAATTTTCATGGTGCCCAAAAATATGATATGGCGTATTTAGAATATCTTTCCGAAGGTTGCTAATGCAATAATAACGCATTTTAAAATATTATATGTTCAAAACAATTAAATATTGGCATTTTCTTAACATTTGTTACATCTTTAAACAGTTTTGGATCTCTTTCTTTTTCTTCTTTTCTTCTTCTTTTTTAAAATTAACTAACCTAATTTTTTTTTAAAAAGCTTAAATTTTAACAAACTATTGTTTTAAATATAATTTGAAAAGTAATATTTTTTAAAATTATTCTCGAAAACAAAAATTAAAAAGGCAATTTAAAATCTCGCTATGTGTGATTTTGTTTTCGATGTGCCTTCCTAACTTTTTTTTTTTTTTATGGATGAGACTTCGTGCAGCTGACACTAAGGTCATAACATTCAACCGGAAAAATTTGTGGTCGAATAGTTCAAATAGATTTTCGAATATTGCCACTCCGGGTATGTTACAATCTTCACGAGTACTTCTCCTCGCGTAATGGTTGTCCTCGCATAATAGTGGCGTCGCAACTCCGTTTTGATGCAGGAAAAATAGTTTTAGAGTTACAATATTATGTAGTAGATTTTTCCGGCATAATAGCCAGACATAGACTTTCACCAGGAAAAATTGGTAAAAAAAGTGCGACTATTACGCGAGTAAACATGGTTGCTGTTCCGAGAGATGCTCTAGTCCTGAGTATATAAATACGTTTTCATATTGTTCTTCCAGTAGTATTTATAAATATATGGTCACAATTGTTTTTTTTATATTTTTTTTAACACTCGGGTACCGATTTTATGGGGGAAAAACAAAACACAAAAGAAAACGAAAACACTCTTGAGTATGAGATTGATACCCTTCGCGAGTAATAAGTGTGATTTTTTCTTCTGTGACATTTCTTCTGATCCCCACCTCTGAATCATGTGATTTTGGTACATAGTTTTTAAAAATTATCATGTCAAGCACTTTAAACTTCTTATAATGTCATTTTACAAGGTGCATTACACCCCCCCCAATATATATATAAGATGAACCTATACTGGTTGCGAAACATTTAATAAAAAATCCTCGAACATCGAAAATTTTGCAGAATGTGTCACATTTAATCATTTTGAAATTTTGTTGTGGAATTTCATGTTTAAGATTTTTTTTTTTTGAATGTTTTATAAATGGATCCGTTAATCCTACCTTTATTGGACAATATTTAATACTGCATAAATTTAGTATTAATCTAATATACATTGAATACCATGAAGTGATTTTTGTTTAAAAAGTCATTGAATTTAATAAACTACCTATAGTCGCCTGATGTGCTGATTGTCTTTAATTATTAGTTACAGTATTTCGGATTGAACTAAGTTCATGAAATGTCTTTTTCCATCGCGGTCTGATAGACAAAGTGTTTTAAACTTTCCTTTCTTCAACTTAAATATTTGTAGTTAATTACATTAAAAATTTATTATTATAATGTGGTAGTGATTCAGAGTCATTTAAGATTTTTTGCTATCAAGCAGTAGATGAATCTGTAGAGCATTGAAAAGAACACCTCTTATTATTTACATTCGATCCAGTGCATTTGATTCAGTCATGTGATAGAGAGGTCATTGCTATAAACATTTTTTGGTTTATCTGTGTTGGTTTCATTTATTAAACAGATACTTAAGATCAGTGGCGTTTTCTCAGGGTGTGCAAGTCGTGTGTTAACGCCCAATCAAAAACAGAAAAAAAAACTCCTGCAATTTACTTGACTTTATTGTGAGAATCCTAATGTTTCCCCAGTTTTCCCTCACACCCCCTCCCATCTCCCAAATGACCAGACTACGAGCCTTCCTATGTGGCAGTAAAACATGCTTGTCGAGATAGCAAGTCGTTGGAGACGTCTCAGCTATATTCCCACCACTACTAATTGGAGCATGCGCTTTACGTCTTCTACCTCTTGCAAGCTAACCAAGGCGTTGAAACGAAATCCAACGCTTTCAGCTAGATAGCCAGAGGGGGTCAGAAACACCCCACTTCAGTAACATTACCCGTCCCCTTTGGGCTTCAGGTTTCACCCCCACGCATTTCCTTTCCTTTTCTCAGTTTTCTCCCTGCAAAAAACATTCTTTTTTGAGAATTCGTACTGACCAGTTCTGTATCTCCTCTCCTGCGTTGATTTTCAGCTTTTAAAGATGGCTTCTAATAGTGTTATCCAAACACTATTACAAAGTTCTTTTTCGTCACTTAGTTATGTTGAGAAAAAGAAAATAATTGAGAATGGTCGACCATGCCCTAATCTCACAATTTCGACGAATGTGAAAGGCAAAAGTGGTGTTGGATTTCAGAGACACTTTCGAATGAATTTATATGAATTATCAGACTGGCTTTGTGGATGCAGTGAAGAAAATAAATTTTTCTGTTGGACATGCTTACTATTCTCAAACAAGAAAAACGTTTGGAATAATCAAGGCTATGATGATCTAAACCATCTTAATACCGCTGTGAAGAAGCATGGCGAATCTGAAATGCATCTTTCCAGTTTCATGAAATTTAATACTTTTGTATCAACTCCAGCGAGAATAGATGTTCTTTTAGATTCCCAACGAAGAAAGGAAATTGAGTTTCATAATGAGAAAGTAAAAAAAAATCGAGAAATATTGAAGAGGCTTATTAATGCCGTCTGCTATTTAGCAAAGCAGGAGCTACCCTTCCGATCACATGATGAGCATGCAGAATCTTTAAATAAGGGAAACTATATGGAATTTCTTATAGCAAGTGCTGAATTTGATTCCACGTTAAAAGAACACTTACAGACTTCCACAGTTTTCCGCGGCACTTCCGCAACCATTCAAAACGATTTAATTAATTCAGTTGCCGACGTTCTGAGGGATCAAATTTATGATGAAATCCAGAACACGGATTTTGTTGCTATTATGCTTGATGAAACATCTGACATAAGCAACAAATCTCAGCTGTCAACTGTTTTGCGGTATTTTTCCAAAAACGAGAAAAAAATTGTTGAAAGATTTCTTGGATTTCGCGACATGAGCGCGGATAAAACTGCAACAGCTCTTTTCAACCATGTCTGTGAAATCATCAATATATATAAGTGTGAAAATAAATTAATTGCACAAACATATGATGGATCTTCGGTGATGAGCGGCCATCTCAATGGACTCCAAACCAAAGTGCTGGAAAAATACCCAAAAGCTTTGTTTACGCACTGCTATGCTCATGTAATGAACTTAGTTTTGCAGCAATCATTAGAATGCAATAGAGAACTGAAAACATTTTTTTCCGGATTAAAATCACTAACCGCATTTTTTTCACACTCTCCAAGGAGGCTACACGAACTTTCCGCTTTCATGTCAAGAAAACTGCCGTCATTAGCCAGTACTAGATGGAATTTTACCTCGAGGCTTGTCCACACGGTATGTGAAAATAGAGAAGCTTTAATTGCGTTTTTTGATCACGTAAGTGAAAGTGAAGATTTTGATAATTTAGCTGCAATGACAGCTAGAGGATTCTGCAGTTTCCTTAAAAATCTACAAAATATATTTTTAATAAAGGTTTTATCTAACCTACTTGCTTTCTCAGATGTCTTATTCGACATACTGCAGTGCAAAAATGTCGATATTTTGTACTGCAGTAATAAAATTACGGAATTTCAAAATCAACTCCAAAAGGAAAGAGATAATTTTGAAACAGTGTGGTCTTCTGTTAATGAAGACGAAGAGTCAATTCAAATAAAAAAAAGAAGATTAAATGATGAAACACAAAAGGATTATTGTCGGAGACTCTACTTCGAAATTATCGACAACATTAAAAACCAAATGTTAATTAGATTTGCAAGTTTTGAAAAATTGCAGTATTTTGAACTTCTAAATCCATCGAAACTGGTGTACTTCGGCAAAAGAGAAAATTTCCCTCATGATATATTGAAAAAGCTGCAACAAGTCTATGGGGATATTTTTAATTTTTCTAAACTGCAGAATGAGCTGCACGTTTGGTACGCTTCCAATGAAGGACGGAATAAAACACCTATTGAAGTGATTAATCATTTGATAGAAATGAATTTAGTGAGTGGATTCACAGAAATCTATAAATTAGCCACATTGATTTCCACAATACCTGCTACAACATCGTCTGTAGAAAGATCATTCTCATCGTTGAAGAGGATCCACACATTCTGCCGCGCTACTCAGACTGAACACCGAATGACTAATTTAAGTCTTATTTCTATTGAAAAGGAACTGCTTTCTCAATTACGACGTGAAAATAAATTCAAATTTTATGAAGCAGTTATTCAGAAGTTTCTCCAGAAAGAAAGGCGGCTTGAACTAGAATTCAAATGAATACAAGTAAATATGCATTTGATTTATATGTATTGTCTTATAATAATTTTAATGAAATTATCATTTCTTACATAATAATAACCTCCCTTCTTTAATTTTTATAATTTTATTCTTAAAATGGCAAATGAGAACTTTTTTGCATTTAGATGTGCGAATTAGCCTGCTGAACAGCTAAGACATAAAACTGCCCACACCGATCTGTAGTTTTCACAACAAAACACCTAGATATATTGTTAAATAAATTGCATGCATCTTAAATTAACTTTCAACTTTAAAATTTTGAAACGAGCATATCAAACTGATTTTCTGTTAAATATAGATGAATATTATACAAATTTGTTTTTCTTATTATGAAAATTCTGTAAAGGGAATCTCCGTAGTATGTTTCTAAAAATGGGAACGGGCAGGTTAACCTGAGTTCCAATTTCCCCGCAGCTGTTTGAGCACATTTCTGCCCTTTTTAAAACCGGTCACAGGGCTAATACAGTTTCCAACGCCCTAAGTTTAAAGTCACGAGACGCCACTGCTTAAGATACATATATACTGGAATAATGAAATCTACTTTAAAATCTTTACTGAAATCTATTGAATTTGACTTCAAAGCTTAGGATCGGGCTATTTGCTTGCCGGAATGTCATTCAGCAAAGGAACTACGTTTCAAATTACTTGCAGAACCCCACCACGGCTATCTCGGACAATAGTTGAGGTAGCCGTGACCCCACCCAATTACTTGCAGAAAGAACCCCCCCTACAGCTTTTTGCCGTAGGGTAGCGATCCATCATCCGCCCCCCCGCCAAATAGCGGAGTACGTGGCGGTCATTAGGAAAGATAGTTTTTGTAGAAATGTAGACTCCAAATTTCGTCGTAATTACTAACTTATTTATTATTATAACTATTATATCTTTCATTGAAAAAACAGAAATCATTCTGAGCAATGGCAGCTACATTTTAAAAATCGTGTATCATAATTAGCAACCATTTTATGGCTGTTCAAACACAAAATTAGTGTTTTTTCAAACTTTATTTAAATATTAAAAATATTAGCAAAAATAATATCAAAATTTTAGAAAGAACATTCAAAACATCGTGTTACTAGCTAGATAGTAGGAAAAAATTCGAGACTGTATGTTAATAACTATCGATGTTATGTCACAAATAGATTTTCTCATAGGATTACATGGGACTTCGCAGCTTCGTCTTTGCCCTCGGAGAATCACCTTAAAAAGCCGTTTGGAGCTCATATGATTTATCGACTACGCTTACAGTTACTTCATTTTCTCCCTATAGGTGCACTAGCTTGTGCCTACTCCTTGCTATTGTCTTCTGTTTACTTTTTTCAGTTCCCCCTGTTCCAGTCTGTGTATGGGCTATTGCTGATGAAGGACCAAATTTTTTAGTCCGAAACACATGTTCAGAACGGTAAGTGTCTTTTATGTGTGTTAATTTACAAAGTTTTAATTATTTTAGGTAGCATGTATATTTAAACAAAATTTAATGGAAGAGGGTTAATTTTGCTAACCATGCTATTGGTAATATCGCAACAATTTGATATTGAAAATCTTCTACTTCTTCCACTTCTGGATGAGTTCATTATTGAAAGTACCAGCTGAGCTATCTGTTCTTCAAAACTTCAGATACACGCCTTTGGTTGCCTTATGCTGTTGTAGCGCATTGTGATAACGTGCTTATGAAAGAATAAAACACACTCACGAAATCACAAGCGCTACACCAACAAATAAATTTTCTGTTTCCCTTTGACAAAAGTCTTGTCCTCCTTTGGCAAAAGAATCTGAGCTGAACCAAAGTAGTAATTATGATGATGTCCTTTTCCGGTTAAGATGTCTGTTGTTGTTTTTTTCATTAAAATCCAACAGGAGAAAATGCCTCCTAGAAAATCATCTTCTTTGAGTAACTTTGTTAACAGACTTCATTTCAGAAGACGCTTAATTTGTTGCTAATGCACAACAGATAGCTACAAAAAATAGCTTTTTAAAATAGTTTTTAAGAAGCCCTGAAGTGCAATGGTGAGCACATTGTACTGCCGTGCCACAGTGCCGGGGTTCGATTCCTGGGAAGCAAGGTTCACCCAGCCTTTCATCTCTTGAGTGAACCGATGAAACGAGGACCAAGCTTGCTGGAGAGCTGCATACCGGTATGATATAATCTCTTTTCGTCGTCTATGATGTTTCCGTATTATTTTGTGTGATCATTTTCCAGCAAGGAAGACTCCAGCAATTTTACTAACACGTGAGGTTTGTATCATTCTGGCCACATTTATGGTAGTTAAAATGCTAACGCACAAACATTTTTGTGTGACTTGACTTAAAAATAGCGCATAAAAAATTAATAACTACCGTAATATTCTAGATTATTTAAACGATATAATTACCAAGCAATTTCAATCTCTACTCCTTTTAAACACTAACGTTCGTCATCGGTATCTGCTTCTAATAGTTATTTTTGTAAAAGATACACAAGCTCTCAAACATTTAATTAAATCAACGAGCTCCGAAACTGCCTGACAAGAAATATGTGTACAAACTAAATAGTAGTTGACTCCTGTCCACTTTTTTATAATTTTCGATGAGATGCAGCTTGCACGAAAAACCCAAATTACATACTTGACTGGTTACATAAAGGTATGAAAAGAGAGTAATTGCAATAATCATCTTTGAATAATTGGCAAATGACCAGACGAAAATATGCATGGAAAAGAAACTCACAAATAAGGGAAGCCAAAATAAATAAATAAATAAAATAAAATAAAAGTAAAAAATAGCTTCAAATCAATGAAATATGGTATACTGTGTTCATTTATTTTAAAAAAAGTTCATTGGAAATAACGCTTACAAATATTCCTATATTTTTTCTTTACTCCTCTTTAAAATTATAGAAAAAAAAAATATTCGTTTGCTTTCAGAGAAACACTAACGAAAAAAATGATTTAAAAGTAATCAGATCAACAACTTACACTTAGATGTATTGCGCAGTTATTACTAATGCAGTGTAGTTCATGATGTTGAAAAAGTAATTAATTAAATGACAAATGCATTTTCAGTAATTCAAGATTATCTTGACTCAGGATCAACTTATAAACTGCACTTCCTTATTTTTGAGTAGGTAGGCAAATACTATCTTTTATTCCTTCAATGTAGTAAGCAAATATATTTTTATTATAAGTTTATGCATCACATGTGAAAATATATCTTATTTTTTACAACTATTTTGTTCTTCACCTGTTGACTTTCATATGTTTTCTTTCATCCGTTCAAAATCGTATCTGTCCATAGAAAAAGCTAAAATATATAGCCATAAAGCATATTTGCTCCAATTTTCTTTCTATTTCGTCATTAACAGCTTTCACCAAATTTATGGTATTCTAACGTATAGTTTAAGTGTCAGATAATTCCAATCATTAGCTGTTAGAAAAAGAAACACCTTGCACAATAACGCAAAAATTTTATAGCGCAAAATTTTTATAAGCGTGTAAAAACAGAGAAAGTTCATACCCTTAACATAAATTAACCCCGTCTCTTAATGAAATTGAATACCGCGGCATATTTTATATGTATTCGTTAAAGTAAAAATGACAGGTAAAATTGGTATATATTTGAAGGCATTTTGGTGTATATTGTCAGCAAATTTTGACTTTATGACCCCCCAACACATTTGCTTAAAACCGGCCCTGTTTTCCACTATATTTTATGATTTTAATTTCTAAGTATAAATGATTAAGTTAGAATGATTTCTCTGAATGAAAAACCATAAAAAATAACAATAGCAAGCATGCATAACACCAATGTTTGCCATCGTTCTTTGTTTTGAAAGGTTAACTCGATGGATCAACTCAACTGAATTGATCATGTTTTACAATCCACAAACACATGCACACGCACACACACACACATGTATGTTAAGCAGATTTTTTTTAATAGGACATTTTATTGAAATGAAACTTTAATAAGAGAGTGTAAATAAGAGAATGTTAATTGTTAATAAGAGAGAGTAATTTTTCTCACCTTCGCCAAATTATTTCCTTTCTCAGAATTCATCCATCTTTTAATATAGCGTTTATCATAGAGACATCGTTTAGATATTGCCAAATACGATAACATCAACTAATGTTAAACAACCGCAGCAAATGGTAAACAACAGTGAAAGGAATGAAGAAAAGAAATAGCAAAGAATATAAGACTGCATAGGCTATTATACGGCTTGCTCAATGACGTACTTTTCCTTATAAAACCCCGCTTACAAATGACCACACGTCACGTTTCACACCAGAAAGTGGCAGTTTTCTCAACTCCAGGGTTGCTAGAATTTTCGCTTGTAATAAAAAATCTCACCGGAGAAAATGTTTATGACCATTTTCCGTAGCCTCACATTGTTAAAAGCACACCAATACTTGAGAGTAAATTTTACAGCGCGCGTAGCTGAAAAATATTTCAGTTAAGCAGAGTTGAGGTCTCTAGCATTTTGTCCTCATTCTATTAGATTACACATCTATAGGGTTTATCCAGTTTGAGTAAACTAGAGCACAGTGTGTATTTGAAATACTCAGGATGTTAAGCGTAAAATTTAGCAGCGTTTGCTTTCGACAGTTTGCATTAAAATAAGATTTGTGTCATTCATTTTAATTCTGATTCGGGACTGCATGTGGGTGCTTCGAATGAACGGGCTAGATAACAATTTACTATGTTCCCAATATTTTAATCTGTAGTAAATAACACTGTAGTAAAATTAAAATAGAGTTTGAGCAATTAGAATTTTAAAAATGTAGATTTTTTTTTAAAAAAATGGTGAAATAAAGAATTTTTAGACATTTATATGAAGGAATTATGTTTTGTTAAACTTAACAAAAATTATAAAACGGAAATTTTAATATTGATTAATTTTAAAAGTTTCAAATACTTAAAACTTACTGTCATCGTTTGTGAACAGAGCCAAACGTACATTCTAGCAATTGAGTCAAGGGGGTCCACTTACCCGTTTGCTGGATTAAGTTGCCCATTAATCAATACTTTTTACATACTAATGGCAAAATTGAGAGTTGGTAAGTGAATAAAGGTAGATGATTCTTAGGGAAAAAATCGTTGGTTTACCTGTAACGATTTTCTAGTAGAGGCTTTTATTGCAATACAAATATAATAGCAGAATATGCATTTATTTTTAAATAACATTGTTTATTATTATTTTTTATAAAACACATTTACATTAGAGTTTTGCGTTCTTTTATGTCATAAAATACTGAAGATGAAAAATAACATGTATGAATATTATTTAAGCCTACAGTTACACGAAAAAAAAATCAGATGAAACCTCTGATTATTTATCTAGACCTAGAACTAAATATTGCAAGTAGGCTAATAAAAATAATGAACTAAAATTGGTCTCTTCTATCAAGTTAGCTACATAAAAAAATAATAATATACAGTTGGTTATAAATATTTAAGCTGTTCATAGTTAGACAACTTTGTCTATATTAAAAAAAAAAGTTCAAAATACATTGTATCCTGAAATATCAGTTTCGAACATAATCTTTAGATGTCCGTTTGATAACGCTGCAACGTTATCAAACCAGCTCGCTGGTTTTCTTAGTTTCAACACAATATCTCTAAGGTAGAGTATGTTGTGTTGTGGGCCGTGATGAGGAACGAAATTGGCCCACCATATTGGTGGCTTAGTTACTTCAGTTGAGGGCAACTGGTTCTGCAAGTTAAATTAAAGTCTAAATAAAAAAATTAAATACATTAAAATTAAAATTAAAAATTAAACATTTCAGAGAAAATAATAATTAAAGAAGCGCAATCAGATGTTGAAATGGTATACTTAAGACTACCTAAAATAAACCTTTGAGCAATAACAACTGCAGAGTAAAATAAATGAAGTAAATATCAAACTTTTTATAACGAATTTTTGAAAAAACAGCGGTGTCAAAAAAAAAAAAAAAAAAATAGTCTACAGTGTTTCTCATTCAATTCCAAATACCATTGAGGCTGTCTTCAATTGGTAGTTCTATTTCATTTTCAGCATTGCTGCAGTAATTTAGTCAAAACTGTCTATTACAGGTTTTACCGACCTATAATGTTCTAGCAATTTTCCGGTAATTGTTTTCTTTTAAGATAAGCTTTACACGTACAAATATGCATATAAGTCGTGGATAAGTTTTTCTTAATTTAAATAATTTCTCTGTCGCACATAACGCGTTATTTTAAAGGTGGTGATAATTTTAAAGGGGACTCAGCTGAGGCGAAATATTATTATAGCTGTTTTACTTTTCCGCAAAAATAAGAATCTGTACAAAACATACCTAATTTAAAATATGCTTATGTAAGGGTAAAATATTTTAACTACTTCCAATTTCTAAAATTAAACCTTTTCTAAAAGTTTCAGTAGCTTTTAAACTAGCATTTATTTAATTATTTCTTTTAAGAGAGTTTTTTTTCTCTTTCCACTTTCCTAGTACTTATCCAAGCAAAGAAACATAATCAGATCTTCTATGATCTAGGAACAAAAGTGCGCAAACAACAAAATTATCAAAAGAATGTTCTTACATTTCAATCCACTGACGCCTTTTTCTAAAAGAAAGGAAACCTCACATTACCCAGATAAAATCTTTTCTTAATATATTTAGGCGAATTCATCTGTACGGATTTTATTAAGTTGTAGAGAATAACTTTGGATTCCAGGCAGCAAAAGTCACGTTAATGTATTATGTTTTCTAGAAGGCTCTAATGGTTTCCTTAATATTTTAATAACATTTTTTATCTCTAAAAAAATCTATTACACCGACTTTTAGACATTTTAGTCTGGTAGATATCATACCGGCAGACTTAGTTTTTTTTTTCTTTCCCCACAAAACGAGGATGTTTTCATTTTCACCTTTTCCACGAGATAGCAAGATGATTGTGTTTCATGAGAAGTGGACTATTTGAATGTTATTTCACAATGAAAACACGAAAGGGGTAATTTTCTGCATCTCTACTCCTATCATTTCCTTCTCTGGTTGTTTTATTTTCGTAAAACTTATTTCGGTGAGGTGACAGGCCAAGAGCGAAATCTCCACCCATTTTAAAGAGATATAATAGTAGAGCCTCAAGCTTAAAATTTGAATTAAATGTTCGCCTTTCAGATTGAAAGATTTGGTGCATAGACAAATGCCGCTAAAAATATCCGGAATACCAATGCGTAGTTTTAGACATTTTGGAAGTTCCAGAATCATATTTATTATGTATGATTTTGAAATTGCTAGATTACCGATTTTGCAGAGCGTCGTATTATTTACTTTTATCGTTTTTGCTAATACTTAAGGTAGTAAAATCTTTTCTTCAAATAATTAATTAGGAATCTCCAGTTTAGACACATAATCGGAGCGTTTACACACTATCAGCTTTTTTTTATTGCGGGATTCTAAAGAAACAAATTTTGATTTTAAGAGAATTTTTACACATGCAAATATTTAGAGTAGTTTCTTTTTCCTACTTTGAATTTTGAAAACACATCGTAGAAAACAAATCACTTTCGATGAACTAGTTTTATTGGGTAAAATTAATGGTTTAGTGTCAAATAAAACGTTGTTTAATTAAAAGAAAAACTATATGTTTTTTTTTTTTTTTTTACCCGTTAAAAACGTATTTTTCTGTAGTAAACCTATAACATACAAAATCACACACAAAGAAGACGAAAGAACCAAAGCCATATGTTGCTAATATTGAAAAACTTCTAAAACTTAATGCCCTGAAAACAAATTACATTGCGCTGTACTTATAAATTACTTATATGTAATTAACTTAATTACCTGAGTACAGTATAGTGCAACTTTTAACTCCGGCACAATATGCTCTTAGCAGTAACACAGCAAAAGTTCATAGTTTCGTAAAAATAAAATACATACCTTACAATAAGGAAAACCTACAGCAAACAACCAGCCTTTTATGTTCACGCAGATTTATAAATCGAAGTTCGACAGTTTATTGACACATATGACCAGATAGAAAAACATGTATGAGGTGGATTTAATTAATAATTTTTTAAATACTTTATATGCAGCTCGTTAAAAAACAGAGCTAATTAACATTAAATTATTGAATTATTGAAAAGGTGATGCCCAGGTGGTGTAGTGGCTAAAGTACAATTCTATCAGATCTTGATTCGATTCCCAGCTTAGTAGTTAACTTGTCCGTCTCTTCATGCGGGAAAAGCTTACAGCCCACCGAGTACCCCCGTAATAGAATGGCCATATTTGGCATTTGAAAATTATCAAACGAAGAATTAATAATATCCTGAGAAAAAAGATTAGTATTTATATGATTCGTGAATATTATTTATTCAAACTACATTCCTCAAAAGTAAAATTGGCACAAACAAGGAATAATGCACGTAGCGTCATGGGAATTTCAGGAGGGATGGTGGCGAGATGGATACCCAAATTATTAAAGGAAAAATTATAAACCAATCTATTCAGTATCTAATGTGCCCATCTCGGGCAGCTGTATAGGCTTCAATCTGGCGAGATTGCTACCAATGAGTTCATGGATGGTTTACTGAGGCAACCTTTGCCAAACCGCATCCACTGCTGTGCTCAGATCATCCATGGTTTGCGTCAGTGGTTCTCGGAACATGTCACGTCCTATGAGATCCCACAGGTGATTTATGGGATTCAGATCTGTATAGGCTGCCACCAGGGAGGATGTCAAATCTAGTGAGACTGTTAAGAGTTCGCCGTGCGACAGGCAGCCTGACATTGCCTTTCTAGAATACTGTGTTGCGTACACCCTGCAACCATGCTGAACAAGAGGTTCCACAATTTGTGTGACGTAGCGGCCAGCTGTCAAACTCAAAGGCAACTGGCTTCGGACGTCTCATGCCGTGGTGAAAGGGTCTCGAATAGTCGACTAGCGAATGCGCCGGTCTGTGCACTCTGACTTGCACCTGTGCGCAACACTTCCTGTTCGGCGTGCATTTAGACCTTCCTGAATCTAATTGCACAACGTCGGATGGTACTCACGTTGTGCCTCACACGAGTTGCTATTGTGAGCAGCGCCATACTAGATCCGTGGAGTTCGATAATGCGGTCACGTTCCCCCGGCTGTTAAGGAGGCATTTTCTACATTTCTTCGAAATACGCAAGTGCTACGAAAAACTTCAGATGCTGTTTATGAGAAAGGAATCGATCCTAAAATTTGCATGACGCTACGTGCATTACTTCTTGGTGTTGCAATTTAACATGGAGTTTATATCAGGCTATTCAAAGTATATGGTACATCAATTATTACTTAAACCGTAAGTTATCGAAACAAACTTTCAGCTAGAAAAGTTAGTCAATTGAAGAATAGCTTTTAGACATAGCATTTTTATACAAAGGTCTGTATATATATTAAAATACAGAATTTAATATTTATACGGTAGCTACTTTCTGTCACTTATATTTAGAAAAATATTGCTCTGTGTCTAAGGTAAAAGAAAATCCCATGTTTTTTAATGGAATAGTTTCCGAGATATCGCAAAAGAAAATATTAGCATTTGTCACCATATATAAAGGGGGTATCTCAAAAGTGAAAAATTTTATTGCTTTTTAACTGACGTTGATTTATGTTAGTGGTCATTCGACAGCTATATTTGAGCTCTGGAAATAATGTTTTACCTAGAAATCTTCCTGTAATGCCTGCTTGGATGTTTCTACTGAAAGTTAAGATACTCGATTTTCTGTCTTTCTCTTACACTTTAATCCCTCTACTCAGAAAGTGTGACGTAATTAGTGCGTGACCCCTAAAAACCTGAAGTATCGATACTGTGATTATTCAGTACCGATTAGCTCAGATAGAATTAACCCTGTTAGTTTCACAAGTTTGATTCCGTTTAATTGCCATTTCCCTACAAAGCGATCAATATTTAACATTTTCAACTGATAGTTTGCCCCTAGCCGACCAGCTTGTATGGTGGATAAATCACTGTAATAGGGTTTAGGGTTCCACTCCCGGCGGTCGAGGTTCGATCCTCGACTGCGCGTGGATGTTATTGTGTCCGTCCCTTCATAGGGGGCAACGTTGGTCCACGTACTAGGTGCCCCATAATAAAGTGACCAACAACTCCGGCCTTAGAAGCGGCCAAAGCCTCTAAGGCATTGTTAAGGCCTGCCATTTGAAAAAAAAAAACCAGTTTATCCCCAAAAATTAAAAACATTCTTCGCCACAACGCGGTGTCAACACTTCAAGTTAAATGGTGCAAGTCATCATTTTAGAATTAAAATATCTCGGACACTGTTCTATTCAGGGACACGGATTTTTTTACTAACCTTCTTAAGTGCTAAGTAATAATTTTTCAAATATATGAGTGATAGGAAAGAAGGGACTGTATAAAAATTCAATTTTGTATTTTAATATGTATACAGACACCTGTAAAAAATTGCCGTAGCTGAATAGTACTCTTCTTTTGAATAACATTTGTAATTGAATGTATGTTTTGATTACTCATGGTTTAAGAGGTATTCCGCTCTCAAAATGGTAGACGGCCGAAGTGTTAAGGCTCCGGGTTAGAGCCCCGTCAAGCCGCTCTTGATGAACAGTTTTGGTCGGTTTCTCCGGATGTAACGTGAATATGCGTTAGAACCCCTTAGAAAGTCCTCCGACCAAGTCACCCTCCAGCCTAGGCAGATACCCCTCGTGCAGGTTTGCCTTAATACACACATTACAATTAAGAGATAATCGCTGTAACATCTATTTTGAAGCACCTGATATAACTAGACAATACTAGACATAGATATGCCCCGCAGTGTCTGGGTGCTAAACTCCGTTCCCATTAGAACACGTCAAGTGAAGCAGCATCCGGCTTGGCCAGTGCTTGGGAGGGTCAACTTCCTATCGGCTCGACTATTGTGGAAGCATGTACGTTAATGGGAGCAGGTGAACGTAAAATCTGTAGTGGCTCCAATGTCCTCCAAGTTCTTAAACGATACCTCTGGGGGTGCCGATTTCAAGGGGTTGGTCGCTCCTCTGGAATTGGTTCAAAATTAGGGGACCACGTGCTAAATCGTACTTCCTCCCACTGGAGCCGTTAAAATGGAAGGCGCAACCCCTCTGCCCATCGCCTCTCTTCGGGGGGGATCTGGCACCGCCGTTTGCGGTTGTCAGACTCAACAACAACAACAGACAGGTATAACTAGAACATAACTAGACAATAAGCATAACTAGAAAAAAAAGGAAACGTGATTTCAAAAACAGTTAAATACTTTTCTGGAGCAGTCAGTACGCAAAAATATATTTCTTAACGTATTGCTGTGTCTGAACTCTTTTAAAACACCAGTTCTGAAGTCATATAAATGAAAAATTAGTATAGATGTATAGTGATTAATAGCATTTAAAAATGTTTTCCGTCAGAAATAGTTGTCACTGTTAATTATAATATAAAAGAAACGATGTACACCAGCATATGTCATACATTATTTAACACCATTAGCATATATAATCATCTTGAAATTTTCCTTTAACTAAGTTGCCTTGCTACCAGAACGGGATGAGTCATGCAACTGCGAAATATACATTCATCAAATAAAAGAAAGAAAGGAAGAAAGAAAATAAATAAAATTCCTCCAAAAGCACAAAAGTAGGTATTTAAACAACCTTTGCTCCCGACGTCCTTGGCATCTCCTCAAAACAGACCACATACTGATTTTAGACATGTCCCCAAGAAGGGAACACGTTTTTCCCATTTTGTCAACTAATTTCAGCGAGAAAGTCTCAGTAGGAGAGGAAGGAAGAACTACTACTGGAGGATAAGGTGAGCAGTGAAAGAGAAAAAAAATTCTTCAGAATTTCATAAAGACCGTCAAATGCAATTACAAGTTCCGAGGATATATATATGTATGTTTACAGAATATTGTATACAACATTTTATCGTGGGTGGGGGTATTTTAAGTGGTAATTAAAAATTTTTACCTATTTAAATAGAAAATATCAATGGACATAAACCCTCTTGTCAGCTGCAGCAAGAGTATTTCAGAAACTCCTTCTGTTTTTTCCAACATAAAAAGCATAAAAACTGTGTAATATAAATGCAACCTACATAAATACAAATGCTCTGGAATAATATAAGACCACTTTTTTCCATAACTAGTCAAGGTCACTTCAAATATCAAGTTTAATCAAAGTCAAGACAGAGTCGGGGAGTGATATGCCAGCATTCATATTTGCATTTGAATTAAAGTCAAGATTTTCGATATTCAGCTGGTCTCATATGCGAATAGTAAGTAAATGAATAAGCATCAATGGGTCAATTTGTCAGCTGCTAACCATTTATTTCTATGGCTATCTCCTCGGGAAGCAGACAACGTGAAGACATGTAGGTGTAACAAATTGAGAAGGATTCGGGAATGTCTTGCCATTGACTTAAACTTCGAAATTCGAACTACTATACAAAACATTAATAAAAAGCTTAAAAAAACATTATTACGGATAAAATTTTCGGCCATATTAAATGATTCATGCTAGAATTTAACCAGTGGATAAAAATATGAAAAGAATAATCATGGATTTCCTTCGTTATTTTTACTTATTTATTTGTATATTTATATTTTCATTTTTAATGTAAGGGGAAAAAAGCGTGTGGATCGATTCCAGTTACGCATGTTAAGAAAGCATTCGCTTCCTTCTGTTGAACAGTGTGTTGAACGAACACACTGCTTAAGAGAAAAAAAAATGTGCACTGATAGAAAAGGTGTTGAAACATTGTAAATTTTATTAAATCAACAAAACTCTCTCGGTGAAATAGCGCCAGAGAAATTTTTGTTAAATCAACAAAATTTTGTTAAAATTATATATATAACAAAACATCTTGTCAATTTAATCAAAAAGTTTAATTGTAATAAACGAATGTTTTGTTAAGATATCAAACTGTTTGTTTAAATAGTTTATTTAGTTAAAATTAACCAATTATTTGTTTGAATCAAGAGAATTTCCCTGTCATTAAAAAATTATTTTCTTGACTTTACTTCCTTTTTTTTAACCAAAAAAAAAAATTTGTTGAAAGTTTCAGAGGTAAGACTAATTATTAATTTATCTGTTCATAGCAATTCACATTTTCATTTTAGTATTTTTATACATTTTAATTTGGAAAAATTCAAGTCAGTTTTTTTTCTGTTCCTTTTCAGCCGTTCTTTTTGTTGTTCATAAGACATTTAAACAATCCCTCTTCGGTTCATCATAAATAGAAAGATAAGTATCTTTAATATCAAATAATGCTCAAGATTGTAGTTCAATGTGAAAGAAACTTGAAACAAATTTTACTTCTTAGTGTTATTTTTTTAACGAAATTGTCTCTTTTTTTTCATGTGTGACATGCATCAAATTTACAACTTCGGCGTACAGTTTCAGATTTAATGCTACGAGTAAAGGTTGATAATCGATAGCGTAAAGAAATTATTTTCGACTCCCGTCTCCTCCCCTCCCCCTTCTCCTGTTTGCTTCTCTTCAATCTCGAAAATGTGTTCATATAGTTCTAGCACAGAAGGTTTATTAACTTACACTCTGACCTAATTTTTTCGCTTGAACATTCCAAATCCTAAACAGCCATTATAAAAGTTTCTACCAAAATACAGAAATATTTTATCACGGACACAGACGTCATTCTGGTTGCTTAAAAAATTACTTAGCGGTCAAAGCATGAGTTGCTATAAACTAATCTTTAAAAAACACTAAAGTAAATTTTAATTAACAGATAAATTAAACTTACCTTTGAAAATTTCAGCAAATAAAATAACAACAATTAAATATTTTTATATTTGATATCATACATACTTAAGCGTACTGGCAGATATTAGTGTAAATGCTGGTTTTGCGTAATGAACAGGGACTTTCACTTCTCTTCTCGCTTTGTCTTGAACTGTCCTGGGCATGTCATTGCATGCTTAAATGGATTGTTCAACGATTTTAAATGCCACTAGTATTGAGTTTTGGCTCAATGTTTTGTTAAGTCAAAAAATCATTTTGTTAAAACAAGCCCCACCACGGCCGAGTGGATAAAACACTCAAAATGGTAGACGGTTGGTGTGGGAAGGTCTAGTACTCTGCCCGGATCTATCGCACGGCTGTCAATCTAACGGTCGGGACTTTTGGTCAGTTTTCTCCAGATGTAACGTGAATACGAGTGAGAACCCCTTAAAAAGTCCTACGGCCAAGGCATTTCCCATTTTTGGAAGATAGCCATGGCGTAGCTTTGCCACAACTCACAAGCCATCAGTTAAACAAATTTGGTTGAATCAAATAAACTTTTGTTGAATCAACAAAATGGAACTATTAAAACGTTTAACCAAAGAAATTTTGTTAAATAATAAAAAAAAAAACACTTTTCAACGTGTGACAAACTTTAGAAAACACGAAAACAACTAATTGATCATCTTAAATAGTAAAAGCATGAATTATATAAACGAGAGTAAAAACTGTAAAAGTCTGGACGATCAGTAAACTCGTATAAAGACAAAAATTCACTGAATATGTTAAAGACAGCATTAAAAATAAATAAATAAGTAACATAAACTGGTTATTTGAAGTTTCAAATTCTGAATTTCACTTACGCAGTCCGCTATTCTACGGCAGGAGGGTAATACGGAGAGAAGAAAATGTGTGTTCTCGAGATAATTAAACAAGAAAAATAACTCCCTTTTTCAAATTGGAATACATTTTCGACGTCAGAGTTCGGTGGGAAATTCACTTCCACTCACTTTCCCACAGAAATGTCCTTCTTGTGGCTGTAGTGGGAAAAAGTTTTCTATGTCAGGTAATATTTGTCTTAAATTAATTGCGAGATTTTAAAAACTGCACAGCAAGAAATCCCATGTAAGGAACCTCAGAAACAGCTTCTTGTAACCTAGATTCTTGAAAATTTAATGAAAACTATGTCGTATAAGTTCATCTGAGATCGTAGTTCTGTTTAATTCCATGTTTATTCATTGGATATTCCCTATCCCTTTTGCTTCCAACTGTCTATGACAGTGCTTTTGATTTCTCGATTCTTTTTCTCAGACTTCTTTTGACATTCTGGCTACCCACAAAGTCGGAAGAAACCAAGTTATAGTAGATGGATAAAAAATTTCCAAACTCGATTATTCTGCAAAATTTGATTTTTTTAAATTTAAAATAAAACAGTATTCCTAAAACCGAATCCAATTTAAGAAACTACTCGAACGTATAATCAAATTAGACTAGATTATTAATTTAAACGGATTAATTGGTTAGATTTTTGTAATTTATCAACAGGGACAAAATACTGCACAGCGTTTGTTATTGGACTTTCTTCATTTACTATTATCCTTTTTAGGCTGTAATATTTTTTTTAAATTTACAGTGATTTAAAGATTATTATATGGCGCAATGAGTTATTGAAATGTTCTTCCGAATGTTTGATAGAATATGGGTATGTTAAAAAATCTTACACATTTTCTTTTCAATTTCTGACATCGAATTTCTTTAATTTAACTTTATAAATATGTAAAAAAACTAAAATAAAAATATGAATTTTGATGAAAAGATAAATTATTTAGTCTTATCTCTGAAATTTTCAACGAGCTGTTTGTGGTTTAAAAAACATAACAATAAAAACAACAAAATAATTTTGTAAATTAGCCAGCACAACACCAATTAACAAAGAAATTTTGTTGATTTTGTTGATTTGAACGAATAATTTGGTTGATTTGAACCAAATAAACCATTTAAACAAATAGTTTGATTAAATTAACAAAACGTTTGGTTATTTCAAATAAATTGTTTGGTTAAACTGATAAAATGTTTTGTTGAAATAACCAAATAAATTTAACAAAATAATTTTGTTAATTCAACAAAAATTTTGTTGGCACTATTTCAACAGGATAATTTTGATGATTTAACAATGTTTTTGTTGATTCAACAAAACGTTTTTTCAGTGTGCGTGTGGGGGAAAAGCAGCAGTCGCTAATAAAAATTGATAAATTAAACATACTGTTCTATTTGCAAGCTTGCTGTGAATGGATATTTGTCTGCAGAAAAAAAAATCAAAGTAATACCAGGATTAGATGCAGATAGAAGAACAATATCTTGAGTATTTTCGGATCAGTGAACGTATAAATATACGAACAAAAGCATACTCAAACTTACGGAACTCCATGTTTACGAAGTATGGGCTAAAAAAGTGATAAGAGAAGGCAAAAAATTGAGAGTTACTTTTCTTTTCTGGTAATAAAAGTCAATTTGCATGGACTAGACGCTTTTCAGTATTACTGGCATGACTTGCGCAGAGAACCAAAGTACTTTTCTAAACAGCGTCACGGAAGAAATTCGATAATCGTTTATGTTGGCATTGGCTCACTTTGATCTATAAGTTTAATATTTATCCTTAGTAAAATGAGCTCGTAAATGTACTAAAAGATTATTGGAATCCATTCGAAACAGCTTTGAGAAAAAATGTGAAGAGACAAATGCTATTTTTTAACATTTCCATATATGAATTGCTATTATTCAAGGCCTCGTTCAAGAAAGGGAATATAATATTTGGAATTGTCTGAAAATCATCCGGATTTAAATCTGGTTGAGATTGCTTGGGAATAACTGATGTCCACTTTTTACTGTAATAGTAAGCAATATCATAAATCCAACGATTGATTTAAGCCGAAAAATGCAGTCGATCTCTGCAACTGTGAAATTTGCATGCACAGGTTTAGAGTTACATAGACCGATGGAGCTCAGTGCCTACTCTCCGAAACTCTAATGTGCCTCTCTAATTATCAATGAAACCATAAACACTGTGAAAGTTGGAATCTTCCACTGTAGCCTCTGAATAATATTGTTAAATTTACCCTTCCTTACATGTTCCAAAATGTTCCATGGTTATTTTAATTTCCAATGTACTTTTATTATTCCAGAGCTATATTTATAATTGCTATTTTGCTTACTGATGTATAAATAAATTACATTTTTTTCTTTTGAGAAAGACGTTTACTTTAATTTAAAAATGGTATTTAAAATTTTAATGAATTAAGAATTCTAAAGCATTAATCTCATCAACTCTTTTCTAAAATAGTTGATTATTTTACATCGTAATTACAAATTTTTTGTTTTACTTTAAAAAATCCTACATAAATTATACTTGGAGCCAACCTTAAAAATATAATTTAAAAAGTAAATTTTAAAAAGAACCTTTTCTAAATTGTACTCTGATGAAATACTTTGAAGATTTAATCTGCGATAGTATTTGCTACGATTTATTTTGAGGCTTTGCTTTAATTATTTCTAATCTTTTTAAGTTTGTGAATTCACTCCTAAAAACTTCATAAATTTTATTTATCAACGTAATTAATACTGTTTCATATTAACGATTTAAAGGTATTCAATGAATACAAGTTTGCAAAATTTGATCAAGTATCTAGAATAAGTTTAATTGGGAACATATTAGAAAATAAGAGGGAACTTTAAAATATTTTGATATAAGGTTTTTTTAAAATTATTTACTAATTTTTTTATGAAATACTGAGAATAGATAAAAATTTGATCAGAAGATGTTAAATTTATAAATAACAGTATACTTATATTTAGATTAACTATAGAATGTGTCTAATGTTAAAATACTATGCCAGACATGAATTAGAAGCTTCAAAACTTATAGATTTCAGTAATATTTTTATATTAAGTCAATTCAGAAAGTTCACAAGAGGCCTCTCATATAGTTTACTTATCACTCTTTACCAAAACTGTACGTAGGCTGGATTAAAAGCGAACATTTCTAATTACAAACATACCTTAGAAGTTCCGTCCAACATGATTAAATATCCAGGTTCCATTCTATTCCAAATATTTCTGTAAAACGGACTACAGTTCCAGCGTAAAGTTATTCACCTTAAAGTGGTTTCCGAAAACTAAGTAGGTCAGCGAAATACTTGTCCGCTATCTTGACGAAATTTGCTTTAAATTTAAATCTTTCAGATGATGTAATTAAGTTACAAATGTATGTAATATTAGATGTATTTTTGAATGGTATCTGAAGTGAAATATTTTTTGAAGTCTTTTGCTTAATGGTTCCTTAAATGCTTAACTTGCATTTTCTCCAAACTGTACTAATCAAAAATACTGAAACCACTTTTTTGGTTTTTAGTAAACTCCATGCTGTAAAAAAGTTTTATTGACGAGAAAGGATTAAATATATTACGCACATAATATTAAATGTGGCTTTATTTTCCACGCTAGATATAAACATTGATCAACTATAAAATTAAACTTTATCTTTTAAAGAGAGACGAGAAATATTACTAACACGCATTTCTAATTATCTACGCGTGAAATACACAGTATTCAAACAATTTCTGGAAAGTGTTTACTATCAAAAGATTCATTAGCTGTGTAATGTAATTTTCTTATCAAAAGTTATTAAATTTCACAAAACAAAAATAATGAAAAACACGATTATCTATGTTGAATAAAAATATTTGAGACGTACATATACAGTGAAGTACCGTTTATACGTTTCTCGTTTATACGTTTTTATCCTTTTTATGTTTTTCTGAATGGTCCGGCGAAAACAATTGGATTTTAATGTTAAATAATTTCATTTATACGTTTTTCTGAGATCGGAAACTTCATTTATACTTTTTTTAGAGCTGAAGAGGACAGAAACTTTGTAATGCAAGTTTTCAACAAGCTTTGACAGGTTCTAATTTTATGCAAGAAAATCTAATATCCGGCGATTTAAATGATAATGTTAACAGCCACTTTTAACTCTATACTATGAACTTTTGTTGTGCATTCTCAAACAGCCATACAGCCGAAAATAATAATACAGTCAAACCTCTTTTGTAAGTCACCTGGATAAGACATCATTACGCATATTACATAATCTTTCTTAAATCTCGATCTTTTTAATAGGCCTTTTTGCATATTTTACTTCGCTTATTGCGACGCTACTTTTTCAATCATTCCGCTTAAGACGTCACTTTTAAGAGTGCAATATACAAACAACGGTCCCATTTCTTTGTCAAGGTTATATACCAAAATTACTTCATTTTTGTTGAGCACGACTGTCAGCATTTTTCCTTGCAAAGACTGTTGCCTTATCAACTAATTTTAAGGTTTCTTTTAGGACTATTCTTCGTTTCGGCTTCCGTACGATGGTAGATTAAATATCACCGAATTTACAGTTAAATTTTAAGTACTACGTAGCGTCTTTACTTATAATTTCCTTATTTTTTCATCCATTTTATTAATTTAAATTTTTATTCTGCTAATTTATATAAATTATAATGTAAATTCATTATAGGTGCACTTATTATAAAAGCATTTAGAATTTTTTTTTTTTTTTTTGCATTTAATATAAACTCCGCTTAAGAATGCGTTTTTTAGTGGACTCGAGACTTATGTATTAACGAGGCTTGGCTGACTATATATATCGAGTGTTTCAAAATGTTTGATCAGCTACGAAGGACTTCTTAAATTGAATGAAAAATGAGATGAAGCCTTCGAAAATCACCAGCAAAAAACTTCATTTTTAAACATAATTTTTAACTCTGAAAACTAAACACAAAAAATAAACTTTTTTGTGAATTACTGCATATTTGCGCTTAAATACTCAATTTAAAATCTCTAATTGAGGGGCTGTACAGAAATAAAATATAAAGGATTTTTTTTTTTTGGTTTTTGCGTACAGAGTTTTTTTTTTTCTGTTTGACATGTTTCTTTATTTATCAGGTTTTATAAAAAATCACTTTTTTCCTTAATTATGGTTCATTTATTTACTGTAGTTACAGACCGTAGTCAAACATGTTTTTTCAATACAATCACTGGTCTTATAACAATTAAGTCCTACAAAATGATATATTAATTAGATAAGATAACTATATTAATATCGGTTTTATTTTAATCATAGAGAGGTAATGCCAGTAAACCTTATATAATAAAATCTATCCTTTCTGTTTCTGGAACTATGGAAAGTTAAAACTGAAAAGTTTAAATTTAAATACCTAAATATTTCTTTTTCAAATCCAAGCATACAATATTAGCATTTAAATTATAATAGTAAAGTAACGATATTCAATAATTTTACGAAGAATACTGAATCATAAAAGCATTTTTTTATTTTTTATTTTGTACTTAATTTATATACTTGTAATTTAAGAATTCTTCCTTAGCCAGTGGTGGTAGTTAAAAATTTCAGTCAGTGAGCATAACTCAATGAATATTATGTTTACATATGGGCAGGTTTTTATTTTGTGTGTGAACGGTTTTTTAAAGGTGCGATTTCGTTTCTCTTATGGGATCTAGTTTGTATACAGGATCACCCTAAAAATTTACTTTTTTCTATTTCTTTTAATATAATGCCCCTTTGAAATGTTATGAGATCACAAGTAACTGAATGTCTTTAAAACACTTTTTCTAATTGGAAGTAAGTCAATTGGAAGCTGTCCAAGTGGCGTAGAGCCCAACGAATGATTCTATCGCGCCTTGCTCCAGGTTCGATTCTTGTCTTGGTCTTGGTTGTTCATTTGTCCGTTCCTTCATAACCTTGGCCGCCTACTGGGTTCCCCATATTAAAAAAGTTTAGCACTTCAGGCCTCAGCAATGTCGAACAGTATATGTCGGTAAAACGATTTTAATTTAACTGTGACTTTTATGACTTTTTCGGGTTTACAGTCAAAATGGTACATAAGAGAATAGTTACAGGATACATCATTGATCTCTTATTTCTCCTACATTAGAAAAGTCTGCATATAGCTAACACACGCATAAAGCCAAGAAGCACATATTCGAAGGTACTTTTTTGTAAAGTTCTGAAAAATTGTAACAACAAATTTTCTGAAGCATTTTTTGCTTGAAATTTTAGAACAAAGTTAACTTTATTTATCAGATCTTGTTAATTTTTATTAGTAGAAACAATAAAACTTTTTCCAATATGATTTATTTCATTCAGGGATAAAGTAAAAAAGTAAAAAGCAGAACTTTTCAAATAAGTTCAATGTAGAAGTTAACATGAAACATAATCTAGCCAAACTCATCGAATATAAAGCAGTTTCCTACAAAATAGTTTTTTTTTTCCAAATTTGACGAAATTTTTGGTATAATCTCGAAACATGTTGTATATCACTATTAATGTAATTTTAATACAGCCTGTAAAAGAACCTTAAATGTCATCCTAACCCTTTAAAAGGAGAGTAAGTTGTTATAAACGTCTGTGTTTACTTACTGTATTCTGACTGAAATAACATATCTAATTTCTATTGACTGCAATGCATTGTTATTCTATTGAGTACTCCTGCAAAAGTAGAAATAAGAAATTCTACGTACTGTAGTTTGTATGGAGAACATTATTTTGGAATCCTTAATGATATATACCAATTTTGTTTTGTTTGAAATAGACGAATATCGCTAAAATATGCTTTAAAAATGATTGCTCAAGAAGTGTAATGTATTGGAATTGTTTTGGGTGCTCCTGTAAAAGAATAATAAATACACATACCATCTTCAAAAAGGGTACATAGTACATTGGATAGGAGTAACATACATAAATTTTGTAGTAACAACGGGTACTTACAGCAGCTAGAGCACAGATGGACAGATAGAAAAACCGAAATCATGAACAATTTTCAACATTCTTGGAAAGTGTTAGAAATGAGAATGAAAATTTAACTCTAGGGGTTGCATCAGTGCAAGGTAGTATCTGTTTAATTCTTATTCATCTTCAATAAAATTATTATTATTTTTAGAATTTTAATACCCCCAAAAAGTACATTTATCAAGGAAAAAAGAAGTGGTGAATTCGAGAATTTTATGTTCATTCGTAACTGAACATCATTCTCCTTAGCATACTTTTTAACTCTCTAGCACTTGCCGATTAAGAAGTTTAACCAAATGAGGGCGTCAGCATTTACCATGGTAGTCATGCGTTTCAAACATTTACAACCACACCTTCAAAGTTGACAGAAAATTAACAGCAGTATATCATATAGGACATTGACTTTCAACGTTGGTGTCTAAGTATGAATGGCATTAATGCATTAAGCTGACTAAACTTAATTTTTCTTATAACCCTTAAAATTCTTTTAAACTTACCCAATAACATGAAAGGAAACAATGTGCATGCAAAAATCGGAAGCTACTTTGAAGCAAATATTTTGCAAAATATTAACTGGAACAGAGCGGGACATATTATAACACTTAGAGGAATTTGTAATTCTCCGAGGCGAAAGAAAGAGGCCGGTAAAAACATAAGGATGCGTATTTATTACACGCACACACGCATATATATATGTATATATATATATATATATCAGTTACGTAGCTTCTTGGGTAGCTGGGCTAGCTACCCAACGACTATCAGTTTCCATAAAAGCATTAGGTAAACTCTCTGGAATGGGCACGTTTCAACCATTCCATAAAAAGGAAACAAGATCTCTGAAGAGGAATCAATACACGGCATATTAATACAACGATTGTGGTTTGAAGAAATTAGAAACAAGAGGAAAGTGAAATTCGGGTTTAACTTTTACATTTCACTGGTATACAGCGCAGCACCCATTTTTCAAAATGTAAATGAAAATTTTGTTACTGCGTCTCTAGTGCTGCATATTTTACAACACTTTAATTAATCGAAGTAATACAAAATCGAAGTAATTTGCATTTTCTCAAATTATGTTAACTTCTTCGATATAATTCTAAGTAATTTTTTTAAAAATCAGGATCTAGGGTATCTCCTAAAACTGATTTTGTTTGATTTGTAGGATTATGGCCTACTCGAGGGATCTAGGCCGAAGGGGGTGGGAGATGCTCTCCGTGTGGGTCTTTTTAAGAGGTGGTAACCCGTATTTACACGGAGTTTCGAAGAAAACCAGGGATTCTTCGAACGACTATGTCGACGGACCCAACCTGGGTTTGAATCAGGCACTTTTCGCCTCTCATCTGAGAGCGCTATGATCTCGGCCACTGGTCTGGCACCCTAAAACTGATCCAAAATAATATTTATTCATCAATATGGCACTTTAACATGTATGAAAGTAATTTTATCCATGAAATTTGTTTTCTTGTTTCATAAAAAATGTAATTTAATTTGTTACCGCTATTTTATAAAAATCACAATGAAAATAAAATATAAATCTTTATCTTTTATGAAAGAAATTCATGTAATATCAAAATTAGTAAAAATTCTCCGAACTGTATGAAAGAAAAATTACCTAATATATTAAATTTTTTTGTTTTACTCTTCCATGAAAGTTACGTTTGAGGCGAAGTAATTAATACTTTCATTTAATTAGTGTCTTTATTTTAGTTTCGCAACAAACATTATACAGTTCAGTACGTAAGGGTAAAAATTATTGGATTATCGGTTAGCTTGACTTAATTAAATATTTAAGAAATGTGCTATATTGTACTGGTACGGAGATCCACTGCTGAGCACATAATAGATTTTCAATTTTTACGTTAAGTCAGCACTCGAAATTGAGACAGCTTCTGTAGCGTATATCTTGATGATTAAAAGTAAACAAACGGAGATCTGAGAAATGAGAGGACTGGGTAATTAAAATCAAATAGACGCTGTACAGGGTCAAACAAAGAAAAAGTAAAGCCGAGATCTGTTAATATTTGTAAATTGTTCAGTATTATATGTTAACAAAAGAGTTGTTTTGTACTTCAAGACTTGATTTAACATGCATTTTATTTGAAAAGTATTATTCTTTTTACAATACTAGCCATTTGTATTAGAATACTTATTCAGGGTCAATTAGTCGGTTAGCTTGTGTCGTTTGTCTGTGACGAAGACCCTTTTAATTTTTTCACATCTTGTTCTAAAGAAAACTAATTTGAAAATGTCTACAAATGCGAGAAATCAATACATCTCTTAAGAATTATTCAAATTAGGCAATCCTCAACGCTTGAGAAGGAGCGGAAATTAAGATATAAGAGTATCTTTAATGTTGCAATTTTTGTAATTTAAGAGATTTTAAGAGTAAAATCTTCTGAAAGAACTGCCTAAGTTAATGTGCATAGGTTGCTGAATGTGCTAAAAGACACGAATATCCCAGAAAGCACATAAGCTTAAATCAAGCTTGACATTTCTTTGAATTTGACGTATTAATACAAGCTTGACAGTTCAATTCATTTTAAGCTTGCAGCAAGCTTGGAGGAGTCATTTGAACTGTCAAGCTTGAATACAACTTGATTACTGCTTGATTTGGAAAGCCACATCCACATAACAAATAATTTATCATCAGTCATAAATGTACTTGACCATAGAATTAAAAAAGAAAGATTCTATACTTCCAAATATTGAAATTCTTCAAAATAAAATGCAATTATACTACGAAATTGATTTCAAAATTTGTCGTTTGTCTTGACGGCGTGATAACGATAACACTCACTTCAAACTTTAGTCATTCGAGCGCCAGTCAGGATGGCCGATTGGTTAGGACGCTGGCTTCCGAACTCTTAGATAGCGAGTTCGATGTCAGCTGCGGACGCTTTATGGAAACAGAATAAAATAACTTGAAATTTCAGCGTAGAGGGGAAAATGCGTGGAAAAATAAAATATGTTTGACGTGTTCGCTAACGAGCGTTCCGTGTATTTAGGAATTTGTTTATTTAGGAAAATTTTTTAAGCTTGAAATTAAGCTTAATGCTCGTGTATTTGCGTCCCGCGTAGGAATTTTTTTTCTTTTTAGGAAAATTTTTTAAACTTGAAATTAAGCTTAATGCTCGCTTGTTATGCTCGCATGTCAAGCTTGATTCAAGCTTGCTATGTCAAGCTTAATGAAAGCTCGGCAAGTGTAAACTAGAACACTTGATTCAAGCTTGCATTAAGCTTACTCACTTGAAATTTTCAAGCTTAATTCAAGTTTATTGACTTGATAAATCAAGCTTGCTGCAAGTTTGATGCAAGTTTGCTGTACTGCCTGGGATATTCCGTATTATATATTAGACCAATAAACATTAAATGAAACATGTTTCAGGCATTTAACAGTAGCATATTTTGTATCGATCTTTACATTTTACATGTACTTGTGTGTGATTGGAAATATAATTTCCTTTAGGATCATTCATGAATAAATTACTTATACAATTACTTATACTTTGCAATTTTGGTATAGACTAAAAATTTAAATATTTAATTCTAAATAAAATAATTTAATATACAGAATTTATTTTTAAACTGCTTGTGATAAAACACTTTTAATGATGAATATCTCAATGTGACGAATGTGTCTTGTGCATACTGTTTTACATTAATATATTTTACATTGGAAGAACTGAAAAGCAAGGAAGTAGACTCAAATAAAAAAATCTCCAAATTGTACTGATTGTGAAATATAAGATTACAGGTGATTTAAAGTTTTAGTTTTTACACTTATACATAAATAAACAATTGAATTAGTAGTAACAAGTGCATTGTTAAGTAATTTCTGCAACTGTACGTACTCACCTAAAGGGAATTTATAACTACATTTAACGGAGGTTTGCAACTAGAAAAATACTTTAGAGGAAGTTTGCTAATGACATTCCAGACTAATTACTTAACGAATCGTCTGAGGAAAAAATTAGGAACTTGGAATACAAGCGTGATAGACTTATCTTCTTTAAAAGATGCATGTCCACATAGAAGATTATGCAGTTTCTTTTGTAAGAGTTTTGCTAAGTAGGTTAGAGGCTAGAATCTTCTAAATGTTTTATTCCCTTACTTGCACTTGTTAACAGAATATAGTAATTATTTACCATATTTAATATAATTTTGTTGCCATATAAGCATTTCAGAGGGTTATATTTGTTTCATATGATTTCATTAGTTTGCTTTGTTATAATATCGTTGAAGCCCAAAACTTTTTTTAAATTTTAATCACCATTTCACAGATAACATCCTTGAATCTCTGCAGGTAAGTCGGGCCACTCGTTAGACCTATATGCAGTAAATAATTCTGATGAAGAAAATTGACTAAAACTCCAGACCGTTAAATAGACATCTACACTAGTGGACAGGACCAAAGTATCAAGACCCTCTGGACTGAGCTTCAGATGCTTCCAAATATTCAGCGTCTTAGCTACTCTGCCATTCATCGGCACGATTTTATAGAAAAGAAAGACAATAATCACTCCAGAATCACTTCACTATGTTCATTGCTCTTTCAAAATGTTTTCTACAGGCAACAAATATTATCTGTGTGCTCAGCAGGGCGTCATTCATTGTAACAAAAGAGCGAAAAGGGCACTCTCGTTGCAAAAGCTGTCCTGGATAAATATAAATATAGCGTTAAGGCTTTTACAACACGTAACTGTATCGGCAGATTTAAAAATATCGGAATCGGCTATTTTCAAAAATGAGTTTATACGTAAGGCATCGGTATCGGTTAACGGATTAAATTTGGTATCAGTAGATCCCTATTGTTAAACATTTCTGAGATTTTACAATTTACATGTTATCTTTCACATAAAACGTAATATTTAATAAATTTTTTACGTACCTCCGTCACTGATCGGCGACTTGAATGGATATGCGTCCTAAAACAAGTGTTTGAATCAAAACATGAACTTTTTTTTTTACTTTTACATTATTCCCCTATAATTGATTAAATTTAGCTTATAGTAGTTAGAACCGGTTATATTTTTTCATTAGTTACCAGTAATTCAAGACTATTAAAAAATAAATGTGAAAAAGAAAATGTGCTGGGAATTTTCATGCCTTCATAAGATATGTCTGGATTTGTAGCGTTAAGATCCCCGAAAATTATTTTACAGCAGAAAAAACTTTCTGCTTATATTCTAAATAAAACATTAGTTTTTTTATCAGCTCTGAAAGTGTACACAAAAAAAAGTTTTGTTGATTCAACAAAATTTTCCTTTGCTCTATTTCAAAGAAATATTTTTCTTGAATGAACATAATTTCTGTTAATTCAATGAAATGGTTTCTTAAATAACGGTTAAGTTTTCTTGAAAATCAAAAAATTATTTGTTTGAAATAGCACCAATTAAATTTTGTTGAATTCCGTGAACAAGACTTTTTTTTCCATGTAAAACGTCTCCAGAAATCAAACTCATAAGTTTTTAAAACCATGCCGGTCTAACTGCATCAAAGTGATCAAAGTGAAGTGAGATATTATCTTCGCACAATCAGCTATTTTATCACTACCTTTTAATACTCAACAACTTAATGGACCGAAATGTACGTTGAATAGGGTTTGAATTCTTTAAAAGTTGAAGAAGAGTCACTGAAACAACAAATATATAATTAATGTACCGTACAAGATATTTGAAACGGAAATATAGAAAAAAAAATCTTTTTTCACATCTAAAAAATATTCAAAATTTCATATTCAATAAAACAAAATTTTGTTTTCAAAGATTAAAAAAACCAAAAGCTTTGATAACAGTTTACTTGTTTTAAAAGTTAGAAATTTATTGATGCAATGAAATCTATACAAAAGATTGTCATACAAACAGATAAAAACCTTGATCTGAAGTTCTGAGTTATTCAGAAAAATTTATTCTCGAGTGAGGGAGAAAGAAAAATAGAGAAAATAGTTTTTCCTTTTAAGAAATGCTTTAGTTTTATCTGTGGTATTAAACATTATTTTCATATCGAAATACTATTACATTTTTTTTTATTCCATTGTCGTTATTTAGAGTATTATAGTGTTTTGTTTCTAACGATCGGGTAAATAAATATTGGATTGCTATTATGATTTTTATCTCTCCAGGATTATGTATCCAATTGATTTCATTATTTTACTTGCAGTTTATGGGGTTTCCTTTGATATATTTTAATAGAGATATAGAAGCTTACTTTACTGATGATCAATTTAAATACACATTCAACGTGTATTGAATTTAGCTTATTAAGTTATGTTGTAGTTTATTCAGTTGGATTCATACCAGAATTTATATGCATTCATCTCTTTTTATTTAATTATGTGTGTATAAAGGCGTAAAAATGTGTTCGTAGAAAATAAAATTTCTGAACGTTTTCTATAAAAATAGAGTAATGTATATTATGGTGGTATATATTTCTTTTTTAACTTACTAAAGTTTCTCCCAACCCCCTATTTTGTTTCAATCATTAAAAAAAGTTCTTGGGTAAAATTTTAGCTCAATTGAACAATAACTAGGCAACCTGCATCGCCATTGAAGTTTTGAAATCGAACGGAAAAAAGTCATTTTTCCCAAATTATTGCTTCAATACTTTTAATTAATTTACTTGTAATTACTGTAAGTACCAATAATTTAAATTATAGCAAGTTTTACTTAATTTAATTATGATAATATTTTTTATTGATACCATTATTATTATTATCAACATCTAAAGTGCAATGTCTCGTATTCTAAATTGCAGTTTTGGGTGAAAAGCTTCATAACTGCAAACAAAACAGTCCAAAAACCAAAATAATGATTGGCATAAAATAAAAGCCTAAACATGCAACAAATCCGAGTTTTACCACTCCAAAAAGAAAGTTACCGACATTACTCCAAAAATATTAAAATTGTAAGTTTAATAATGCATTAGAAACCGTAATAGGTTGAAAATCTTTGACGTACAAGTTACGTCACGGGTGAAATAAGTCGATCGGATTTAACAAAACTCCGATAACCAAATAGATCCCCAATAGTTACTTGAATCATAGCTATATGAATTCATATAAATTGAGCATTTTTTTTCAGAAGCCATATAGCTCATATAATGCTAAAAACAGACAAAAATGAAGAAAAGAAAGAAGAAAAATATATATGAATTGAACTAGTACATTCTGTACCTATATAATTTTCATTTTTTTTTTTTTTTACAAACAACGAGTTTTCATCTTTTGTAACTCCTGTTACGAACACAGTAAGATCCCAGGGCCCCCAGACCTTACTTATTTTCTGATGAACAAAATGTGTACGATAGAGCAGTCTTATCACGTAGAGTAAACGTATGCATACCTGCTAGCTTGGGCTGACGGCCATTTCTCAAGTACCAGGTGCTATAGATGCGTAAAAATATCACACTTTACTTAAAGTCTGAGAACTGATTTTTATATATGTTGTACAGAATATTGTTAAAAATTTTGAATCAATACTGCCAGGCACTTTCTCTTGGCTGTAATTATCGCCAGACGCTTTAAAGATCGATAGAAAAAAAAAACATAATCTTGCTTATTAAGTATCAGACTGATACTTCATTTTTATATATGATATTTAGGAAACAATTTCAATACTTTTTGCAAGCAGCCACGACAATCCTAGGGGCCAAGCATCCCACCGCCACTTTTAAAATTTCGTTTTGGTATGACCGCGCATGACAATTAATTGCCATTTTAAGACAGATTCATTATAATTATCTTGATAATAGTCTAATGAAAATCTTCAATAATAATTAAATAATGTTTTACTATGCAATTATTAAAGTTTTTGCAGAACAATCCCAAATTTATGAGAATTTTCGTGTTTTATTTATTGACTTAAGGACGAAATTTCTATAACATATACATACAGGAGAGGAGGATATTATGGAATGCTCGGGAAATGCGAAATACCGAGAATGCAGTGAGAGTTGACTCCTTTTTATTGCTGTACCACTCTCTACAGAAAAAAGTGTGTTTTGTGATTTTCAAGACTTTTGGCAGATAAGTTTTCAAACATTTTAACCTACTAGTATACACGTGACTTGAACATTAATGTTATGCATAATTTACGCTAAAAGAATCGTAGTTTGTTATGCTATTTTTGTTTTTAAGCTGACAGTCCATCCATTTAAAGGTTCATTTTCCTAAATGGCGTGTCCGGTATTATGGAATACTAGGTAATAGTGTAATGGATTTCATGCCATCAACCAAAGAACCGGAAAACGAACACACTGAATGCATCTTCTGTAACGGAAAATTCTTCAAAGATCAATGAGGTGAAAATTGGATTCAATGCTTCAAATTTTCTGAGTGAGCTTCCTTGACTGTACCAGAGCAGAGACAGAAGACTATATATCTGGACTTATCTAGATAGACTTGAAGAAGAAATGACTTAAGCATAGTCTTAAGAATATGGGTTATAGTTGAAAATATCTTTTATGTTGTATAGTTAGTTTTTCAACGGTTTAGACCACATATTCCATATTACTCGACTATTCCATATTATACTCCATTCGTAACTTTTTTTAAAATAATTTTTTCTATGACAACAAAATTAGTAGTGTTTATCTTTACAGGTGACATTTCATTACAATTAGTTTTATAGTATGTACTCATGATGAATTTGAGGATTTTATTAAAAAACCTGTATAGTTAGAAATATGAATGGTATTCCATAATACCCTACTCTCCCAGACAGCACATCAAACTTGCAGCAAGCTTGATTTATCAAGTCAATAAACTTGAATTAAGCTTGAAAATTTCAAGCGTGTAAGCTTAATGCAAGCTTGAATCAAGTGTTCTAGTTTACACTTGCCCAGATTGCATTAAGCTTGACATAGCAAGATTAATTTCAAGCTTAAAAAGTTTTCCTAAAAAAATTTCCTAAATACACGGGGCGCCCGTCGGCGAACTCGCCCCACATATTTTATTTTTCCACGCATTTTCCCCTCTACGCTAAAATTTCAAGTTATTTTAATTTGTTTCCATCAAGCGTCCGGTCCCGAACTCGGGATCTAAGGGTGGGGAAGCCAGCGTCCTAACCACTCGGCCTACCTGACTTGCGGTCGACTGACTAAAGTTTGAAGTGACTGTTAACGTTTTCACGCCGTTTTCTGGCGAGATCGATGAGTGGCCGATGTGTTGATCTGTTTCTTTTATCTTTCCATGGGATGAATCAAAATTAAAATAATGTTATGTGTGATTTAGAGACTTTACTAATAGGGATATAAGCATAATATAAACACAAAAGTAGCACACGTTTTAAAACTGTCAATATCGCGGCACTCATGACACCAAAATCGAGACAAACGACTGATTTTGAAATCAATTTCGCTGTATAATTGTATTTTAATTTGAAGAATTTCAATATTTGGAAATATAGAATATATATTTTTTTAATTCTATGGTCAAGTAAATTTATGACTGATGATAAATTATTTGTTATGTGGATGTGGCTTTCCAAATCAATCAGTAATCAAGTTGTATTCAAGTTTGACAGTTCTAATGACTTCTCCAAGCTTGCTGCAAGCTTAAAATGAATTGAACTGCCAAGCTTGAATTAATACGTCAAATTCAAAGAAATGTCAAGCTTGATTTAAGCTTATGTGCTGTCTGGGCTCCTCTATATTAAGAAAACTACTGGTTTTATAAAGATTGAATTTCACAGACTTCGCATAATTTTACAGTTTATTGGTATTTTTAATTTACAAAAAGTGTATGGAAGATATTGTAAGAATTAATTAAAATATTTATTATTTTTCACAATAAGTATTTTATGTTTTTTAAAAATCTTCATCATCCTCGACAAAAAGTGTCTGGCATTATTGATTAAAATGTTTTAACAATATTCTGTACAACATACATAAAAATCAACTCTCAGACTTAAAGTAAAGTAAGAAAGATTTTTAGGTACCTTTAGCACATGGTACCTGAGAATTAGCCGTCGGTCCAAGCTAGCAGGTATGTATGCGTTTACTCTACGCACTAACATTACTCTACCGTATACATTTTGTTTATCAGAAAATAAGTAAGGTCTGGGGTTCTTGGAATCTTGGACTAAAAGATTTCACCACAAGATCTTCCTTTGGCACCGATTTCGTCGGCAAAGATCCGTTAATGTGGATTTTTTTTTCTGGCTATAAAAGTGGAATAGTTAAAAGTTAAGAATTGTCGCAGAAAAGGTGTCAAATGTATATAGAATTATGACACAATACTCCCAAAAAGTGAAACTGAGAAAAATTTATTTTACGTATTGTTGCCAACCATTGAAAAAATATCCAAATGCTACTAAATCCTCTCTTAGGGTAAATAAATTTCAAATTTAATTTTAATTCAAATTATGTTTTAGTTATATTTTAGTTTGAGTTTTGTTTGGTTTAAGATCTTATGCAGTACAAATAGATTGAGACCTCTATTATTTGTTTTCTTAATTTAACATAAAATATTATAACTACATTCTTTCTCAGAATTTTGAAAGATAAATCTGGAAATGGTGATTACAAATATTGTGTAAATATACGCACGCAGTCGGATGTTCCTCACACGTAATAACGTTCGCGGATTTTATTTATACGAAATTTAAAATTATGCCTAGCCACCAAGACTAAAAATAAAGAGTTTACAGTGTTATATTATTACGATGAGGATTACGATATTACTTCATATGCAAAATGATACAACAGGATTATTTTCAGTTCTTTCCAACGGAATACCGGCAGACAAAAGCAATAAAGAATGAAGACCTCTGTGCTTCAATAGTCATTACGAGTATCCATTTATCATTATGGCATTTAGTATAGAATATATCTCTCAATATTAGATGAGAACGTATCTCCTATGACCTTAAATGTGAAATACACTAGCAAAGATTTTATACAGTTTGCTTAATCCCTTCACCATATTTTCTGAATAAAAAAGAAAAACCTTCTCAGCGAAACATATTTTGAAAAATAATGTGTATAAAATAAATGTATTTCTATCTTTAAAGAACTACCACTTTATATTTTTATAAGCTCTTATAATACAATTTACCGCAATTAAACTTACATTAGTATTTACACGCATTACACATTCTGTTATCCAACATGTTTCGTGAAGTTCACTGTACGTCAATAATACTTAAATGCCTTTTTTTTAAAGCAAAACTGCAATTATATAAATACTCACTGTATCTCTGTCATTCATAAATGGCTTTTAGAGATAAAAATTAAAGATGATATAAAGAAAGTTTAACAATTCGAAAAGTAATGAACTTATGCACACGCATGAATAGCAAGAAGCCTATCTTAACTCTGATCAATAAAGTACAGTCTACCGACAACAGAATGGTAATGGATAAAATGGTATATTGATATGGCATATCCTTGTTAGTTCATTGTCATAGAATGATGAATTATATCTGGACATTACCTCAAGGTCTCCGGACACATGACGGGGATGTAAAGAATCATGAAGCTAACAAGTTCGGCTCAGATGAGTGGTTTGATATGTTAATCGAAATTTTGCTAGAATGAGCGTTCTTTTTGAAGAGATCGTCATGGAAGTTAATTATCTAAAGTGTAATAGAAACATGATTGTACTTCAAAGATATTTTATCTCTCGTTATAGGACACCGCTTTTTTTAGATTATTATGCATTTAGGTTAATATTTTAATAAAATCTTCAATCATATAACTTCTCGATGATACGGTGAACAACTGTTGAGATATAATGATATTATGAGTAACACTTTTATTAATAATAGCGTTCTTATTATAAATATTATTTTGTACGGCCCACTTTTTATTCTTTACTTTTAATATTTATTGCAAAATAAATAAACATCCTCGATACAGAGTCTATCTAAAAAATTCATAAATCGAATTTAATAACTAATAATTCTGGTTGTTAATAATTAAAGTTTCTATATTTGGAGTGGCAAACAGCGAATTTGCAGGAAACAATGCGAGAGATATTGTTCCAGATAAAAAGTTGTTTATCCAACTGGAGGTGTTTTACAATGGTTTAGTTGCTGATTGGCAAATTTTCCCGCAACGCAGTGGAGTAAAACACGGGTTTCACCATTCGCACTAAAAATAAAAAAATAGATACATATCTGGCGGTGACTTTGGAACCATCGTTTCCATCCAAATATCTCTCCCATGGTCTCATTAAAGTTTCCTGCAAATCATTCTAACCAGAATTTTTAGCTGTACACCTCTCTGAATAGGGAAATTTTCATTATGAACACCCTGTACGTACTGCTGCACTTTTAGCTAACATTCTCACTAACATTTAGCTATCAAACTTTCAAAGGTCACTCTACAAGTTTTGTAAAACACAAATAACCTGCAAAACTCTTTGTAAATAATTGAAAAATTATTATTAATATACTCATTATTAATAATAATATATTAATAATACTTATTAACTATCAGTTCTTTGTATAATATCAATAAAATCCTACATTTTATGCATAAAATTCTATGAGTTTTTAAAAAAGAGTTATGAAAATTTAAATATAAATATGATATTCATTACAATTTCGTGTAAGTCCTTCCTAAACTGTCAAATGGGTTTTTGTCCTTTCATTTCATTTGCACATATATTTATCGAATATTTACCTGTTTTCTAAATACATTACCATGGAATGGATTTTAAACTTACTAGTTTTCAGTGTTCACTAACAATCTATACAGTAGACAAAAATGGTAGTGAATTGCCTCACTAACGTTAAAAGTTTCCAAAATAGTATAACTTTTCTTAATTTTCGTATCCCAAATAGTAGCATTTTCTTTAACAAGTGCTTAGTTCAAAAATAGACTGACATCGAACCAATAAGAAAAAAGAAAAATGCACAAGATGCAATAATACAATTTATTTTTCTTTTTACTTGCTCATTACGTTTTCCTCTTCTCTCTTACACATACAATCACGCTTCTCATACATCATATACTGATTTAGTGCAAAAACAAAGTACCCATCAGACTATCATTTTCAAATTTCCGAATATTTCCCCTATTTTTCCGTGATATTCCCTGTCATTCGAGGCCAGAATACACGAAACTCTAAAGACTAATTTTTGTGAATTACGTGATATTTATACGAATTTGAGTTAACCTTTCACATAAACTGGGAAACTGGAATAACCCAGCAATTCCATTAATTGGGAATCAAATGTGTTTGGATTAAGAAATCAAAACTTAATATTTTCTGTTTGTCTTGAAAAAAACAGTTAACAGTTCTGTCAACCCTGGAGGAACAATTTGAAGCACCTAGCAAATGTGAGGAGCAGTTTCTTTTCTTTTCTTTTTTTTTTCAGAGCCGATTTAATTATTCCTCTACGTCCATAAAATACTAGTATATACATCTGTCAATTTTTTAGAGTATTTATACTTAGAGAGCAACGATATAATTCAGGCTGTTGCGTGTAGATGTACTTACTGTTCATATTATTGCCAGAACTGATTGAAGTTTAAACAGTAGCCTTTCGAATGCGGTTTTGTTTATTTTAGAAAATTACCAAAAATAATTAAAAAAGAGTTCTGACATGGAAAAAATTACTGCCGTGTTGGAGCTCGCCCTATCAAGAAATGATTTGAATACTAACATTTTAAAATAAAAGTACAACTAAGGCCCAGTGTACCGCATACAAAACTGAAATAAAAAAGCTACTTTCTAGTAAAATATTAAGTTATTATTCTTTAAATTATTTTTCCCCAAATAATAATCACTATCATTATGACATATATTTATTTCAGACACAGAAAAAAAAATTGTGCCTTGTAGGGTTAAATTTATTAGAAGTACTGATTTTAGACATTTTCCTTTTTCTAACTTATGCTTAATGCAAATATCAAAACTTTAAACTTTTTGATTAGAAAACTGAGGCAGCGAATTCAGAGCAAAAAAACTCTAGTGCAGAGTTAACTTTGAGAAATTCAGAGTAGTTAACAACCCGAATTAATGATAATTATATTAATTCCATTGTCAAATAAATATAAAATGTAATAACTGAGAGTAAAATTATGAAAAAGTGAAATGAATGTTGGAAAACAATGCTAACTTTTAAAATCTGAATCTTGGTCATAATCAAATCGTAATCTTGGCCTCTAATTTTTCGCATTTGTATTTTTTATGACAATTTTTAATGAAGATATGTTTTTATATTCTTCTCCTTCTTTTTAAGTTTAAGAAGGAGTTTTAACCACGCGAATTCACAATGAATCTATCAACAGAATCTTTAGTAAGGTGTTGCGTATGTGCCAGGACCATTAAATTAACGAATCGAAGCTTAAAATTCAGGTCTTGTCTGTCTATCAAATGTCTCTTGATCTTGTTTGTCCAGCAAGCTGTGACGTAAGATGAAACTGTCCTATAAACTATTATTAAATACATTTTCGAAATTTTTTTCAACGTTCATTTTATAATGATAAAAGAAAAATGTGCGTTTTCATATCCTCCTTTCCACAAGGTGCTAAAAGCGTAATTCATTATAATTTTAAAATAATGTTTCTGTATTAATACCTTTCACTGCATTCATTTTTTAAAATGTGTTTAATGATTGAAATGCATCAAGTATTAAGGGATGGAATTAATTTCAGAAAACTGTATCCTGGAGTTCATAATAATATTTTTTTTTAAAGAATTTTTCGACCAAATAATTTATGCATATAAAAATGTATTGTGTTGCATTTGCTGAGAAAATAAGTTTCAGAATTTGAACATTTCAGTTTCCTCAGAAAATGTCACTGTTGTGAGCATTCTAGGTTTTCTTAATTTAAATATTAAATTTACATTTTTCATCAAGAAACAGAAACTTCGTTAAGAGCCTATTTAATCTTCAAAATTTGCACAAAGTTGAATCAGGAGTTTGAATTACATTTCTTGCTCGGTCTGTCGCATCGTGTTTTAAAAATGTACAATGCACTGAATAGAATAGCAAAATATTATGTTAAATTAAGAATGTAATTATTTTTAGTTCAAGCATGTGTTATTCTAGAAATTTAAACAACGAGTTGTTGTGTATTTAAATAACTTGTAAGGATGCAATAATAATGTTGATGTCTTAATATTACATTAATTAATTAGACATGTGAAATTTTAAAAGATGAAGAATATTTATTACAATTATTTTCATAAGGCATAGTTAAAAAATTTAGGAGACAAATATAAGTGTAGATATTAAATTTTACAACCTTATACATGGTTTAAACAATCTACATATTTACAGACTAAATTTAA
This sequence comes from Cheiracanthium punctorium, assembly GCA_038373885.1. Taxonomy (NCBI): domain Eukaryota; kingdom Metazoa; phylum Arthropoda; class Arachnida; order Araneae; family Cheiracanthiidae; genus Cheiracanthium; species Cheiracanthium punctorium. The sequence continues at coordinate 225,449 of JAWZYV010015392.1, read as the reverse complement.
AGAAACAAGAAAAAGTGTAATATTCACAGACGTATTTATTGAAATTTGAATAGTTTAAATTTACAAATATTAATTGAAACATAATTTCAGAGAAAAATGAGAGATTCTTCCAGTGTCTGACATTTGCGTACCATAATACTCTGAAAAAAAATTGCGTTACTTTTTCCTGTTCTTTATGCTATAGTTACTTGTAACTACAGTACAATTATAACTACATTTTACCCGTGCATTGTTTTGTAGCTAATAGTAGCTTGTAGTAGAAAAATAATTTTTTAACATATTAGATATGTAAATTAACGGTTTTAGAGATGGTAAACAAAGCATCGTCCATTTTGGGTATTAATACCTCAGTAAATGGGGTTTCTTCGAGCGAGAGGTGAATTGAATTTATATTAAGGATGGAGATTTTTCTTGACACGGAAAATGTTAAAAGTATCGAATAAAGTAAGATTCAATCTAATTATAGTAGTTAAAACTTAACAATTCAAACGCTAAAAGTAATGTACTTTACTCATGTTATCGCTCGGAATGAATGATGAGAAGTATGAGTTGATAAATACTTAAATTTTTGTTAGAAGTGATTAGGTATGGGATTTAAACAATAACTAGTAAACGCCGATGAATGGAATTATAAATTGGTTGAATGAAATACACCTGAAACACTATGAGTGAAATTCATTTGTAGTGAGCTTAGCAAGCACAAATTTTGGAGTTTTCTTTTCGATGTGATGTGGGTATAGCAATAATGCTACAGAAAGAGAAATCTGACAGTTTTATTCAGAAAGCTTTTAGAGTATTTTTAATATTATTGCCTCTATATGTGAGTACGATTCACATTTGCACATGGTTGAGTACACTAAAATCTGAAATACTGTATGTATTCATATTTTAAATGACTCACAACTTTCATTTGATTTGTAAATTGTCGGTGATTAGATACCTTTTGGAGATTCTGAAAGGATAAAACTTTTTTCTTTTACTTTCTTCATTCTAATTATAAAATTCCTGAACGTACTCTCTTAAAAATTTAGAGTGACATTGTCACTCTTACAAAAAGTCACCGGCAAATGATCCCAGATAGAGTGAGATAAGAGTGGGAAAACTGCATTATGACTCTTCATCGATAGGATTCTGTCACCCTAACTGCAAGAGTGAGACAATGTCACTCTTAGAGTAAGGGTGAAGGCGCTATCTGCTCACTCTAGCGAGAGAGTCACCACCTTTCCCATGATGCTCTCACTTCAGCAGGAGTGAGTGCGTTGCTTCCATACCCAAACGACGCCATATTGGAATTGGACTGCAGTTGCGAAGTACCAACTGCATACAAGTAATGGAATACTTTTAGCTAACACAAGTAAGTAAAACCTTATAACTTTTCAGTTATTGTAAATGTTATTTAAAATTTGATAATTCACAACATATAAGATACATTGATTCAGTGTCGGATCCATTAGGACTCCAGCTCTTCCGACAGACATTGCTTTGGTTAGGGTTAACATTTTGCTTTACTATACATTTTGTTTTTAAGACTTAAACAAGCCTGCTTCTTTTAATTTTATACCCTTCCGAGAAATTGATCTTTAAATCCGTCTCTATACTTGATCGTAGTATGTTATTTATGCTTATATAGCTGAAATCTTGCATTCGTTTTTTGTTTCTGTATATAATATTTGAGCATGTTTTGATGCGTGTTTGTAAATCGGTGGTGCAGTCAGGATTTTATTTCGGGGGTGGAGAGGGCTCTAACCTGTGTATCAAATTGTAAGCAAGCTGTTTCAACTGTAGCCTCAGTATCAAATTTTAAACTAAGTAAAGGGTCAGATTTTTAGGAAGGATACGCGCCTGTTGCAAATAGTATAAACAAAATTTTAAATCAAAAGCAGAAAATAATGATCAATTATATATTGTATGCAATTTATATTGAAATAAATTATAAACGTGGGAAAAAAATATTTTGGGATTAAATTTCAATATGTCTATGTGCATCATTTTATCTTATTGCACATTCTAGCACAGATTCACGCTTAGAATATACATATATACGTTGTTAGATCAAAATAACCGCTCTGTTGTTGTGGTGTAATATTTCCCTCTCCACTTTTTACACATACACAAACCTCTCTCTCATATGGTAAAGTGGATAATTTACGATCGAACACCCCAGATGGCCTCAGGAAAGTCCACTTTTAAATCAGGGAAACCAGCTGAAAGTAGCAGGTGATTCAGAATGTGTGAGCTTTCATTAGTAGTACGAAAAACACAAGGGATACTTGTGCTGGTTAAACTGATTCAACGCGGAAAAAAAGTTATTGTTTTTGGTGTTAAATGCGAGATTTTTGGAATTGAAAAGTTTGTATACTGTTTAAGGATAATTCAATAGTATAGTAACGGATAAGTTTAATATTACTGGTAATAAAGGTAAGTGTTACAATATTAAATTTAGTAATACAGTATTAATTTTAGAGCCTTGCAGATTTTGGTATGGTAGATTTTATGTCTTCTGTTGTGTATCAATATTGGTAAATAAAATTCTCAAATTGGTAAAACTTACCTTTTAGCCTAGATACCAATTCAAAATAATGCTAATTTTTTTCTATTGAATTTAATTAACATATGAAATATATCCACAATATTGGCTATATACTGGAAATGTTTCTGAAGTAATTCCATTACTGATAAAGTTTTTAATAGTAGCAAGTTAGTAGTTAGCCCAAATATCTTTACAATGTGTTCACAATATTAAGTAAAAATTCGAAATATTTATAATGTATTCTTAATATTGACAAGTAATTTTTAAAAATATTTTTATACCATTTTATTATTTTTCTAATGCTAATATACTCAATCCTTCACATTGTTATTATATTGGAAATAAAAACTAATATTGGTAAAAATTAGCAACATTTATCCATTATATTGTCCATGTTAATGAATTAAATTAAATATATTTAAAATGTATCCACACAGTATTGTGTGTATATTATAAATTTCCCTCATATTGTACTAACAAATATTTTTAATGTGTCAGCATCTTAATATCACAGTAATGGTGAATTAAGACTGTTTATCTACTGTACATTATTTCAAAATTTAAAATCTGATAAATAATTTTAGGTGCATTTATGTACAAATTGCTGAAAAATATATTTTAATAATTAAGTCAAATACTACTGAAAATCCTGTGATGATAAGACCATGATTATCACAGGAGCAAGGAGGGCACATGCCCCAGACACCCCATTTTAAGGGGTCCTTAAATTTTTTCAGAATATGAATTTAGTTTATTAAATTTTCATTCTAAGATACTAAATGCCTGGTTTTTTTTTTTTCTAAAAGTTGGATGTGTGTGTGGCAAAATAGATCCCAAATGGATGAGCCGATTTTAATGTAGTTTGTTTTATTTTAAAGATGGTATAATCAGAACGGTTCTTCATTGTATTTGATAATATTCACTTCATCTATTCCCCTTAAATAAAGCTTACTTTACACTTGTTCAGTCTAAGACAATTCAAATAATATTGTTGACATTCAATTAATTTTGATTGCTGAATTATTTCTGTAATGTTATGGAAAAAGCCATGCTTTGAGTTGCATTTTTTTAAGACTTCATTTTTAATAAAGGTTATTTCACATATTGCATAGGAAATGTTCATAAACTTAAAATTTATCTAGCATATTTCATTTTAAATTCATTTAATCAGAACATATCTTTGCAGATTGAAAAAACATACTTAAGTGGGGGGGGGGGTGGAGTGAGTTTGGCTTAGGGACGTATCTAAACCTTAAAAATTTCAAGCTGAACTTTCAAAATTACCCACGAATATGTAATTTTCTCCATTTCTTATGTTTACTTATTTCGAGGGTGGCTGAAGCCCCACCAGTCACCCTCTGGCCAAGGACGTACCCAGGAAGGGGGGTGGGGGTCTGTAACACCTTCGAAATTTCAGTTTTTATTAACAAAGCAATAATGGTGAAGTCTTTTTGTGAAAATTTCTGCCTTTTTCATCGTTTGGACCCCCTCCGAAATTTTTGGACCCTCCCAGAATTTTTTTTGGGGTATGTCCCTGCCCCTGCTCTCCTCTCCTAGGGGGGGGAGCAAGTTCCCTACCTTGAGCCCCCCCCTTATGGGTGCCCATATCATTAATGTTATATTTTTCAAGTATTTAATATTATTCTGTGGTTTTCTGAACTTGCAGGTAGCAGAACAGATTTCATTATTTATTGACATTGTTGAGAAAGCAGACAGCATGGATTTCAGAGTTTGGGTCTTCTACTGGGTATCATTAAGGGTAAATAAATTTATGATATTGGTAAAATTTACTTAAAAATTCAAAATAATTTTAATCCTTTTTCTACTGAATTTAAATGAAATGTATCTGCAATATTGCCTATATTTTGGAAGTAGTTCTGAAGTAGTTCCATTACCAATAAACTTTCAAATAGCACCTCACTGGATTGTAAAACATTGAAAACCCAAACCAGTATTTTTACATAGCAGCAAGTTAATATTTAGCCCAAATGTATTTAAAATGTATCCACAATATTAGGTAAACATTGGTAATATTTCTAATGTATTCCTAATATTGACAAGTAATTAATTTTATAGTATTTTTATTTTTTCATGTTCATATACTTAATTATTCAATATTATCATTAAATTGGAAATAAATACTAATGTAAATTGTAGCAAATTAATATTTACCCATTATATTGTCAATCTTAATGAATTTAAATTAAATTTATTTAAAATGTATCCACAATATTGGGTGTATATTTCAAATATTCCTCATATATATTGCACAAGTATATATTTTTGATATGTTAGCATCTTAATATATTATTACTTGCGAATTATCACTGTTTATCTGTTACACATTATTTTTGCATTTAAAATCTGAAATAATTTTAAATGCATTCATATACAAATTTCTGAAAAATATATCTTAATAAATAAGTCAAATATTACTGAAAAATTTAATGTAATATGATTGTTCCCTGATTATCATGGGCAAGCGGGTAAATACTGTGGAAAATACAGAAAGACAATTGTCAGAGTCGGTGAAGAAACAAAATGTAAGGGGGCCCCCATTTAGACCCATACTTCTGACTCAAGCGACTTTATGTCGTAATTGCTGCCTGGATTTGAGATTGGGGGGGGGGGGGACTGAAGCCCTATAGCCACTCATCCCATTACCCCTCGATCTACCACCGAATCATTTGTTCTTGTGATAATGTTTAAATGTAAATTTTAACTGAAGACTCCTACCTTGGGTGGTCATTAGTTAAATATATATAAATTGATAATAAATGAATATTCATATAAATTGGTTGCTTTAGAAAACGAAACTTTTAGAATGTTTTTTATGTACTGAATACTCATTTTCTTGAAATATAGGAGAGTTAATAACAGCGATGACTGGGTGATTTTTCAAGAACCTTTGATAAGGGTGAATACTACTTTGGATGTCTTTAGATATAAGTATGTATTTATTTTTAATTATTTACTGTTTCAGTGTATTTTTAAATTTGGGAGTTAATTTTATATTCATATCATATGTTATAAATGTTCCTTATACACATGTCTGTGTGAATTTTATATTATTATTATTATTTGCATTGCAAAGCATCCCATTTTAGAAGAATGTATATCTTAAGCACTGAATCAGATGGGTAGTAGATTTCTCACAAAAATTGTGTTTCATTAAGTGTCTCACTGAGTAGAAACAAAATGTTTCAATCAAGTTATTATTTTTTTTTTTACAAGAAATAATGCAATTTCTGAACAGGTTTTAAAAGAATTCAACTATGTCAGAAATTTGAAAATTCAGAATTTCTCTTCACAAGCTGTATTTATGGCAATACAAATGGTTAATTTATAGAAGTGAAATACTCAGAGAAAAATTTATAACATATTGTATTGTCCAAAATAGAGGGAGAATTAGCCATCAGATACAGTTTCCACTTTCGTGAATTTCTCCCTAAAAATGGGATAAGACCTGCAGTTTTGTTGTTCTATAAAAGTTCATCATGCTGTCTATGAAGAAGCATTCTGAATTATACCGAGTTTTTGAGAAGCCTGTCTTTAAAGCTTGCAGAGCCAAGTGATGAATAAAATATGTTACAAGAAAAACTGATTGATTTTGGCTGTTTATCACTTTATTATCTTTTTATTTTCTAGTACTCTGAACTGGTCCTGTGGAAAACCATTGAATTTTTGTCAGTGGCATGCTGTAAAAGAGAAGAAACTATTGGCATTATAAGTGGTATTCATATTTTTGTTTTATTTGTTTATTTATTCTTTAAATGTTCTTAATTACTAGTTCAAAGTCTGCATACTTTTGATCTCTGCGGTCTAATTTTTTCAAAGCTTGTATCGCATAATTTCATAATTGTCAATAACTTTTTTTTTTTTTTTTTGAGATGTTTACTTTTTTGTTTAGTTTATTTTTTTCTTATTTTCCAAATTGATTTATATGTTTTTTTTTTTAGTTTTTTTTCCCTAAAGTGATGTTACTTTGGGGCAGTTAGTGACTATGTATTAAATTTTATAAATTTCATGTAAATTGAGAAAGTTATTAGGGCTGTTCTTAAAAGAAAAAAAGTATAACTTTTGGTAAAGTTACATCAATGAGTAAAACAATAAATATTTATACAGTAAAATTCAATGTGGTATTCTTTATTAAAGCATTTGACCCAGGCAACTCTTTAGTATATCATTTTATGTTATGCTATATTCTGTCATTTATTTAATCTCTATTATATGTAAATTTTTTATGTCAAGTTGCATATTTGACACCAAGTTAATAAATTGCTTGCAAAATCAAGTCTTATTTGCAACATTTTATGAAGTAACAATGAAATAAAGTATAAAAATCAATTTTTAGTCCCTTCAGATTAATTTTTTTACTCTGCACCCTCACTACCTCTTAAAAATATGTTGTAAGTAAAACCTTGAAACTCCTGTAACTTTTATTATTATTATTATTATTATTATTATTATTATTATTAATGTTGTCACTGCTGTTGTTGTTTAAAATGTAAACTGTAAAATGCTACTTTCAGAGATGAGATTTAAGAATTTAGTTTAATATTCAGACCTTTTTCAATGTTTATAAAGAATTCAGTTTTTTCATTTTTTTCAAAAATTTTCTGATTTTTCAGTAAGGCAAAATTGTATATAAGTAAGATAGATTTAGTATCAATAAAAATTAAAATATTTATTGCTCTTGAAATTCATAAGTATAATTGCTCAAAAGTTGTTTGGACATTCTTTCAGACTTTTTTTCCTTTTTTGTTAATCTCATATCTGTACTTTGGTACAAACCAAATCGAAAACTAGCCTACCAGTTTTGACACCATATTACATGTACCACCATTAGTGGTAAAAACAGATGAAATATATTATTTTTTAATTTTACTAATACAATATGTAAATGTAAACTTTACTTCCTTAGTAAATTCAGATTTTTTAAGCCTGCAGTATTAACAAAGTGCAATAACCTTGTCAGTGTTCACATGTTGTCATATGTATATTTGAATATTACTCAAAAATATCTTTAGTCTAGTTTTTAACTGACTTCAAGAAGATCTAGGTTATTAATTGGGGTCAGTACTCAGAGGTGTAGCAAGAATTTTCAGTGCCCGAGAACAAATTTGCATCACTTCCTGTTTACCAAAATGCGCTGGAAAAAGTTTTATATACAAATTGGTGCCTTTTGGATCCTATGCCCTGGGACAAATGTCCCCCTCTAGCTACACTTCTGAGCATTGAATCCTTGTAATTTACCAGACTGGATATGAAAAGTATTTTCAAACTTCCGTTTAATTATTTATTTCTTTTGTTTATCTTCCACATATAGATGTGATCTTTGCTAAGAATGTTGTTATTTGATGATATTTTACTTGCTGTGCATGAAAAGTTTTTATTGCAAAGTTATCACTTTATTTTTTACTCAATTTTTGATGTACCTAAAATATATTACAAGTCCTGAATATTTTCTATTTTTTAATTGATTGTAATAATTTGCAAATTTAACTCACCGATAGTAAGTAATGTGTTTAATATTTATTTTGTCACTATTAGTTTGATGTTTGTTATTACGCACAGGTTACTGTGATTCAGGGATAATTTTATTCCAAATTGCTTTGATATGGGATTTTCGCTTCAATACTGTCCCCAATTATTCTTTTTTGTGTTACCTCAGAGGATTTACCTCACAAAATAAAATTTTGTGAAGTAAATCCTACAATGTGTTCCTTACTTTTAATAAAGTATTTTGTGCTCTCAATCACTTTGCATATCAGTATATTCTAATATTAATAGAACATAGAGAACAGATTATTTTATAAAACAGTACAAGCATTTCTTATCTGTAAAATTAAGTTTTTTTTCTTTTATTTTTTGCAGGTAAAAAAATAGATTTTTTTTTTTTTTGAGCTGCTATATTTAGGTTTTATTGCAGTTTTTTTCCATTTGCTTTTATGTTCAGTGGCAAAATTAAAATGTAAAAGGCAGCTTAAATTCTACATCTTTATTTTATTCATTTATTCATAATTTGTACAATTTTAACAGTAGGAACCCTGTTTCCCTTCCCTCTCTTACTCAGAAGGTTACAGTATATGTAAATGTTACTTGAAAGTATTTATTATTACCATACATAAATATGGTAATATGAAAAATGGTAATAAGAAAGTATTTATTATTACCATTTTTCGGTATGCTTTTGTGCTGTTCCAAAATTGTATTTAACCTGCTCCTAAAGGTGTTCCAAAATGTATGTAGATTTGCAGACTTTTTATTATAAAGTTATCCTCCGATTTTAGTGAAACTATAAACAAAATGTTTTCTGAATCAAATGAAAAGATCTGCTGACTTATTCCTCTGTAAATTCATCACCTAGTTGAAAGTGTTAAGCTGTGCTTTAGTTGGAGATTTAAATTTGACACTAATCCATGTACACACAAAACTAATTTTAACTAATTTTATTTTGTATGTATTTAACATAGATCTAGTTTATGCTCTAGTATATTCTAGCTGCCAACTCTTTCTGATTTTGAGCCTTTCTTCAGTCTTATTCAAATTATGGGGAGGGGGGAGGGTACCCTTTTTTTATTAGGATAGAATAGCAGTTATGTTTTAACTTTTAATTCTGTAATTACTTGTTGAAGTCATAATTTTTATCTTCCAGATGCTGTTAGAAGAATCCCTGAATGTGAAATAGTATTGAAGTACTCATATTGAATCCAGTGATTGTATTTTATATAAATGTAACAATGTAATACAATTAAACCAAATTTGTAATAATTTGTTGTGTGTTCACTGCCATTGCTTTTATAATTCATTCAAACCTGCATGAGTCTCAATAAGAGATATCTTCCACTTTTTTTCAATTCGTAGGCTATTTTTTACTTCTGCAGTTGTGTAATAGTTTAAATTTTTTTTTTTATTTAGAACGCATCGTAAACTAAAATTTGCTAGGCTGAAGACTACTCTGGACTTGGAAGTTCCATTACTCATGTTTTTATTAAGACTTTGCTTATATATTTTTATTAACTGTTTTTTCTTTCTTTTTTTTTTTGGCCCTCGTATTAATTGAACTTTGTTCTAACATACTAATAAGTTTTTCTGGCTTTACTTTCATTTATTGTTCTAAATCTGTTTTCAATAGTATAATAATTCTTGCATAAAATCTATATTAAAAGAATTTTTTTTTCAATTTGAAGTTTTTAAAAGATTAAGTAATTTGTAGCTATTTTGCTGTAAAAGTGAAATTGAAATAAATAAAATCACACTTAAAAATAAATAAAGAAAGGAATGTGTATATATATTAAAAAATTAAGAAATGGCTTTTATTTTGAAGTATGTATAAATTATGTTCAGAAGAGGAATTTGGTTTTTTAAGAGGTGAAAAAAAAAATCTTTTTCTTTGAATCACCACCCTCCCCCCTCACCCAGACATTATCTATGGAGGTTAATATGGTTCACCCTCATGCTCTAAACTTCAATTATTTCTTTGCGTTATGGCAAGTCTACAAGAGGGGTGTCTTCTTGGGGGGGGCTGACTTGGGTGGTGAACTTTTTAAGGATTCTAACCTGTATTCTTGCTCATGCCTCTAAACCTTAAATAATGGTTTTTGGACAAGACAAAAATGTTGGGTGTATTCAACAAAATGGGCATTGTTGGGGAATTATGAAATAATTGGTTTTGATTTATATTATTTATGTATTGGCCTGCACAAAAATATTTCTTTACCCCTTTTCACAAAAAAAGAAATCAATCAATATAAAGTAGTTTCCATTTTAGAAATATTTTATTCCTTTTTCTGGGGGGAGGGGAAAGAATAGAAAAATAGGTATTCTCTTAAATTTCCAAACATGATATGTACATTAACAGAGGTTATCAGCAGATATATTTATATTTTTGATTTACCCAACAATTAGTTTATTTATTTAATTTTTTTTTTTTTTTTTGGTTTTCAATTAAAGGATAGCTATTGCTCTTTTAACTTATTTTCGTGTTTCATAATTCTTGTATTTGTTCGTATAAATGACTGAAATTTAATTTCAAATAATTTCTTTTCGATAACAATTCAATCCTGTTCATTTCTTATTTATTTAAAATTTAAAAAAAAGACTTGTTAATTGTAATAAAGTTGAAAAGAAAGTTTGAATAAATTATGCTTAAAATAAAACCTATTTAAAAATCAAAATTATTAGTATTCTTTTGATTTTATATAAATATCTTATCATGAACTATTTTTATTGTTATGTTAATACTGTTGTAAGTGAAAGTTGTTCTGAAATGTACCATAGGTAAAAAATAAGCTTTCAGGGATTTTTTATTTCAGCAGGAGAAAAGGTAACATTGAACATATCAAATATTTCTGCACACTGTTGAGTAATGTGGATGTCTGAAACTCTTATTTTTATTCTTGTTTGATCACAGATTACCTCAAATGAAGTTATAGTACTGCAGACAAAGAAAATTCTTATAAATCTCCTGCTGATGGATTTTACATAGCTCAATGGCTATACAGATCACCTCCAAGCATTTTGAAACTTTCACTTCTATTCCTGTTACGTTTTGACTAACCAAACAAAACATAAACTGTTAACGAATTCTGTAACTAAATAGATCTAGAGGTTATGGAGGTTTGTTTTAGTAACCATGTGGAACTCTTGGGGGTACCTTTTAGTGATGCCATCATCTGATTATTAAAATGAAACTCTGTACTCCTTCTTAATCTGTTTAGTTTCAGAATAGGCTGTTATTTTAAATACTGTATGTTTTGTGTCAACAGTCCACATTTCACTCACTGGAATGAAAGCAAGAATCTAAAAATGCATGGGGTCAGATATTACTTGTACCATTGAGCTACGTAAAATTTATTTTCCAGCTGTTGTGGATCATTCTGAACATGACAATAATCCAAGATAGCCCAGAAATAGATATCTAAGAAGTTCTGGATATGAAATAAGTATCAATTTCTGATCTTTGGATATTTTGAATATGAAATAGATTGCCATTTTTGGGATATTCTGGATCTTTAAGATCTTCTGGAAGTTTAATTATTATAACTATGCGACATATATACAGATACCTGTATATTATAGATGTTATTTACTCATTAGAGAGATCACACCTCAAATTTCTAATAGAGAAATCTATTTTATGTTGGACTTCTAATAGATATACCCAATATCCAGCTATGATGTATTAAAGATTGCCTATGGACAAACTTGGGGGGGGGGAGGTAAATGCGGCAAAAATGTTTACTTGTACAATATGAAGAATATTTTCAAGGCGCTCGATATTGCAGATACATTTTAAATATATTTAATTTAAATTCAATAGCAGCAAAGTTTTATAATTTTTACAATATAAAGGTTAAATATCAACTTTCTACTTTTTACCAATACTAGCTTTATTCCCAGTGTAATATTGAGTAAATATTAACCAAAAAAATTAAAAATGGTATAAAGTTATGTTAAAGTAATTACTTATCCATATTGAATATATTTCCAATGTATATCAAATACTATAAATGCATTTTAAATATATCTGAGGCAAATATTAACTTTGCTACTTTGTACGAAGTTACATTTGATACATTTGACGAAGTTACAGTTGATCTTTGTTTTCAATTTTTTTTTAACAATATTGAGTTAACATTAAAAAATTTATCAATTGAGGACTACTTCAAAAATATTTCCAATACAACCCTATATTAAGAATATATTTTTTTGTATGTTAAATTCAGTGGAAAAGGTATATTAGTATAGTCATACTGAAAGTATAATGTTATTTTGAGAATTTATCAGACCTAAATGCTAATTTTTACCAATATTGGAAACTGTTTATTCTCAATGTGTTCACTTACTACTTTGTAATATTATTGGTTTTTGATATCAATGTTTTCACAATATTGAGTTAATATTTAAAAGTTCATTGGTAGTGAGACTGCTTCAGAAATATTCTCAATATATAATTAATATATCAATACACACTTCATATGTTAATTAAAATTTTACAAATAATAATAACATTTTGAGCATATATCAGGGCTAAACTCTAGTTTTTACCAATACTGGAAGTGGTCTTTACTCTCAAAGTATTCACATATATGTAAATTTTAATAATTAAAAGTAATTAGTAATTAATAATATTGGAAATATTTCTAATATACACTCAATATTATTGATAAATTTCAAATACTTTAAGATTCAATAGTATTAAAATTTGACTTCAAATGGGCAAAATATTAAATTTATAATATTGGATTTTATTTTCAATGAATTCACAAGATTGGATAAATATTGATGCTATATAGAAAATATCTTTTAATGTTTGCCAAATATTTAAAAAATAATAATAATCAATGCTGTTACCAGATACATTCATATATATATATATATATTTATAAGGAATTATTTTAATTTTCCCAAAATAGTGATAGCCAGAAGCAAGGCATATGCAAGGAATAAATCCAGGGCCGTACCCAGACAAAAATTTCAGGCAGGGTCCAAACCGTGGAAAAGGCAGAATTTTTCACAAAAAGACGTCATTATTATTATTTTATTAACAAAAATCAATTTTTTGGGGAGGGGGGAGGGTCCGGACCCCTGGATACGGTCTCGAATAATCACCCTATAAAAAGTGGCGGTCACTCTTAAAAAGGGTCATAGCTCACTCTTGATCAGAGCGCTCCACTCTTTAAGGGATCTCGTGCTGTCACCCTTTCCTTAGAGTGAGGCACTCTTTCCCGGAGTGGGTTTTTGAATTCTCACTCCTAGTCCAGAGTCAGAAATGTCACTCTTCAGAATAGTGATTTCTCACTCTATGGAGGTTGGCTGATTTTTGTCACGAAGGTAGGGTGATATATCACTCCTCAGCACTGGTTTTTCACTCTTTATTATTAAGAGAGTAAAGTATTCTTTCTAATGGGCGGGTCAGCGGCCTACTGTAGACTTGAGAGCTACGAGGACCGCAGATGTTGGTCATTTTAATATGGGAACACCTATTATTCCGACTGAAGTTGTCCACTATGAGTGGTGTCCAAATTTTGAAACAATTCCAGATGAGAGGCCTAATATCTGGATTGGCACCCCCCCAGAGGTATCCTTCGAACATGGCGACATCGGAGCACGACAGATTTTACGTGTATCAGCTCCCTTTAGAGTACACGTTTCCACAGCAGTCCAACCGAGAGAGGTTTTTTCCCCACCCAAGCACTGGCCAGGCAGGTGCTGCTTCACATTTTGAGTTCTTATGGGGAAGGAGTTTAGCCTCTGGTCCACTGTGGAACTGAACGTAAAATATAGACAACTTGAATTTTTGATTTGATCTGAAGTTTTTAAACCATTTATATAATTATCTTATCAGTGAAATACCATGAAGCCTTTATTGCAGTGGATATGTGATATTGGCTGGCAATTGTGTGTGATAATAATGTATCTTTAAAGTAAATTAACATATTTATTTAACATAGTAATATTTTAATGAAGTATAATATTCATTGAATTATCAGAATTTACGGTATACTGAATTTCTAATATATTTTATGAAAAATACATCGAGAATTGTAGTAAATAATTAAGCATTTCCTTTCAAGTTGACATCATTTAAAACAAGTCTGGCAATTATTTCAAACCTTAGTATGGATGATATAGTATTCTTCAGAAAATAATTTATGAATGCGTCAGGGATTTAATACATTGCAGTAGTTCTTTCTCACAAAGAAGAGAAATGTGAGTTAATAAATACTTAATTATTTGTTAGAAGCGACTAGATATGGAATTTAAACAATAGGTAGTAAACGCTGATGAATGGTATTTATAAACTGGTTAAATGAAATAGATCGAAAAAAAAACTGAGGAGATGTATTTGTGATTAGCCTATAGAAAGCACAATTTTTGGAGTTTTTTTTCCCGGTGTGAGGTGTTCCCAGTAGAAAACTTAGTAAGAAATAGTATCTAAAGCGAAATCTGATAATTCTATTAAGAAAGCTTTGAGTATTTTTAATATTGTTGCTTGTAGACGTGAGTGGTATTCATATCTGCATATGCCCGAGTACACTAATATCAAAACATTCAAAGTATTCTAAATTTAAGTAAATCACAGCTTTTATTTGATTCGTGAATTGTCGGTGATTGGATATCTCTGGGGGACTGCGAAAGGAAAAATCTTATCATGAAAGAAGATCTTTTGAATACTTTGCAAGCATAGCAGTCAGCTTGAGAGTTTGCGTACTCCATTTAAAACACTAAGTAACTTTGATATCTATTACATTTTTAATGTTTACTAACAGACCAACCCTTTGTATCGTTCAGGTAAAGTTTCTTGGATGCAAATAGGTATGAGCTGATGTGTTTACTCGCAATGCTAAAGTTTAAATTTTTAAATCTGCACGCATATGTTTCTTTAATTTATCAACAAGGTAATCTTTGAATTTTATCCATCAAATAATGAACGCACCTAAGTACTTATTACTAATTTGATCTGGAACAGAAACATTCTGAATCAATGTTACATTAAAGCAATACATATCCAAGAGTTAAATTTAACGAGGTTTAAAAATTGAATTTTAAATTTAAGTCGTAGCATATACGAACCAAAAATAAATAGAATGTAATTATAGTAAATTTTTATATAGCGCAGCTCTGTTTATTAAATTAATTTAAATCTTAAAACCTGAAATAAACGCACGGTCTCAGAACTGAGAAAAAATGAAATTTCACATATTTACGCTAAATAAATACCCAGGAAACACGATGCTTTGTAACATATTAGGGATAATTAAAAATAAATATAATCAGAAAATTAAAAAAGAAATTTCACCTTAAATTAAAAATCAAGAAAATAAACCTCTGACTTAATTAATTTCAAACTGAAAGCCTGAAATATGCACACATTTTCTTCGGTGTGAGAACTGAGCTAAAATGGTATTTCACATTTTCACGCTAAATTTAGACTCAGAAAATATGATGTTTTCTAATATATTAGGAGTAATTAAAAGTAAGCGTAGTATGAAAATTATGGATTAAAAAAATGTCGTCTCAAATTAAAACACGTGAGTGATTACACATAAATTCACATTTCTTTTATTTACGGTTCTAGTATGGTTTTAATTACGTTACTCATCATGCAACAGATGAAAAACATATGGTACATTTATGATTTGTTTCAGTCCTGACATGCATTACAATTAAAAAGCATTAAATTTAAAAGACATTTATTTAATTTAGAAATGATAATAATAATGCAAAAAATTAAAATGAAAAAAGAAATTTTACGCTGCTGTAAAAGAGGTTTTAAAAGTAAAATTCAAATAACCAACGTTCCATCTGAAATAAATGATGCCAGAAAGTCTTTCATAAGTACTGATATATTCAGCAAAAAAAGCTCTAGTAAATAAGTATAAGGTATAATTATATTATTTATAGTTCTAATATTTTTTTCTAATTTTATTGAAATTTCATACATAATATATACAGCAGGGATTCGAATCCTTGAACCCTCTTAAACCCAATTAAAAAAACAATTCAAGCAATGCTTTTTAATTGCTTTGAGAAAAGACTAACTTTCTTTTTATTAACGAGATAGTTTACATTTTAAATATATTTTCTTTACGTTATTAAACGAAACACGCTGAAAAACTATTATCAAAATAAAGGAGCTCATTAGAAATAAGGAGAAAAAGACCGAATATTAGTTTTACAAACAGTAACAATAATAGTGTTAATAATAAGTTTCGCATTTGTATGCGTTATTAGGATTTTTCCGTTCCATAGTTCATTACTATTTCTACTGCCAATTATATGAACATTCCAAAAGCTATATCGCCCTAAACAGGTAAAAAAAGTCACAAAAAGATCTTTTATTGTTATTTCAAGACTTTCAATTAACATTCTATAGATTAGCTATCATAATTGGTTGATTTATAGTGGTAGAAATTCTTCAGCGCAAAATTCAACAGATAAAATGGATAATAGAAAGTACTTTTTCCACCATTACTTTAACTGCTAATGCTTCTATCGCCATCTATTGGTGAAAATATAAATCAGTTTTCTCCCCACGATTTTTACTTAAGCCGAAATTAAACAGAAATCTTTTAAAGATATCAAGTGTTACAAGTTATACTTTAAATGAATTATGAATTTAAATAATGATTAATTTTAGAAACTACTTTGCAATTTGCATTATCTCACTAAATTATTTTATAGTGTAATGCAGCATAGTGTATGATATATTTCTGTATCCATGTATGTGTGTTATATAAGCCATAATTGCCCTCTTTTAAACTTAATTGATAGGCATGTGGTTCATATTCATTTTCAGCACGTGCTGCCACAGCCTGTCAATCTCTTGGTGTCTCATCAGTGAACTCAGCCTTTGTCTAGATAGCAAATTAGGGTTTTGTTATTCATTTCTGATGGAATTTGTGATTAGAGGGTGGTGTTATCCCCCTAGCGGGATGTTGCGGAACTATTCATTTTAAAATTCCTGAACTTTGGTCAGTACTCGCTCTTCCTGCACTTCCTTCAATATACTCATGTAATCCGGATGTATGAAATTTCCTCTTGTATATTATTGTACATAATTTGTAGCTGTAAATGAAAATACTCAAGAATGTCTCAATTAATTAAATGCTCATCGAAATATGTATATATATCGATGAGCTTTTAATTAATCGAGATACATTCTTGAGTTTCTATCCACGTTTTATACTGTATTAAATCCAAACTATACTTCTAATTTACATTATATCACATATAATACAGCAAAAATGCCGTTAACTGGAAGCCCACATCTTTTCTGAAGTATGCCATTGCCTAATTCATAACACATTAAGAATATATGTACGTATACAAAGGTAAATTCAAATAACGTAACAGGATTTATCATTATAATAGGGACATCTTGTGCGTATCTAGGAATATCAATGCAATTAATTATTATCTGAAACATACCATGATATGTGTGCAAAAATGATACCCCTGAAAGTAATATTCAATAAATTACCTGAATAAATGTACAACTATAAAAAAATTTAACTAAATAAATTTCTTATGTGTATGGCTCTTATGTGGATAAGGTACACGTTTTCGATTGGCTTTTACGAGTTCAAAAATTGCGACTGAACCGAGCTTAATTAATTTCTATAATGTTAGTTTTAGCAATAAATATTATATTATATTTGATGAAGTTATATTTGTGAAGAAATTACAATTCGTTAGATGACATTCGCTATATGCAAAAGATGTTTAATTAAAAATAATCTAGTTCTGTGTCAGTAATGTACTGTATTATAAAGTGCATTAAGGCAAAGCTACTTGAGGGCTATCTGCTTAAGGAGGGATGCCTTCGGTGAAGGGCTTTTTTAGGAATTCTAACGCGTATTAACATTGCATCTAGAGAAAACCGCCCAAAACTCCAGACCGTTAGCGGAACTTTGCACTTCAGCCATCCACCATGTTTAGTGTCTATTCACTCCGTCATGGTGGGACAGTTCAATGTCAGATTTGAACTGTAAGGACAGAGATCAATTCCAGTGTTCGAACCCGCTATATTATTGAGAATATATATATATATATATATATATATATATATATATATATATTCAATTATTCAATAAACATGTATGCTTTAATTAACTACATATAAAGGCTTATAAAACATGGGAATTATTAAATAAATCATACATTTTAGAGAATAAAAATAATCAAGGAAGAATTTCATTGCTTATCCTCTATTATCTACTTGAGAAGTGCTAAACGATTTCTTTTATTTAATGAATTAAAACCAGCTCATTTGTAAGTTATCTAGTATTACAAAGCACTATCTTTTAAGCCTGCTGAAAACACTTTTCGATCAGACCTTTACACAAACCCTCATATCATTTTCTATTACATTATTGAAGCCTTTAGATGGCAGCCAGCATCACCCTCTATTAATGGACAAAAGCCGCTCAATAGACTTCATAGGATCACAAGACCAAGTCTGCACATAGAAAGCGAAGTACGCTAACTGTCTTACAAATGGAAAATTAGAAAATTAAAAACTTAATGGAATGTACATTACTAAAAATATTACATTAGATATTATAATTTTTAATTCTCTAGATTTAAGAGTTAGCTGAACATTAGGACACACGGACACACACACACACACACACACACATATATATATATATGCCTGCAAATTTTGACAAAATATAATCATCCTGTAGATGGGATCACACAGCTTTTAAAAAAGCAAGCACACAGATGTCTATTTCTCTTAAATGTTGTAATTGAAGAAATTGGATTATTAATTTAGTTAACTTTCTCATTTTCTAGAAATTTTTCCTTTCTCATTTATTAGGAAGTCGTGTGATCCTTAATTCAGACGCGTAGCCAGGAAAATTTTTCGGGGGGGGGGATATGAGCCTGTAAAATTTTTCGGGGAGGGATATGAACTTATATGTATATAAATAGACAGGAATTTCATCACTAATCCAAAAAATTCGGGGGGGGGATATATCCCGATATCCCCCCCCCCCTGGCTACGCCCCTGCGCTTAATTAAACCGGGCCTGAGTGATCTGTATTTATTTAAAATGCTGTTATTCTTTGATTTTTTTTTCTTTAAGAAAACATGGGACTACTCTGGAAAAGATAAAACCTACATCAATAACCGTTTGCCTTTAAATGCTTTTAAAAAATTAAATTTTGATTTGCGGTTTTTAAATTTGAGATTTTCTGCATTTTATGAAATAAATAAAAATAAATACAAGTTTTTACAAATAACAATGCCCGTATTAAACTTAAGAAAAAAAAAACATTTGTTTAAAATGTCACTGAATTTGAAGATTTATGTCGTTTTTATGTAATATTTTTAAGCAGTGTAATAAATCGCGTACTCTTAAAATTTATATAAATTATTAGAGAAGTTTCATTTATTTCAAAAGACTACGGGCTATTTATTCAGACAATCTTAACAGCATTTTTTATCAAGGGAGGAAGAAAATAGCTACTATCACACTTAAATGCAGAAACCCACCACAGTCTGAACTAAATATGTAAATGCCTCGAAAGATAATAAAAGTGCCACCGTAGGCGCATCAGTATTTAGGCAATAATCATTCAAGTCTCGCAACCCTTCAAACTTAATCTCTGTTTTACCTGAATCATTTTGACAATGATATCTGGATACCCAACTTCGGAGTTAGCAAGGAAAGAATAAAACGATAAAAAAGAGACCTCCCTCCACCCGTTTCTCACGGCGCACGGCGCGCGCCATCATAATCAGCACATTTCGCTTCGGCTTTGGGGTTTACTTACTAATTGCGTCAGTCTTTTTCTAAGGATTCCTAATGTTAAGCTACAGCATGGCCTTTTTTTTTTTTTGCTCGAGTACGATATGGACTTTAATATGATTATCTTGAACGAGATAAGCGTGTATAATGAGGGTTTTTTTTCTGTACCTTTTCTTTAAAATAAAAAGAAAGTAGCATACATTAGTAAATATTATTAAGTAAGTTTCCTTCTCATGAAATTGTATAATATATCAATTGATATTTTTATAAAAGTTTCTAAAAGCATAATATTAAAAATGTTTGCTTTAGATGGTTTCATGAAAGGAAAATATTCATCTATGTTTCAATAGATTATTAGAGTGATTTCTTTTTATTCCTTCCCTTGTCTTAGAGAAATTATTTTTCCGAAAAATATACCTATGTTTTGTAAAACGAAGAGGGTTTTTTTATGATTTCTTTGGTAGAAAACAAATGAAATAAATTTAATTTAACTAAAAAGTGTTTTAAAACATAAATTTTAAAGATGGAAAAATTTGTGTTCGTAAACATTTTATAATTTACGACGTGCAAAAGTTTTAAAATAGAATCCTAGAAGAAAATTTATGAAGGGGATAGAAAAACAGTATTACTTTTCTTTTAAAGTATTTTAAAATAATCGTCACGGTCCATACTAGGTTCTAATTAGACTTGGTCTCTATGCTAAGCTAACTAAACGCAGTTTATATTAAAAAAAAAAAGTTGTATATCAAATACTACTAGCTTGGTGACATTTATTAACACTAATCTTCTGAAACTCAAAATGAGCATTGAATTTTTAATTTAGTTTACTAAAATGTTTATCGTACATTGACAAGTAACATTATAAAAGAGTGTAAAATACAATGCGTTAGTAAGTGCGTAAGTAAAATACAGTGCGTTAATAAAAATGGATCGATAAATGCGTTATTAATTTATCCAGTTAAGCTGAGAAGAACGTCTCCTGAATATTGGGATATGTCCTATACTACATCTAAGTAAACGAGCTTTCGACTCAGGCAATTATCTGCGCATTTCCATCGCATATATCTTCATATCATGGATATTAAAGTGACTGTTTTTCTCATTCATCTGTTGCATTACAATGAACTATATGCAACTGCCTATTAACACATGAGCGATTAGGCTATGGCATCATGAAAAATTTCCCTTTTTGTTCATCTTGTTGATTCCGGCCACAAATTTGTACCTGTCCCCTTTTCCCCACGTTTCAGACGGGGCGGTCCCGTCATCTTTAAAGCAACACGAGTAAAAAATGAAAAAAATAAATGAAACAGCGCGTTAAAAATAAAAGCAAAAAAATCCTCTTTTCACCTTCTAGGCATTTGGCAATCAGGTTTTAGCTGGCCGTCCGAAAGGTGGTAGGCGAAGAAATGTTGGACAACATTAACTTAGCTTGCGCAAACACGGTTGGATTAATATTTATTACTGCTCTGAAGGCAGGAGATGAAAAAAAAAATGGAGAGGTAACAATTTGAGATTTCACGGTTCAGCTAGTTGATGAATCGGTGTGTTGGAAAAGGGCGAGTATTGCCAGTTTTGTTAAGTGAAATGTTGTGATTTTTTCAAGTCTCGCTAATCTGATTAGAGAAGGTGACAAACGGTTAGTGACAGCTTAACGCGTGAAAAGAATACGGGAACATTTCTGGAATTTACAAATGAACAATCTCATTATGGTTGTAGCATGCTTTTGGAATGGATTTACGGCATAATAGAAATGTCCATTTGTTTAATTTGTAAGAATATAGAATTCCATGTAATGTCACGCAGTTGCACGTGCTTGTAATTGGGCATTTTTAATTTTGCTTTACGAGGTTGGTATAATTTACTGAGTAGTGTCGACGAATATTTAATCTTGTGTATACAAATTATGCTCAATTACTTTTTCGGAAGTTTTAACCTTTGTGTAATAAAATATTTTTAGTTGCTTTTCAAGGTAGATGAGAAAAATATCAATTTTACAATCAAGGAATTCGATAAAGATGGAGGAGGACGTTTAAAGGGAAATCATTTAATACTGAAATTACGTTCTAAGAAAAGCGTTAAGTCTCTCTCTCTCTCTCTTCAAACAAAGAAGGGTCGAAGAAAATACCAACCAATAATTCGATCTTCTAGTTGTTGCAGCAGATGAAAACACTAAGCCTCTGTTTGGGTATTACGTAACAAAATTTATTATAACGTTCATTAGATTATTTTGATATGAACTAGGATTAGTCTTCTAACAGATCTAACATACGAGTTATAGTGTATTTTTCGTCATTTTAAAGTCAATATCACCCTGACAAACTTTGCTATTAATATTTTAATTTTTTGGTGGTTAAATTCAAAAGAGAAAATATAAATTCCAATTACCTAATAAATTTAAGGAAATGTTGATAAATTGTGTATTTATCTGTCAGTAAGTTTAATACAAAATGTCTTTAAAAATCCTATTGAAAAGTTTTAATTTTATAAATCGAATTAAAATCATAGTCTTTTGAATTGTGCTACCAAGTATGCAGTTCTACTTTTTCGCATTTCTTTTTGAATACACTGTGACTATCTTTTTCAATCAAATTATAACATGAAATCTTTCTTTTAAAAGTGATAAAAGAGAATATATTTTTTTGTATTTATTGAAAGGTGAACTTAGCTTGTTCAAAGGTACCCTATGTGGGACAAGAACAATTTCTTGGTTCATACGATGAGAAAATAGATTGTTTTCCTTATATAAAATTTAAAATACAATAAAAATAGTTAAAAGTAAGAAAACGGTCAGTCGAAGGGCTGCACGTCAGCAGTGACGACTTCTTGTGAAGTTTTCTAAAATTTATATTTATGCAGCTAAACAGGTTTTCACGTATTATTGTACTTTTATTAACCAAAAAAAATTTATGAACGATTATTCACATTTTTATACATTTGAAATTCTCTGTTAAAAAAATGTAAGGCTGTAACGGTATCGCACATATATTTATGATATTCTCACAATTTCACATATTGTTTTTACGCATTTTAACGTAATTTTCACTTGGTTAGCATTGGAAATATTTGATTTTTAATTGAATTACATTTTAAATTTCGCGCTTGATTTGTGTGCAAATTTAAAATGTAAAAAGAGAGAGGGAGTGCACGCACAGGCCGCAACAAGACGCAGCTGGTAAATACGTACGGTACACATCAGCGATACACATTTTTCTCCACGTGTTGGATTTTGCTCGATTTAATTAATAATTATGTACGTGAACTTATTAATAATCAATAATTATGTACTTACGTTGTAATTAACAGTAATCCTATTTATTTGTAATAAATGATCGATTTACAGTTCAAATTCAAATGCACTGTAGTATAACACTTGTAATTCAAATAACGCACAAAACATAATTATTAACATCTCCACATTATCAAATTAACTTTATTGCACAGTAACTAAATAGCTATCCAACTTATATACAGTTTTTTAAATAAATAATGGAAAAATATATCACCTACCCAGCTAGAAAAAGTCTGCCCCCCCTTTTATTTTTTTTTGCAAAAACAAGTAGATTGCACTCAATTTGTACATAGAAAGGTGGATGTTTTTTAAAATTTGCAAGTATACACTTGTTGTGAAATTATATGCAGTTTTTATGCATACTAAAACAAAAATTTACGCAGTTTTAAAGGATTTTCTGAAAATTCTCAAAATCGAATAAAAATTTTTTTTTAAAATCGACGCCTATAGCTAAGTTGAGTGATCACCTATCATGTCACCAATTTAATTTCTTTTGCTTTGGTCGTTATTACGTGATGTGCGAACAAAAAATTATGCTGTTTGTAACAATTTTCGGATTATCTAAAATCTAATGAATTTTTTAAAAATTCCACGCCTATAAATTAAGTTGAGTGGCCACCTTTCATGTCACGAAATTTTATTTCTTTCACTTTTGGCAGTTTTACGTGATGGGCGAATAAAAAAAAGCGTCACTGACAGAACGTCAGACCGACAAACATTTTTTTAACGGTCGTACTGGGGACCCAAATGCTTAAATCGCAAAAAAAAATTGATACCAAGTAGTATACAGGCAAAGTCTGATTTTATTTAGTATTTAGAGACATAAAAGGTCCCATTCAAAAACTGAAGCAAGAATCACTTCAAATTTTAGTCATTTCATTCCGAGTCGAACCCGTCCGGTGGTTAGAGCGCTGGCCTACCACGTCTTGGGTCTACGGTTCGATGCTAGAAAGAGACACTTAAAAGTAACTAGAAGTTCTTACGTATGATAACAGGTGACAGCACTAAAATTGGAAGAAGTCTCAGGAGAAGACGTCACAATCCTCTTTTGCTCCATAATTATCTGAGCGTGACGGTCAGGCTGAAGCGTGATGGTCACACGAATTCAGTGTTTTTTCTTCATCCCAAAAGTGCCCAACGCGCCTAAAGACGTTTTCACTTCAATAAAAAGAATACGTCGATTTTCGAAAAAAAAAAATCAAATCGAGTCCACTCTCTATTATACAGGGTGTCCAGCCTTAATGTGACCCAATAGATAATTCCCGAACCGTTCGGTTTAGCTATGCACTTCCAGTTTGAAAAATGCTTTAAAAACGTAAAGAATGTATTTACGTGCTTTTCGAACCAAAAAAACCCATTTGGAAAAAAATTACAAAAATTAAATTTTTATACGGTTCTCAGGTCCTATCACTTATATTTAGGAAAAGATGCAGTACACAAAAACAAAGTAAACACAAAAAGTTTCATTTCATCACTATAAAAACTGACCGAGTTATGGAACTTTGAAAATCATACATTTCATCCATTTTCTCGACCATTTTCAAGAAGCTAGTAAGGGACCACGGATGAAAATGGATGAAATGTATGATTTTCAAAGTTCCATAACTCGGTCAGTTTTTATCGAAATAAAATGAAATATTTTGTGTTTACTTTGTGTTTGTGCACTGCATCTTTTTCTAAACATAAGTGATAGGACCTGGGGACCGTATAAAAATTTTATTTTTGTAATTTTTTTCTAAATGGGTTTTTTGGTTCGAAATGCACGTAAAAACATTCTTTACCTTTTTTAAAAACATTTTTCAAATTGGAAGTGCATATCTAAACCGAACGGTTCGGGAATTAGCTATTGGGTCACATTAAGGCTGGACACCTTGTATATGAACACACGCTACAGATTTTTTTTTTTTTTTAATCAAGAGGAAATTGGTGGACGATCATGAAATTCGAATACAGTAATTAATAGAGTATAGGTAGTTGTAATGTTAATTCCAGAACCAACAGTTGAGCTCTTACTCAACAGCATGGATTAATGTGCGATTTATGTAAGTTGTAGTGGTATTTAAAGTGTACGGTGTAGAGTGGCATGCAATGTCGTTCTCCAGTGCAGAGTGTGGCGACAACACTGAAACCGTTCCCATCCATGTGCTGGAGTATTAGGTACATATGCCATAGAAACACATGCACGTAGTCATGTTTAAAGTAAATGGTTGTGTATGAAGTCGGAGGTTGAAAACTTGGTGGACGAAGTCGACTTTAAAGCTTTTGAAAAGAGTCCGGGAGTGGTTGCGGATTCTTTGGGCAGTCACCTTGGGTGAAGCGCAAGCTGGAATTTCAAACACAGCGAATGTTCTGCTTGACATTGCTGTTCTTCTAATGTGTGCCAATCAATATGTTCATCAGTCAATCCGAGAGCTCCAGCTCCCCGTTTGCACACAGTTCTCGCGCTCTGGGTAGATTCATCTACCCACCATCGCACTACCGCTTGAACCTTCCTCTTTCTCAATTTGTACCGCAATAAGATAACACCGACCAGCTTCACGCAGTTCCCCTAAAATTTTTTCTCAAAGTCCGATAACTCCTGAAAACAGATTTTTCTTCTATGTCTGGGGAATGTTTATAGCACTGGCCATCAAAGTAAAGGAGTCAAGGTTAGCCAGCGGAACCGTTAATGAGATCTACCGAAAATGCACCCCCCCCCCTTGTGCTACTTCTACTTCGCGATGGACAGTTTGGCGATCACTGGCATATAGCTTCCTCAAAATTCTATTAAGCGCTAGAAATAAAAACAGTAGTTGCTTTTATTTCCCCCTACACCTTAAAATAACACTGATTATGCATTGCGTACTACCCCCATGTTGTAGCGCAATAGCCAAACATACAGTAGTGATTTAAATTAAGAGAAATTGCATATTTTATCGAATTTCATGAAAAGGACTTAAGTGAATGTAAAACCACTGCTTCTAGACAAAACTGCAAATCTTTTACGTCAAATATATAAGCATACACGTGTGTATAGGCGGAGCCGGTAGAGAAACAGGCTTTCGATTAATTTCAAATTGTAACAGTAAAAATGAGTAACCACCAACGTTTAGATGATGAAAAGAGGTGACGAATTGTGGGGAGGCTAGAAGCAGGCCAATCACAAGTTCGGATTTATAGAGAGTTCAATTTAACTAAAAATCCCTGTGGGCCAATTTAGGTACCAACCGGCCTTGAGTCAAACGCTAACTCAATACCTTCGTCGCCATATAAATGTCATCTAAAATTAAAAATTAATAATCAAGACAAAACCCAAAGTATAAAATAAATATTTAAACTTTTAGTAATTCAAAGACATTCACAAATCTTTCTTTGATTTTTTATTTTACAGAATTGTTATATTTCTAAGAGCAATTCAGAAAGTCTGATTGTTTTAGTTTTTGACTTTCTTAAACTGCAAGACACGGTATGAGGAAAAGAATGATTCCTAGTTTATGGAAATCTGAATTGTTTGCATTTATGTCACTAAAATCGTATTTTTTACATACTGTTATATAGCAGCTTCGTTTTAACGCCAAGAAAAAATACTAAAAGGTGATTATTAATTTTAAATTTTTTTAAATCAATTTAAGTATTGATACTGAATGATTTTTGTTGTGTTGAAAATTTAGCAAATATGTCAAGGATCAGAGAAAATAAAATACTAAGAAAATTGAATTTGATTGAATAATAAAAAAAGGATATTCTTTCTCAAAGTTTTTGCATGTATTTATAGATATAGGGGAAAGGGGGCACACAGTTTGACAACAGATATTTTCCCTATGATTTAAATGCTAAAAAATTAGAAAAATGTGCCGTAATTTAGGTAACTTTTATTACAATTCTGGGGAAACTACTCACAGTTTATCTTGTACTGAAATTGCAGCCATTTTTGGAGCAATAAATTATCATTCAATAATCAAAATCATTGCATTAATGTAAAGCTTAATCATTCTTTGTTACTTGCATGTGATGTTCTTTATTCCATTGATATATTTTTCACAACTTTAGAGCTTGGTTTAAAAACAATCCTATGGCTTGTGGAGGGACAGTAAGAACAAGGATACAGTTATCACTTCCAGTAGACTTCCGATTAAAATGAGCCTTTGAAAACATTTTGTTATCCTTTACTGTCAAATCTGATGTTGCTTAATTATTTTAATTAATCAAACATTGTTTTGTCACTCTTATATGTATTTCATTATTACAACTATTTTTAAGTCTTGTCATTGTGAAAACTGCTTTCACATCGTCTGTGTTCAGTATCTCAACTTGTATTGAATGAAAACAATAATAATGTTTTGTCATAATGTAGCTGTTTTTATATGTGCTTTAATAGTAATTGTCCCATTGTATCCCTATCCCTGTCCCATCGCGCCCCTCAAAGTGTCACAATGTGAGAAATTGAATCTTTCGAAAAGTGATACATTTAAAATGAATAAAAAAAGAATAAACTCTGAAAAGAATGACAATGAAAGCTAAAAGTTCTTAAAATATTGTTTTCTGTATTTAATTTTAATTTTTTATTTAAAATGTAGAAATTATTATAAAGCAAATAAAACCTGCCGCACAGTGCGCTCCTCTCACCTACTGTGAAACATTAAATTCCTTAATTAGAATATGTTCGTTAACAAATTCAATTTTAAATGTTCAGTGACAGCTCTTGCTAGAAATAATAAATGTTCCTAAAACATACATTTCAGGTACAATTTTAATTCCTGTAATCTCTATTGTTAATGCGACGAATTACTTCTATGGAAATTTGGGTACCATAAATCATGATAAACCGTATTTTGACAATTCTCATTTATACTTTACGGATCTCATTTAAATCTCATTAAAACATATTTTAGACTTCTCCTGATTTGATAAACAGCATACTGTTCAAGTGAGTAAAACTTAGTTCAGTAAAATTGTTTGAGATACACTATAATGTACTAATTATTTGTCTTCAGAATTTTTAAAAAATATAAATTATGTGGCATCGATACTTTATTAATTTATAAAGTATTTCTGAAAACAACTGAAAACAATTGCTCTTGTATAACATAGGAGTACCGAATAAATAACGAGGCAGAGGATAATGCACAAACGCTTTAAACAAATGTAGACAAATGAACACATTCCTGAAATGCGGTTGCTGGTGCAAAGTAAATTATTCTTGCACGTATCTTTTCGGATAGATGTGTTACACGAATAGCTAGAAATCAAACCTACCAGCGGTTTTGTTTTTAAAAATTTTACGTTCTGATGTTTGATGCCCTGCAGCATTGAGAGTTCATAATATCATGATTGAGACGTTCATAATATTTTTATTAAAATCTTTTATTTATTTATTTATTTATTTATTATTATTATTTATCGCAAAAGCACGTGACTTTACATCATAGGCTTCCATGCATCAAAGATGCAAGAGCATAAACATAAGAATAATAGCATAAACATAAAATAAAAAGTATAAACATAAAATAAAAAGCATAAACATAAAATATACGTGGAAACATAAACAAACAAGAAAACAAGTCGCCGGATGTCAACTGCATCAACTCCCTAGCCCGCCAATATCAGCTGTATAAGTCTTCCTCTTTCAATGAACAACAACCTAACAAATGATCTTTGTTCATCTCAAAATTCTGTTTGCACAAATTGTACAGAAGACTATTATATATACAAATACTGTATACATGTTTAACAAGACAATCATGCCCAGTCTCCAGGCGGAAGGCCGCTGCTGCGATGGATCTAGCGGAGATTGGGATTTTGTAAATTGATACCCTCCACTTCTTACTCTTAATTTCTTCTAATAATTTGGCATTATAATTCTTTCCTGTAGTATTTTTTATAATTCTTTTAATTGATGAAAATGGTACTTCACTATTATTTGATTGCAAATTTTCCGTTCCTTTTTTATCTAATTTATCAGCCCATTAATTTCCAGTTATTCCTACATGACTTGGGATCCACAGCGAAACAACAGTCATCCCTTTAGAAGCTAGAAGAGTTCTTCTTCAAGAGTCAATAATTTTTGATTGCGTGACATTATGTGTAGAGATGGTTTGAATGCCTGACACAGAGTCTGAAAATAAATATGTTTTTGAGCAGAAACGTTCTAACACTAATTTCAGCTCAAATTATTTTCTTTGTGTAACATGTATTTCGGATTTGTGTGCTTTGCCGGATACCCGCTTATAAGTCTACGTCGCATGAACAACAAAAGGGGGGGGGGGTCTTTCTAAGGGGTCCTAACCCGTATTTACGCTAAGCTTCGGAGAAAACCTCGGAAAACTCCAAACGGTTAGGTCGACGGACGCGACATGGTTCGGCTCAAATTATTAACATGTCATTCTGTAAACTAGAGTCACCAAGAATGGTGAACGATATTTTCGGAATTCTTCATAATTGAGATTCCCCTTCCTTGTTATTTAATGAGTGAACCTAATATAGTTAGAGATAATTACCAAACTATATATTCTATTTACAGTTGGGGAGATGGGGATGGAATCTTAGCTTTAATAGTATTTTGGACCTCTAAAGTCTTAAAATTAATATTATTGTCAAGTAAATGCTAGACAACACTTCTTGAATTTTTAATAATTGGTAGTAGCTTAGAAGAAGTAATATCGAAAGAAGCTTTTACTGAAATTTGGGAAAAAAAGCAAATAAATAAATAAATAAAAATTACATGCAAACATTAAAATTGCATTTAAAAAGAAGAAATAATGATAAAATTTGGCGGTCTGATAGGAATAACATTAGATGAGAAGATCGGTTTGCACTTCATGACAAAAAAGCTGTATTTAGAAAAATTACCGATAGATGACGCTGACATACATTATATGAAATAAGTCTTCTCATTATATGAGACGACTTCAGACTATTTCAGACATTATATGAAATAAGTCTATAAAAACTCCTATTTCTCTCAATCCTTTTCATAAAAACAACATTTTTTTATGATTTTTTCTTCTTTCTTTATGATTTCTAGGTTTTTTTCATTAATTTCTGATACCCTCAGGGTGAGTTAAATTTTTAAATCTCATTTAAGAGAAAATAAAATTATCAAAAATTGCGGTTTGAATGACTGAGATAGAAAAAAGGCCGATTTTTTTTTTTTTTAATCCAAAGCGTGCTTCACATTTAAGGGTGTCAGCGTCATCTGTCAGCAACGTTTTGAATTAAAAAAATTTTTACATTAAAAAAAAAATCCAGTTTCCCTTAAAGCGTATTTGTCTAAATTGCAATTTATTTCTTTTCTTTGCACTGGTCAGTACTCTGCTGAGTTAAACTTAAAAACTCATTAAAAAGAAAATAAAATTATAAAAAATGGCGGTTGGAATGAATTAGATTAGAGAAATGCTGGATTTTTTATATCCAAATCCTATTTGTCTAAATTGCAATTTAGTTCTTTTCTTTGTACGGGTCAGTGGCCCACTGGAAGCTTGACCGGTAACAGGGCTGCAGATGTCGGTCATTTCACCATGGGGGAGTTTATTAGACAGACCAACGTTGCCCCCTATGAGTGGTCTATTTTTGAGTGTATTCCGGATGAGAGATCTACCACCTGAAATCGGCACCCCCAGAGGCATCGTTTGAACACGGAGGCCATTGGAGCCACGAACAAATTTTTCTTGCACCAGCTCCCATTAGCATACACGGTTCCACACCAGCACTGCTAAGAGAAGTTTTCACCCTCCATTGCACTGGCCAAGCCGATGCTGCTTCAATTTCCGTGTCCTTATGGAAACGGAGCTTAGCGACTGGGCCACTACTGGAAAATTTATTATATTTATTTTTACACTTTTAACGAATTAGCAAAGTTTGTTCAAACTATTGACAAACTTTCGACGCATCTGGTACATTTCAATTTTTATTTGAATGTTATCGTTTAGAAATATGGGGAAGATACTGAAACGCGCGTATGAAACTAGTTTAAATTATATAAACAAATTTAATAACAATTAATAGTATTTTTCATAAATGAGAATGGAAAATATCTAACTTCAAAGAAAACACATACCACCGCCAGTTTCAGTTTTGATATAATGAATTACATATTTTCACTTTGTATTTTAACATTCCACCTAGCTTCCATTTAAATTCAATCTTTTATAATGCTTTGATAGTCAACTTTAAATAAACGATGGGTACTTTGAGGCAAAGTGTATTTTAAACTTATTTTATTCAGACTTTTTTGGAATATTCTTGCTAATTTTTAAGTTCATTTGCTTTAATAATTCACTGACATTTAAAAAATATAATTAAACAAAAAAAAGGAAAAAAAAACTAATTTTCTCGTTTCTTTTTATTTTTTTAAATATATATATATATCTATATATATATAACTAATAAGTAAAACACAAAACATACTACAAATAAGACATAACTCACATAAAAATATAACAGCTATTAGCAAGAATTAGATACCACATTTTGAAGCCAAATAAAGTGTAAGAATTATTGTGAAAATAGAATGGAACGGAAATTATAACCACTGTCACCATCGTCAGGGGCCACAAACAGTGGATTATAATTTAAAGCAAACCAAATAGTAGGGTTTCGGTTGTGTGGCATATCAGAAGAGATATTAACTCCACACATCTGGGCCCTACCCTACTATATAAAAAATGGAAAAAAGGAATCAAAAAGATAACAGAAATAGAAATAGCAATTATATTTTACATACCAGAGAGCACATGGTAATCTTAGTGTACACAAGTAAACTGTGTTGCCAATGTTAAGAAATGTAAAAGGTGAAAAATGGTGTTGCCACAAAATAAAAGTGGAAAAGTGGAAAAAAGAAAGTATAGGTGTTGCCATATACTAAAACGTAATATTATTATACTTGAAATGTATCCAGGTATATTAATATAATTAAATATATATATAATAATAATAAATTAAGATTATTGAATGGCCAATTAAATATAACATATTGTTTTAGAAAATATAATGATTATTATTAGTGACAAAGTATGAATAATAAGTTATTGTATGACAGAAGATTAATCTAATAAATTAATAAAAAGAAAAAAAAATATGTTTAGGACAGAATAATCACAATATAGGAACCCTTTTTTTTTAATAAATCTCTCCAGATATATATATGAATGCATATGCACATCCAGATTGCTTTTATACATATTATTCTTTTTTTTTAATATTATTATTAAATATGAGAAAAACTTCCTCCGCCCGACCCAACCATCCAATTACAACTTTAAAACCAAAACCCCACCCAACCTCCAGTAAATTAACAAAGACATTAGACACATCATTATTAAGAGTTGTATATAATAGATTTTAGGAACTTAGTGGGATAGTTGTATTGTCTAGCTGACAGAAATAGAGATTTAAAATTGGAGACTTTAAAATCTTCAGTACATAGAAACTTGATTCTACAGCAGTGATTATAGATGATATTTCGAAATACAGATTTATGTAAGCAGGAGGAAAAATGAGTAAAGCTATTTACTTTAAAGCTAAAATCTTTTCGCTTACCATAGATATTGAAATTAAGGCTATTTCTAGGAGTGATGGAGATACTTAGATCTAGAAAACTAAAAGAATTGTTAAGCATATCATTTTTAATTAATTCCAGAGCAGAAGGATATTTTATGGGGAAGAGAATGTTAGTACTATTAGTAGTGCTTACAAGTAAGATATCGTCTATATATCGTTTAAGAATGATATGTGTATTAGTATATTATATATACATATAAAGAGAATAAAACAAAACAGGAAGAAAACGCCGAAATTAAACTTAAGAACATTAGCAGACCGCCGACTCTGCGTCCTGAACATGTAAAATTGACTTTCTTCATAAATTAAACTTACACGTTCTGAAAAAGCATTCTACAGAAGAACGTTTTATCATATATAACGTTTTATCATAATTTGCTGTGTGAAACATCTCCGATCCCAGCGATTTTTCATTTTCCGTACTTTAGAAAACCTTGTCAGCTGTAACAAACAGAAAAATTCTCCTAAACCTAACAGTTTTTTTTTTTTTTTTTAAGCACATGCTGTGACATTTCGGAATCTGCACTTTCTTCAGCTAGGTAACATATCATTATGCCCTTTCACATAAGAGCTGAGAATAATTCTCATCATCCTCATCCATGAAAATGTATTTATAATACTTAATAAAATTATACTTAATAAATGTATTTATAATACTTATAACTGTCTTAAAGCATATCAGATAAATATAACTAAAGAAATATTTCACTAACCTGTGAGCTTTTCTTTGCTGGCGTTTCTTACGGAATTGGCATTTACTTAAAAAGAACCTAAGAAAATAAGAAAAGAAAAAGAAATGCAATTGTGTCTGATCCATAAAAGCACATTCTTGAAGTGAAACTTGAACAGAATTTTCAGCTATGTGATATGTGTACAGCTAGGGAAAAAAAAAAAAAAGGCCTTGCTCTTTATTTGGCCGTCGTTCGTCTCACAGCAAAGTTACATATACCAATCGTTTACGATTAACGCTGGCTTTAATTTTCTAAACATAAAATTTGCATAAGGGGTCATCTCCATATCTAAATTCTCACCTTTTTTTTCCCAATTTCAGCCCCTAGATTTCGCTTTATATTTCAAATATTTAGCTCATTTTAAGCCCGGACACGAATTTTCAATAAATTGGAACTGAAAATGAGTGAGTTACGAGCTTCCAAAACCCCTCTCTCCTTATGTTAAAAAATGTTTTCACACTTTAATTCATATCTCGTTTAATATTAAGAAGCTGATTTTTATTCGTACTGTTAGAACTAAACAAATCAAACCTAGTATACCATTATTATAAATTTTAATAAAATATTAATGTGAATGACGTATTATTAAATTAATATTAAAAAAATTAGAAACAGCGATCTAGCCAAATTTCGATGGAAATAGATGCAGAAAGTAATTTTAATGGCTGTGCAAAATAGCAAATTTTTACGTTCAGTAGTTTAATTTATGTTAATTAAAATGTCTTACTTTAATGAGTTAAGGGACCAATTATAATTTATTAAGTAACTTATTTTTGAAAATTGCGTAAAATAAATACAAATTAGATTTGAGATGCAAACAATATCAAATTTTGAAGCAAATAAATTGGAAGTTTGTACAGTTTGGTGGTGATTCTATTATCCATGTATAGAATTAGATGCAGTAGATGTATGTCTTCCAATACAACGTCCTATTTCTGAAAAACTTACATCCTCAACATTCCAGGCATGAATATGACCTTTTTTAATATCTGAAACATCAGGTCTTTGGACTTCCCCATACTTTATCAAACATTCAACAAACATTCAAAACCGCATTTTTTGTCTGAATTTTCATCAAACTATAAATTAAAATACCGCAAAATTTTAATAAAAATATTCTACACTGCAGAAGATAATATTAAATGCAGAAAGTGAAAACTAACACAGTGATAATATTGGGTCGCCAGAAAAGTAATTGCGTTTGAAATTCAATCAAATAAATTTTCAATCATGAAACCATTCTACAAGTTCTACCGTAGCGGAGTAACATTCATGTTTGTAGTGCGAAGAACAGTGAACAGCCTCTCAGTCCTGACAACATTTGGACTGTCTAAGAGAACTTCCAAATACTCAATAACAATTCCGAACTCAGAAACTTTTTCAAAACCGTAACCAGTCGTTTTACATTTTTTTTTCTGTTTTTCCAAATCATGTGTACGGACCAAGGAAGTTATGGAGTCACGGGTCCACTGACTCCAGTTGGACCACTGACTAAACATTCTAATTTCTACCCTTGATATTCTTCGTAATAAAACTTTAACGCTAGAAACAGTATTTTTCTTTTGAATAATATTTATTTCTTTAACTATCGCGAGCGAAATAACTGAAAGGCGAAAAGTTCGGAACCCACATATAGCGTTATTCAATTTGCCGAGAACCTCTTAAAATGGCGTAAAAAAGAATTCGCAATATCTCCGGAATTTATGGTAGAACATTAGTAAAAAATTATATTTAGGGTAATTTGAAGGTTTACTTTCGTATAATAAAGTCAAAATAGAGTGTTGCCATTGAGAAAAACGAAGTTGATGCAGAATTAAATATGTAGACTGCCCGTTATGCAAGCTAAATTAATGGGAGATTAAAGTATCCGTTATTTGCAAACGATTGGTATATATAACTTCGCTGTACGACGAACAACGGCCAATTAAAGAGCAACTTCGAGTGTTTTTTCCTCAGCTGTACATTACATAGCTTGCAATTTTATTCTACATAATTATGATTTCAAATAAATACATGCCGTATAATTTTATGAATGAAAAACAGAGTGTTTCACTACGAGACCGACAAACTTACACTAGGTGTACTAGGCGCGGAGACGACACGGAATCACATAGAAATGCAGCGTTGAAAGTACCAAAATGTCGTAGAGGCAGCAAACAAGAAGAAGTGAAAAGGAACATAAACAGAGCAACACATTAATGTGACAGGAAACGTTTTAGTGAAAGGTTTTACTACAGAAGGTGTTCGAAATTACGACCAAAAGTGGTCAGTTCAGCGGCTCGCAGAGAATTTTCACTTGGAAGGGGGTCCACTCAGTATAAGGTGTGATACCAAGCACGTAAAAATTTTTTGAATAAAACTGCTTTCTAGAGACCTCATTTATAAAGATACCCGTACTTCAGTATAGTTGCATAGATTTGAATTATTTATTTATATTAAATGCTACAATTAAGAATTCCATAATGTCTTATAACATATTTGTAGGACTTTTTCAAGGGGTTCTAACGCGTATTCACGTTACATCTGGAGAAAACCGCTCAAAACTCCAGACCGTTAGATCGACAGCCGAGCTACAGGCTCATACCCAGGACCTTCACATTTCAGCCAACTACCATGTTCAGTACGGCATTCTTGAAGACGACCTCATTGGACCGTACTTTCTGTCCAGACCTTTGGACAGTAGGACATACCTGGTCTTTCTGCAGCAAATCTTATCCGAATTTCTTGTCGCAGCACATGTTCCTCCGTCGTTGGCCCCACCGTACGATTCCAACATGACGGGGCTCTTGAACATTACATGAATGACGTCTGCCGGATCTCGACATAACATTTGGGCAGCAGTAGATAAATAGTGGTGATCCGGTTCATTGGCCGGCTAGATCCCTCGACGTACCATGCATTCTTTTGGGATCCAATGAAGAATTTGGTGTACGAGATCCCCATTTTTTCAGTTGAAGAGCTTGCCGTTCGAACGTCTTTAGCTGTCGGAAGGATACGCGACGCGCCAGAAATCTTCCAGAATGTAAGGAATTCAGTGCGGTGCTGCTCTCAAACCTGCCTGATCATTTCTGGTCGTGATTTGAATAAAACCTGCAGTACAACCTTTCAATAAAATGCTTTCTGTACCATTAATATGTTTGCTGTTCCTATTCTTTTTCTCTGCTTCTTCACACAATAGCTCGCAACTACAGCATTTTATCCCTACATTTCTGCATGATTTCAATTCGTCTCTGTACCCTCTACACCTCCTGAAAGTTTGTCGATCTAGTGGAACACTCTGTATACTAACATGACGTAAGTATATAAATACAGGGTGTCTGCTTCACGAGCAACGTTTCAATTCTTATAGAAGGGGTAGGGTGCACCCAACGACTGGGAGTCATTCAGGAATGCAGAGGCTAATATATTTTTCTGACGCGGTAATTGGCTTTTCGTTGACATGAATCGCTCAAAATCAGCACGGACTCCGGATATCATTGGGATTGTGATAGGTTAGGGGCACCAGTAACTGACACATCAAGAGCAATATAAAAGTTAACTCATAATTACTAATCACTAAAACTATCCTGGAATAAACTATTTTGTTTTCAAAACTTAGGTGAACTTTGAAACTTTGTGTATTCTATAATTTATTACAGAACTAGCTGCGTGCCCGTTCTTCGCACGGTAGGAAACGAGAAATTTCCTCACATGTGTAATTCGAATTAATTCCAGTGATGTGGAATCTAGAAAAAGCAAAATTATTTCACTCTTGACTTAAAATTTGCGTCATATATGTAATAACCTGAGATCATTGCAATATAATGACACACACACACACCAAAAAAAAAAAAAAAACTATGTCAGCGTCATTCGGTATCAAAAAAGTGAAAATGGACCGTTTGCAGTGAACTTCTCACTTTCAAAATGTCTTATTTCCTCAGACATGCTGTCTTTTAGGTTCACGTTTTAGCGTTAAATACCTCAGACACTACATGAAATGGACATTTTTTTTATTTTAAAAATACGTCACCCTCTCTTGCAACCCTTTACAAAAAGAAAAGAGATAAGAGATAAGACTGCGCTATTTATAAAGGCTTTAAATTGTTTTTCTATATTATGCAGTTTAATTTTTCTTCTCACAAATAAATCCAGTATTTATAAAAGGAAATTGAGCCAAGCAAAGAAATCGTCTGCTCGCGGGACCCGTTTTTATTTATTTTTTTCAACTGGCAATTTTAATCATTGTTACTGTATCCATGACAACCAAACCACAAGATATCAAACCGAAAATTATAAGCAGGTGTTACTGAAATGAAAATCCTTCTTTACTTAAAAATTCGTAAAAATTCTCCTAATTTATATTTTTCCTCCGTTCTTCTTTTAAAATTGGGTTAATTGTGTGCTCCGTCTTTTGCCGAAATATAAAAAAGTTATGACAGATAGAATTCAAGATGCAGCAGTTTTAAAAATATTTTACGAAAGTCAGCGTCTTGAAAAATTCCCAAAAATCTGCAAATTATGTTACACAGTCCGAACAAACAGTTTATAAAAGAAAATTTTCTCCTCTATACGATGATGTAACTATCGTTTTCTTGCGAGTGCAATTACCGGCGTTATTATGTATTACGCAAGAAAAATCGCTAAAAATCGGACAAAACATAAAAGAAAACATTTTCTAATTCGAATTTCGAAAAAATCGCTTCGAGGTGTGTCGAGACCCGTCTTGGAGAATTTCCGTACAAAACTTGGTAGGTCTACGATCACCCGTTTGGGAGCTACGCGACACGCAGACAAACTAACGGACAGTTTACACATTGTTTTATTTATATAGATATAGGAAATTTCTATTTTTTCTCTAGTTTATATGCTGCCATCCAAGAAATCAGTAGAAAAACATGCTCATTCATTTTTTAATCTAAACTCCATTGAAAAAATAAAAAATAATCTATTAACAGATGTTATTAAACTCACAATAAATTATTTTGGAAAACGCAAGATAAACAGAGGACAGAATTGCAAATTAATAATAACAGTACCACTATTATTATTAATTTAAATAAGGAATATCAATAATAATAGTA
The DNA here is from genome assembly GCA_038373885.1 of Cheiracanthium punctorium. Lineage (NCBI taxonomy): Eukaryota > Metazoa > Arthropoda > Arachnida > Araneae > Cheiracanthiidae > Cheiracanthium > Cheiracanthium punctorium. The sequence goes on along the minus strand of JAWZYV010015392.1, from coordinate 187,030 downwards.
CCACTTTGACATAGGATAAAAAGCTTGAGTAGGATATTACCATGACAGATATTATACAAAGGCAAATATTTCTTCAGTTATAAGGGAACTATTATCAGAAAACATAAAAAATCAATGTAACTAAAAATGCAGTATGTAGAAACATTTTATGTACAGAAAATTTTATCTGCTACGCTCTGATACAATTCATTTTAAATTAATTTCTGAAAAGAAACACGCTTCAAACAGAAACGGGTTGAAAATAATATTATCTCAATTTCAGTATTGGGGGAATTAATTAGCATTTCTTTTGTTTATGTGCCTAATTTTATTCATAAAACGAATTTTCACTGACGCTAAGCCGTTTAAAAAAAAAAAATCTGCATACAGTACTGTGTTATGAAACTATTTCACCCTCTGTATACCAGGGAAATCGTGGTGCATTGCATCATGCTGTATATTTATTGTTTGGAGACAGATTGGGAGCTTTTGAAATGATTTCGTGCTAGGAAATTATTTTATTTCTTATGATGCTGCGTGAAAAGGAAGCATTTTACACACTACGGAAATCGAACATCTGTGATATCCTTTCATATTCAAAAAATTAATTCTAGAATTCCGTGAACATAACGAAGTAAAGAAGTCGCTTTAGTTGTATGGTGCATCTGAACTAGTCGGTGAGAAAAAAAATGGCGCATTATATGCAAGAGTTTGACCACCTCTGCTGTATAGTCTTGTGATGCCGAGTCACCAGGATTCACCATAACCCTCTCAGTTCTGAAACTTTACACTCAGTCACCCTGTATATCTTTGTCACATTAATAAAACTGATTCTGGTGGCTTTTAACAAAAAAAATTGTTTCCAAGGAAGGATTTTTACACAGTTTTATGAATTTTCAAATCTTTCTTATGATTGATGCTGTGAATACAGTGGCGGATTTCCCAATAGGCGCATGAGGCGCGCGCCTATATATATATATATATACGGGTTTTTTATATTACATCCCCCCTCTCCAAGACGCTTCCTACATCTCCGGAAAATGAGAAAGGTCTAAACTGACTTTATCTGCAATCTTTTTTTTTTTTTTTCCCAAAATATACTAAAATATTTTTTCAACACAATACCGTACAATAACATGAAACTAACTTTTCTATACAAAAATTCTAATTGTCCTCGGCTTGTTATAAAACAATATGAAGTTCTTATAGTCTTTGGCTTTTTGTAAATATAGCCCTTGGCTTGCTATAAAATATAGTCTTTGGCATGCTATAAAATAAAACAAGCTGTTTACGTTTTCATCGAAAGGTTTTGGTTTCTTTAACACCCTTTTAAGCAGAGCTATGCAGTCATATTATTATACAGTCATATTATAGAGAAAAACATTCATTTTTAAGAAAATAAGAAACAGTACTATAAAATTAAATACAATGAATTATACACTTCTTCAAAGTTTATACTCAATTATTATACTCAACATAAAAATATTCATTTTTAAGGAAATAAGAAATAATGAGCTATACACTATATACAATGAACTATAGACTTTTTCAAAGTTATTCATTTGACAATTTCAACTTGTCAGGTGAGTAATACCTTCGTAATCTAGAAACATGTACTATTTCTGATTTTTCTTTTGTATGGACATTTGCTTTATTTATTTCATAGTTAACATCATTAATGTTTGCAAGGATTAGATAGGGGCCATTAAATGGCTGTGCTAATTTTCTTGTATCGGGGTATTTAAATTCCTCTAAGATGACTTCATCATTGGGATTGAAAGTTATGTCTACAAATCTGGCATCATAAAGAATTTTGTTTCTTTCGTGGTATTGTTTAGTTCTTTTGATGGCTATTTTTCTGGCTTCTGCGACTGGAGGATAAATTCTTTCTTGCAAAGGATTTGGAAATGGAACATTACCATACATTAAATAAGCAGGGGGAAACTTTGTTACAGAGTGAGGAGTTAAGTTATATTCCTGAGTTACTTCCTGTAATAATTTTGGTCATGGAATTTTTTTGGAAGACTCATTCACTTTGCATCTTAAACGGGTCATTATTATCTGATTAAGCCTCTCTACCTTTCCATTGCATTCTGGCCTATGGGCAGTGGTCAACAATTGCTTAACCTTATTCTGCTTAAGAAATTTCTTAAAATGGGAGGAAGTAAATGAGGCCTTTCTATCGCTTAAAATACTTTTAGGTACCTGAATGTTAAAAATTTGTTTGAGAAAATTAGTATAGGTTTCAGTAGTAATAGATTTAGATGCAAAGGACCACATGTATCTTGTATGATGATCAAGTATTAAGGTTAAATATTTTTTAGTAGAATTATAATAGTTTAATCCCCCTACACTATCTAAGGCAATCAAATCAAATGGTTGGTCAGCTGGTGGCATAGATTGTAAAAGGCCAAAACGTTTTTGTCAGGGTTTTTTATTTACCTGACAGGTGTGACAATGTTTTTTAAAATTTGAAATGTCTGAAGTTATATTTTGCCAGTAATATACAGGGGTAAGCAAATTAATTGTCTTTTGTATCCCTGGATGCCCAAATTTCCCATGAGCAATTTCGAGTGATTTATATCTTAACGAGAAGGGGATAACAATCTTTGTAAAATCTTTTTTACGAAGGCATAACACATTGTAAATTTCAGAAAACTTTCCCGTCAAATTATCATTTTTTTGAGCCTCTTGGATTTCATTTAATTGCAGAAGGTGTAAAACATGTGTAGATTCAATTTTCATTATATTCTCACTATCATCAGAAATATATCGAGACAACATATCAGCTTCGTTGTTTGTGGTGCCTTTTGTGTACTTGATATCATACTCATACATACTTAATTGTAGTGACCACCGGAACAAACGTCCTTTTTTTGGGATCAAAAATATTTAAAATTGGTTTGCATATAAGAGCATTTTTTAAGTTTTCAAAAGCCTCTTGGCACTCATCCGTCCATTGCCACGGTTGGTCTTTTTTGAGGAGTTTATTTAACGGATTTCTTAAGGTAGAATATTTATCTATGAATTTATGATACACATTTATTGAACCCAGAAATCGTTGTAAGGATTTCACGTTATGAGGAGGTTTTAGTTTTTTGATGACTTCAATATTGCTGTTATCGGGTGTGACAATACCATTAAAAATTTCATAACCTAAAAATTGAATTTTAGTTTGGAAAAAGAGTTAAGTTAAGTAAGAGTTAAGAGAGAATTTTAGTAAGGAACACTTAGAAGATTTTAATTTTATATTTTCCTGTCTGCATACTTCAAATATTTGATTTAAATGATCCAGATCATCCTCATGACTTTCAGAGAAAATAATTATGTCATCGAAATAGTTAGCTGCAGATTTGATTTTATGTTTAGTAAGAATTCTACGAATGGTTCTTTGAAAGATACTCGGTGCATTTTTCCACCCGAAAGGTAATTTTTTCCATTCAAATAACCCGCTGTTAGTTGCAAAAGCAAGCTTTTCTGTATCCTCCGGATGAATGGGAATATGCCAATAACCTGAGGCCATGTCTAATTTAGAGAAATATTTGCTTTTTCCTAACTTATCTATGAGCGTTTCGATTAAAGGTAAAGGTTCTGCACCTGGTTTGGTAATTTGATTTAATTTTCTGAAGTCTATGCATAATCTACTCTTTTTATTTTCATCCTTTTTAAAAACTAATGTGACGGGTGCTGAATAAGGTGATGAGCTCTCTTTAATAACACCGGCTTTCAATAATTCTTGTATCCTATTATCAATTTCCTCCTGTTGTTTGGGGGAAGTTTTATAGGGTCTCAAAGACACTGGTCAGTCAGATGTTAATCTTACTCTTTGAGGTTCGATCCTAATTTCCCCTACATCATATTTATTTCGCGCTAAAATATCATCATAATCTCTTAACAATTCCTTTAATTGGCAAGGTTCTTCGGCCTTTTGAGTCTCCATACTTCCGCCGTTTCGATCCTGGTAACGTAGGCCTCCATCACCAGGGTCAGCATCAGAAGGACTCGCAACGACTGCTTATTTTCTTGCCGTTTACCTTTTCTTGTGTACTTTCCTCAGTTTGCATTTCCGGTGCAATGTGTAAGGACAGATCGCCAGCTTTTGAATCGGAGAAGGTGATCAGTCTTCTCCATCCCTGCCTAACAACCTTTTTAGCACAATCAATCACCAATTGAAACCCGACGCAACTTGGCAACCCCAAAAAGGCATATGGTAGATCGGTATCGAGAATAACAAACTCCACCGGCCTAACAATATTACCTATTCTTACTTGAAGGGTGCAAGTTTTGTTAAGCTGCAAAGTACCTTTAGTTTGTTTAATAGTAACACATTTTTTCGCGTTAATTTTAACATTTATTTTATCGACAATTTTTTTTGGAATGCTATTCAAAGTAGACCCAGTATCTATGTTTAAATATACCGTTTTACGACAATTCGAGTTTTGACTTTTGACATTTTTTCCATATATTGAGTCATTTTCCTTTTTCAGCGCTGATTCAATTTGAACGTACCCGGGTACTATTAATTGTCAATAATCATTTGGTTTATTTTGACCACTTTCCTCTAGTTTGTCAGGTAACGGTGATTTTACACCAACTTTAGTAGCCCTATTCACACACGATTGTCCCCAGTGAAAGGCGTTGGAAATTCCTAACTTGGCGCAAAATTTGCAAGGGTTTGGGGGAAAATCTTGTGAAAAATGACTCGCATAATTTGTAGTAGAAGTTACTCGAGGTCTGCCTTGGGATGGGGTTGCCCCATAGAAATTTTTGTTTAGGTCGAAATGTATTGTTTCGACCTCTTGGGCTCCACTTCTGCTGCGATTGCGTTTTGTACTTGTGTTCTGAGAACACTTGTTTATTTTCGGTCTTGGGTGTCTCATGGGGAACCTCATGTATTAGTTTATTAACTAACTGCAGAGATTTAGAAGGGGTATTTACCTCTTTAACTATGAGACAAGCTCTAATGTGCGGTGGCAAACCCACAGACAGACTTTCTAAAATATGTTTTGTATCCAGGTTAATCCTTCTCCCTAATTCTGCTTTCTCTGTAAAATACTTATGTAAATCTTTAGCTTTCCCAGAGAAATGTACATTTTGAAAATCCATGAAGCTGGCACTCGGAGTGAAATAATGTTCTTCAAAAATTTGAATTATTTCTTGAAAAGAACTACAATTAAGGCACTGATTTACAAAAAGTTTCAAAGCCGAACCAGAAATAAATTTTCTGAAGTTTTTAAATTTCCATTCATTATCTAACTTAAATTCTTCGGTTTGTTGGTTAAAATGAGCTAACCAAGCTGAAAAATGAATACCTACCCCACTAAAAATAATCTTAAGATTTTCTTAAAAAGAAAAACTGCAGAAAATCTTAAGTTATTTGGCCCATTCAATTCTTAAGAAAATCTGCAGAATATATTCTGCAGATTTTCTTAAGAATTGATTGGGCCAAATAACTTAAGATTTTCTGCAGATTTTTAGAAGCTGTATTATTCTGCAGATATTCTTAAGAATTGTATGGGCCAAATAACTTAAGAATTTCTGCAGTTTTTTTAGTAGCTGTATTATTCTGCAGATATTCTTAAGAATTTAATGGGCCAAATAAGATTTTCTACAGCATTATTATTATATATTATTTTAAAGATTGTAGTTTTAAACTAAACAATTATAATTTCAGGCAGTTCATTTTTTAAAATGTTGCATTTCACTTTAGATATTCAGATTTCTTAAAATATATTATCATACTTTTTAATTTTACATTAGACTTGAAAACTGAAATATTCAATGTTGGTTATATCAGTGGCGAGATAAACCCCCTTGTTAAATTTACTTTAGATTACTAATAGATATTTCATCATGTAATTTTGATTCTTTTGTTTAATTAAAAAAAAATGCAGATATCAAAATTTCAATTAAAAACATAAGTGAGCTATTAAAATCAATTGCTCAAAATGTCAAAATATACCCAAGGTACACCTTTTGTAATTTTAAAATAAATATAAAATAACAATCTGTGCTTATAATTGTTTTAAGTACATAGAAAAGTTATCTAAGTGAATGTACATATTTATGAACATAAATGAGCAAATAAATAACCAAATATCACTTACCTTATAGGCATACAACTATTTGTACTCAAATCAAAGACAATAAGCTCTTTCTGCAAAAATTTCAGGTATAACATGGGGGATGCATTTGAAACCGCTCCCGTAGTGGGGCCCCCATTTTTACACAGATGTTGGGTCCATTCTCATATTTCACTCATGCACATTTATATTTTTAAAAATCTATACTTTTTTAAAAATATTATTCTTGAAACTTGAACTATTTAGTATGCCAGTGGACAAAACAACCCTTGTTTTTTTACTTTGAATACATATTTTATCACATAATTTTAATTATTTTGTTTAGCCGATAAAACACACATCGCTTCTGATTATAAAAGTAAGTCAGCTATTAAAACTGACCGCTAAAAATATAGCTAAAGTTATGTGATCATACTATGAATAAAGAAGGGGAAAGGTATAGTTAAAAATTTGCAATTATTTGAAATAATTTATAAAAAATACTTCAGTTAACACTACATGTAACACTTATAATGAACAATTTATGTAAACCATGTTATTTCAGAGATCCCATTTTCCTGTAATACATATATATATGCTTCCAGCTATTTTAGTTTTATTGTTCTTTAAGGCGAGAATGGAGCATAAAAAACTTTCTTTGTAAGCCAAATGCTGTACATTGACATAATGTCAATGATTACGAAAAACACTAAATCAAAGTTCATTTAATAGTTTAATTAACCTGGGATTGTTCGTGAAGGTATATCATACCCAATAGTGTTTTTATGAGTTTTGCCATAAAACCAATACACAAAGAGGTAAAAAAATGAATAAATAAATATAATTGTAACCCTACATTTATAAGTACTTCTCAAGGAACAATATAAAAACATGTTTATATACTCAGAACCAGAGCCTCACTCAGAATAATACCAGAAGTACTGAAGGATGTGGCATACCTGGTGTGGCAATATTCAAAAACCTATTTGAAAAATTCAACCACAGTTTTCTTCCCCCTTCAAGGTTATGACCTTAAAGTTAGTTGTACCAGAACTCACCAGTTAAAAAAAATAAGTTAGAAAAGTACATCAAAAACTGAAGATAGCTTCAAACAATAGCATAAGTACTCGTGCAGGGTATGACACACCCAACGTGGAGATATCTGAAAACCTGAACTTCAAAACAAACTTTTCCCCTTCAAGGTTATGACCACAGAGTCAGCTACATGGAAGTTTAATCCATTTTCAAAAAGAAATTAGAAAGGCACATCCAAAACAAAAGCATAGTACGTATATTATACCCTGCGGGAGCACTGCTGGGTTAAGAAAATGATTAAAATATGCTAATTAATGATATTATAGAAAAAAGTCTCATGCACATCAATTTCTGCCTCTGACATATATATATATACAGTAGAACCTCGATCTATCGTTTTTCAAGGGGTGTGTAGTAAAAAACGATGCATGCGGGAAAACGTCGAATCCGGGTTAAAGTCAAAATAAGAAGAAAACAGTATTTATGAATACACACATGTATGCAGTATACCAAAAAGACTAAATTTGTTACCAAACTGTAAAAGAAACAAATTGAAGTTCTGTAGAAATTAAGTGATACTTATTTTTACAAAATTAGTAACTTTACCCTGGGTTTTTCATTAATCTTTTAATTAAACAAAATTTTCAAGATTTACAATGTTTTTTTTTTGTTGTCTTTTTATGTGTATTCATGTTTGTATATAAAAGTCATACAATTTCAAATACCGTTATTGCGTAGGATAAACTAGGCACTAGTGTTGGCTCTGTCTCATCGGCATGAATATTATTCTCAGCTTCTTCGGGATTATTTTTATTTTCTGCGTCACATTTCTTCCATTTTTAGGATACCGCACGTTGCTACTTCTAAATCAATGGAAATATAATCACTGCATTTCATACCATACTCATCCCTGCTAGATGTAAGAATTCTTCACCTGTACCATCATCAATCTAAGATATTATACCAGGAAGTAATCCGATTTGTATGCCATATTGATCCACTTGATCTTCAATTTCATTTCGGTCAAAAGAAACCTTTTACAACGATGAATGCGGGAAAGCGAATTTTTGACGAACGATAAATGCGGGTTTTGTTAACGTTATTTGAATACAGTTTGTGCAGGGACCATAGAAATAAAACGATCAATATGGGAAAACGATGAATGCGGGAACGATAGATCGGGGTTCCACTGTATATATGTTACAGTTAAAACCCGAAATCAGTCAAAACCCAATTAACTAGGGAAAACGCGTTCTAACTGAAAGCGTTAGGCAAAACCTGAATTAACTAGGCAAAATGCATTTTGACTGACAGCGCTCAGGAAAACCCGTTTTCCCCAGTGAATTCCGGAATGTTAATGCTTCATGCACTAAAAATTGGATCTTGCTCCCCCTCGAAAATATGATAACGCTGGCCATTTGCGAGATCAAAACAGCATCAGTGGGTCCGGCCATCACTTCAGGGCCCCCCCCTGGAAAATATGCTAACACTGGTCCTTTGCGAGACCCAAAAAAACATCAGTGGGTTCGGCCAATGCAATAGGGGCCCCCCCTGGAAAATATGCTAATGCTGGCCCTTTGCGAGACAAATAAAAACATCAGTGGGTCCGGCCATCGCTTTAGGGGGTTCCCCTGGAAAATATGCTAACGCTGGTCCTTTGCGAGACCCAAAAAAACATCAGTGCGTCTGGCTATCGCTTTAGGGCCCCCCCCGGGAAAATATGCTAACGCTGGCTCTTTGCAAGACCCCAAAAAACATCAGTGGGTCAGGCCATTGCTGTAGGGGCGCTTGGAAAATATGCTAACGCTGGCCCTTTGCGAGATCCAAAAAAACCATCAGTGAGTCTGGCCATCGCTTTAGGGGGCCCCCCTGGAAAATATGCTAATGCTGGCCCTTTGCGAGACCCAAAATCAACATCAGTGGGTCCGGCCTCCGCTGTAGGGGACCCTTGAAAATGTTCTACCGCTACCCGAATAAAACGGGTTTTCCCGAGCGCTGTCAGTCAGAACGCGTTTTGCCTAGATAACTCGGGTTTTGACTAATTTCGGGTTTTCACTGTAACATATATATAACTTTTTTTTTAAAGCCAGCTTTTTGTAGCCACAACTGAAGTTAGTTTTCTATTTTCACAATTGAAAATTTAGTAAAGAAAAGTTATTTTGGTATACATATATGATTTTTGGCAAAATATAAACTAAAAATACAAAAACATAAAAAAATAGGATTTCATAAACAACCAAATAAAACTAATTCTAAATTATACTCAAACATTCGCGAGTGATTTTTTGTTTATCACAGTTCAGTAAGATCCAAAAAATTTAATGCGCATTGAGCTTTTAGAGTTTCACAAATGCTTTTGAAAAACTGGTAACGTATTATCTCTGAGGTCATTCCCACAAAACTATTTTTTCGTCAAATGTGTTGGGAAACTGTTGCCAATCACTCGTCTTGGCAGACCAACAGGATAGTACCTACATAAGTACTGAAAAACCATTGGGAAAACAACATTTTAAGTCTTGTAAAAATAACTAAAAAATAGTGAAATTGTGTTCTAATTATTATTTAAAGTTGTATGCATTGCTGTCATCACATCTAAATAAGAATATTTACTTTTAAAAAGTACATTTTCTTGTAGAACCTCATATGAATATATAATTTTAGATGATAGGAAAATTGAGAAGCCTCAATTATCTGGAAAATTCGAACAATCTGAACATTCATGAATGATCTTTTAATCCAAATATAGTAAGTTTCAACAAAATTTCAAGTCCATAGAACATTTTGAATTTCTAACCACAGTTCGAAAAATCTGTTTTGAGAATTTAAAAAATTGAAATAACAACTAAATAAAGAATTATCAGAAAATTTGCATTTTAATGAGACAGTTGAACACCAATTTAATGAATTCATTGGGATCGATAATTTTGTTCGTTAAATAGAGGTCCAAAACAAAAAATGAAAACTTACCTTATGAAAAAGCTTAAATATCCATTATTTTAAAATGCATATTTTTTATTTATCATATAAAAATGTAACAAAGTATTACATTTAGGTCTTCTTTAGATCAGATTGAGATACATTTTAGATCTTCTTTAATGCCTGCAGTTTTTTTTTTTTTTTCCTTTTAGGAAAAGTAGAAAATAATTTTCACAATTATTGTTTAAAATTTCACAATTTTCAGTTAACATAGTACACAGTTTGCAATGAAGTACAGGCAGTATCCAGAGTAACTATATCTGTTGGTGCAGTCACAAAAGAGCCCCACAAGAAATATACCTACATTGGTATGAGATGACAGATATTGTCTAAGCTGGCGATCCCCGAGTATGGCGGCCAACACATTTACTGACCAGCGTTCGAGGGTCTCTATCCTACACGGAGAAAAAAAATATACCCCTCTCATCTAGAACGAATAGGTGGCCGTTTTCTGTGTCCCAAAACTAGAAGAATAGATAGCAGAATGATGCGTGTAGGTGATACACACAAGTGGTATAGACGAAATCGTCAAGAATTTCTAGTCCGTAGTATGGTAGTTAATCACACTAGAATGTCTAGTTTGTGTAACGAGAAATTATCGTTCGATTTCTGGAGTACACTCATGATCTGGATTCTCGGTTAAGTAACTATATTCTCGTGTACAGATCGATTTACAAATATTTTCATCCTGATACTCTAGCTGAGAGATCTAGAAATTATCTAGGCGCGTTAACAAGAAGCTCTAAACAGTGGCGTCGCTAAGCATGGTGTCACCCGGTGCGGGCTCATCCGGTGTCACCCCCCCCGTAACACCTCCGTACAATTATGAGTCATCTTTGAGATTGGCTTTTTTTCACTTCGCCCTAAATTAAGTCGAAATTTTACCTAATCTCCGTAGATTATCTGACCAGATAAATCAGCACTAACTACCGAAGGGAGCGGCAGAAAACTAGTGCAATTTGGCCATTTCGTTCTTTCGCCCTGCCAATTTTCACCGAAGAGACTCACTGACCGAAATAAGTGGCAACCACTATAGTAAGGTTCTTTCAAACGTTATTAGGCTATTATGCAACTTTCCATACCACCTATGCAAAGTAGTGTACGAGACGCGGAAATGACGTTTTTTTTTCACATGGAGTGTTTTTTCTAAGAGGCCTAGCCGTAGAAAAGCCTGTTTATAATACCATTACCAGACTAATAAAAATACACTGTCAGCTAATAAAAATATGGCATTTAATTCAACTAAACGTTAAATTATCCACACACTTGAAATTTAATGTCTCATGAGACCTGTTTCATTGAAACCAGTTGTTTCATTCAACACTCACTACAAAACTGCTTTACTTAAGAGTTCTTGTACCTTTTAAAAGTAATGAAAATCGATAAAATTTTGACTGAATATACAGAAATCGGATTATACATTACAGATTCTTTTTGACTGAATATAGAGAGTGATTCTAAACTCCCTTTACAAACTTTACGGGATATAGGGCACATAATATAATGTCCTATCGCCCCTACAGTTTATAGAGTTTTGAACCGCCTTGCATATTGCTGTGTAAAGTTCCACATTGCTCGAACATTGCACAAAAAATTTATTTACTTTTGAATTTGGCCATTTTTAACCAATGGTTTTAAAAAAGCTGATATAAATATTGTCAGTGAATGAGCTGCATTTTGTTAGTTCTATTAATGTTTTATATTCAAGATATAGTTGTAAGAAAGAAATCATTAAGAAAGCGTTTTTAACTGTGCAATAAATCCTTAAATTTTGCATTGTGGAAAATTTAGATTTCTTTGTTATTATTTAAAAAAAAACAGTACCTCTAGAGCAGAGGTTCCCAAACTGGGTGCCGCGGCACCCTAGGGTGCCACGAGCGTATGTCAGGGGAACCGTGGAAATAATCAAGAAAAGTGTTTTGGTGGGAGTATAATCCAATAATTTCCTCTGAACCGGTATCCCCAAGAAAGTGAGCCAAGCCGATCAATAAGTGGGCTCAAACAAAATTATTTCAGTCAAGTTCAAGACTGTCCTGTAGCCTCTCTTTTATAGGAACTCCCTGAAATGGGGGTATTGTCAAAATTCTATATCCCTTTCCCAAGAGATTCCTCTCTTGATAGTTAGCCCTATAAACAAATTAAAAAAAAAAATAACGTAAAATGCATCCAAACTGCTTTATCCTAACCTTCATATTCATATTGCTTTAAAGGAAATCTGCAGCGAAAGTTTTTAGCCTGAAAAGGGTGCCGTGAAATGTTTTTAGCCTGACAAGGGTCCCGCGAAATGCTTTTGGCCTGACAAGGGTGCCGCGAGTAAAAAAAGTTTGGGAACCCCTGCTCTACAGGATTTAACCCATTTATGCCTAGTGTCTCTTTTTTGGGACGGCATTTTCGCTATTAGTCGAAAACGTTATTTTTTTTTTCCTAGCCTTTATTCATGAGTATTGAGCCTCAACTCTACAAAATATTTTTACATGATCAAGTAGGATGTTGATATTTCGAGTTTTATGCATAATGATTTTAAAAGAAATCATCCCTTGTTCAAGAAGTTGACATCAGAAATTTATCTATTATTTCTGTTATCAGTAAAAATCGAAGAAAGTCACAAAAATATCCAGGCACAAATGGGTTAAATTTCGCGATTACGACGGGGTTCCCGGAAATTAATGCCTCGCGAAAATACATAATTTTACTGTATTATTTTCCATATGTGGTTCATTGCGCGGAGCCGTACATACATAAAAATCTTTTAACAAACTCAAATATTTTATGCCTATACTTAAAGACAAAATTAAAGTGACATATTGTTAAGTAGAAAATACATACCTATTTTATACACTTAAAATTATTATTATTATTATTATTTTATTTAAGCTTATAAAATCTTTTGTAAATTAAAATTTTATACAATACAGAGAATAAAATAATTGAGTTTGTAAAATGATTTTTATGTTCATAATCTGTGCGCAGCGAACTCCATGTGAAAAACAATACCTTTTAATAATTACAATTTTTGAAGTTTGTAATACTAATAAAATAAGATATTATGTAAATATATAAAATTGCTTACTTGTAAACCAATTATTTATGTAAATAGGTGAACATTTATACGCATGCAAGCACTCTTCTCAATTTTCATTGCTTTTAAAAGGTATAAGACCTTTAATAAAACGCAAAAATTTAAAATAAATTGTTTCAAAATTTAAATTAATACTCTCCTAGACACCTAATCTATTTATTACGTAATTTGAGCCTCAAAAATTATAAATAACATAACAAAAGTTTCAATACATTTTGTTTATGGATTAAAAAAAGAAAAAAGAAAAGAAAAGAAAAGAGAGAGATGGGAGGGGGGACGGGAGTTTTAGCTACAAAGTAAGGGCCTTCTTCTAATATATTTACTTAAATATATTCTATACAGCTAGAATATCCGCCCCTGTAGCCTGCACCCTGCTTCTTACAGGGTGTTTCTTAAACTTCCATGGAATTTTCAAAGGTTCAACAACAATCGTTTACACGTCTGATTCTTCGTTACAATGAAAAAATAAATGACATAGGTACGAAATAAATGTAGACTAAAAAGCCCATATATGGTACAAGGCACATTGCATTCGGAAAACGATTTCGGGCTCATCACGCAGTCATCGATCAAACAGTCTGGAGTTTTGGGTGGTTTTCTTCGGATGTAACGTGGATACGCATTAGAACCCCTTAAAAAACTCCCCGAACAAGGTACCCATCCCTATACAGATAGCCCTCGAGTAGCTTCGCCTTTGTACACAATAAAATATAATACAATTCGGAAAAACCGTCATCCATCTAAAGCTCCGTGAGAACATAGCTGTTTAAGACAATTTAACCTAAGGCGACCATATTTCTAAACAGTAATTTAGGGACAAATCAAGCATTGTCCTGGAATCTGAACAAAACTTGGGGACACTAGAAAATATTTTCGAGGACTTATTCGAGGACACAAGATATTACCATGTACACCCTCCAAAAAAAGTATTCGAGTAAGAGATAAATTTCCTATTTTAGATTTTTGAAAAACGTAAAACGTGACAGAAATATGGAAAGTCATATTTATACATATCCTAATTCATATTCTATGATAAATAATTTTTAATATACGAAACCAACGTAGAAAATTTTTACTCGAATACTTTTTTTGGAGCGTGTATACCAGTATACCCATACTTTAAATCTGATTGACTTCGATACTTAAAAATGAACTCTAATAGCTCCTTATATCAATTGTGTATTCTTATTTCTAATAAATGAATGGAAGTATTTCATTCATTTATAAATATTTATTGAAACCAGAAATAGGAAAGGAACATCCTGTTGAAATATTGCAAATGATTCAAAATTTAACTCTTGGAATAGTATTTGTATTTTTCAGAAGACATTGCTTTTTACATTGGCGAAACTTAAATGGGAAATTTGGCTCATAGTCGGATACGTTTTCAGAGATCGAATTTCATTGTTTCTCTGAGTAGATGGCGCTTTTAGTTGGTTTATTTTTCTTATTTCTTCAGTTTTTTCAAAATGAAATAAACCAAACGGAAGCTTTCAGGGAAAAAAGTACAAATCTTTAAATTTGGGGACAAAGTATTTTCGAGGACAAAATGATAAAAAGATCTATATTTGGGGACTTTCCTCGAATTTCGAGGACGTATGGTCACCTTAATTTAACCGCATGGAAAGGGGAGAGAGAGAGAGAGAAAAAAAAAGAATGGTCTCAAAAAGCATTTTCTGAGGCGTTTTGCCCCGCTTTGCGCCTACATTCGCACCCTCCTTGGGCCGGCCCTGCGTTGAAAACATGAAATAATTCAATTATGAACTTACCAAAAGAATGATAGCATACGCGATGCCACTGGCTCTAAAGCCTTCCCGTCCAAGCCTATGCTCTTTAATCTTTGGCTCTTTCGAGCATTGCCGTCTCCAGGAGAAAGCCAATGGACTGGTTTTTGACGTCACAGGCAGGAGGCCAGGAAATCTTCACCTGTAGATTCCAGCTATCGGCTGAGCTGTCAATCGCAGCTAAGAACTGCTTACTCTTAAAGAAATTTTCTTTGCGCGCTTCAATAAGATCTATTTTAATAAAATGATAACTTTAGTATAACTGTTTTACTTTTTTTCGGCTCATCTTCGTTTGATAGAGAAAATACGTTTATTAAAGAAATATATATATATATATATATATATATATATATATATATATATACACATATATATTTGAATTTGAAATAATTTAGTTTATGGCAAGAAGTATTAGTAAAGGTTTTTATGCAATAGCATGTATTTCATCTTCCATTAAAAAGAATGGTTATGTTTAAAGCATAAACTAATGCATGCACATATATATATATATATATATTCACTTCTTTTTAGCTTTGATAGCTCTGATTTTTACAAAATTTATAGCCACTGGATTATCAATTATTATTTCATGGTTTCAGTTTTATAATCGTTATTAGTTGCTATCACTTTCATGATATTTTACTTGGGATTCCATACTACGTAAGTTTAGATATTTTATATTTTATATATATATATATATATATATATATACTTAATATTTACTATTATCACACTTTTTCCTACCAAAGCAAATATTTACTCTGATGTAGTTTTACAAATAGCTGGAAATTTTTCATCACTTTTTTAACAGTTACTTACTAGACTATCTTACCAGTTATTCAATTATGTCGATTATGTTTAAATTTTCATTGTCTTTCTTTTTTTTTAAATCTGTATGTTTTGTGCAAAAACAAGATTTTATTTCCTTATAGTACACTGTAACAAATTACAGTGAACTATCATAATTTTTTCTCCCATGCAAAATATTTGCACTACTGTAGTTTTAAAAACAATTAGAAAATTTTTTCATCAATTTTTTTAACACTAGGTACTTACAAGAATATCTTACGACAGTTATTATTCAATATATCCATTATGTGTAATTATTATTATTTTTTTAAAGATCTATATGATTTATACAAAAAACAAATTATGATGTTTTCTTAGTGAAGTATTTCACACATATATATTTCCTTAGAATACACGTTAAAAAATTACTAATAAGTTATCCTTTTTTTTCTTTCTTCCATAGCAAATATTTGCACTGGTGTAATTTCACAAGTAACTGGGAAAAAAAATTCAGAGATTTTTTTTAACTCTAGCTACTTACTAGAATACAGCTATTATTTAGTAGGTTGATTAAGTATAAATATCTATACTTATATATGTGTGTGTGTATATATGAACATATATTAAAGATCTATATGCTTCGTACAAAAGCTAGATTTTTATACTTTTCTAGTTAAGTACTTTGTTAGATATATTTCCTATGCAATTACCTTCTTTTTTATGACTAATAAAAAATGTTCAGTAAAATGTGCTATTCGCAGATACCAACATTTGTCTCTTTCAGACATTGAATATAATATGTAACATCTCTTCAAGCTTTTATCTATTTGTTTTTTAAAAACTGAATTATATACAGCAGCAAGAATTTATATAGTCCCTGCCTAATAATTACTCTTTAAGTACCATATCAAATCGATTAACAAAAAAGTCCTTCTTAGAATATAAAATGACAATGAAGACACTTAAAACAGTAAATGGATATTTATTAAGCAATAATTTACAAAAACACTACTTAAAACTGTAAATGGATATTTATTTAACAATAATTCACAAAAAAACTCAGATAAGCAAGAATTTAATATTTTTCATTGTAAAACTTGAAATCACATTACATTCTGTTAGCACATGTTTGAACATTCACAGACCTAGAAAGAAAAATTACGTTTATCAAATGTGTTTTAAATTACAGCAAGTCATTCTTATGTATATTTTATCAGCAACATGCCATCATTGTATGAACTATTTCTTTCAAAAATGTTTAATAAGGATAAATTTGTGAACAGGGTGTAAAAAATCTTACTTAACTTATGCTTAAAAAATTTATTTAAATCAGATTTTTAAAAATCTGAATTGGATTTTTTTCAACTAAAACATAGGAAAAATGAAACAATTCCCCCCCCCCCCCAGAAAAAAAAAGACCGTCATCTTAAAAGCAAGCATAGCTAGAAAAATATTTGAAGGAGTGCCCCAAAATTGAAAGATTACTATAAAGGTCTTTTTTATCTTTTCTTTTCAAGAACAAAAATAGATATAGAGAACTTTTGCACATGAAGAAGGGTGGACCTTTTGTATCACCCGAAAAGTACGTACTGTTTGATGTTTATTATTATAAGTATGCATAAATTTGTTTTTAATAACTTAACATCAGTTTTTTTAATTGCTTTTTATTATCTTAAACATTGCTTTTCTTTTCTTTCAATTTCAGAAAATGGATTAATCAACCATTTAAAGTTTTTCTGTCTCACAAATTGCTCGTTTTGAATATTTGGGAATCGTTGGGAAATTTGAATACAGCAACTTTTTCCTCCTCATTATAATTTCCTCTACAGTAAGGGACAGAGCACTTGTACGGCATCATCTAATAATGTGAATAAAGACCATTATTAAATTGCAATATATATAATATAAAATAGCTAAACTTACGTAATATGGAATCCCAAGTAAAACTTCATGAAAGTGATAGCAACTAATAACAATTATAAAACTGAATCCATGAAATAATAATTGATAATCCAGTGGCTAATATATATATATATATAATTACAAATAGGGTTTAATTTTCGTATTAAAATTGCATGAATATTTAAAATAACTTTAGGTTACTCCCAAAAATATTTAAGCTTTACATATTTAAATTATATTTCATGCATGCAAAATAGATACTACTATTAAAGTTCATTGGTCATAATTTTTTATGACTCCAAACAAAAGAAAACTAAACAGTTCATAATTTTCTATAACTCCAAACTAAAGAAAACTAAACAGAGCATAATCTAAATGAAAAATCAAGCTTCATTTTTATTAGTAACTTTACTAATACAAGTAAGATTAAAATATCACTCTTAAAATTTTTAACAATGCGAAATATTTAACAAACATGGCTAAAGTGAAATCTTATTTTTTAAGACATCGCTCTTCAAACAAGAAGTAAGAAAAAGGGCATTATCTAATAATAAAAAAAGCATTAATCAATTGTAATATGATGCATAAAAATAAATAGAAGTTTGTTTTCAAACTTTATGTACAAAAAAACGAAGTGTTAAATACTTTAGCTTAAAATTTAAAAATATGTATTGAAAATACAAATAAAGTTTTAATTTCAGCATTAAAAATACATGACCATTTAAAACAACTTTAGGTTAACAAAAATATTTAATTTTAGATATAAATTACATTTCATGCTTAAAAATAAATAACTGCTAAAGTTTAGAGTAATAATAAATTATGAACTGTATACTAAAGAGCATAATCTAGAGAGCTTTGTTTCCATTAGCAACTTTGTTAATACAATTAAAATGTAAAATATCAACACTAATAATTTTAAACAAAGCGAAATATTTTGCAAACAAGGCTAAAGTGAAATCTATTCTTATTTTAAAATTTTTGAATAATATTCCAGCAGTGAAATTTTATTTGAGACACATTTCAAAAATAAAATAAGATGGAAGGCATTATCAAATAATATGAATAAAGAGCATTAGTCAATTATAGTACTATGCATAATAACTAGAAGATTATTTTCAATCTTAGCATACAAACACTGAAGTGTTTAGTAGCTTTCTACTAAAAATATATGCATTAAAAATACAAATCCAATTTTAATTTCAGCATTAAAAATACATGAACATGCAAAAAAAACCAAGTTAACATTAAACAATATTTAAGTTTCACCCACTTAAATTATGCAAAATAAATAAATATTATTAAAGTTTATTGTTTATAAGTTGTTATAACAATAACTAAAGAAAGTAAAACAGAACATACTGAAAATTAAATCATCTTGTTTTCATTAACATCTTTGTTAATACATTTAAAATGTAAAATATCAATCTAAATAATTTTAAACAAAGCAAATTACTTTGCAAAGCAAATACGGCTAAAGTGAAAGCTTATTTTTAAATTTTTCATTTAACATTCCATTAATGGAATTCATTATTTGTACGATAGTTTTATAAAGTATAATTATTTAAATATATAAAGATATTTTTTATTTTTGAAGATATCGTTCTAAACAAATTGAAAGGAAGAAAGTTTGTTCACGCACACAGAACTCATAAACTAATTGAATCGCAAAAACAAGCATAATTTATTTCAAAGATATTAGACAGTAAATAATTGAAAAACTTACTTTTTATGTGTAAATCCACTGCTTTTGAACAAATCCTAAGGAACAATCCACAAAATGGCGATTTTTCGAAACACGACGAACTACAACTACACTAGGAAAGAGGTATGAGACTGAGACAGATTGAGTTTGAGGAGGGTGAAAACTGGAATGTCCAGATTTCTCCGGCCTTCTGATCCTGACGTCATCAAAGCTTGCTAAAAGAGTGAGTTGGCTTTCCTGGAGACGGCAATGTTTCGAGAGGCGATGTGACGTCACAGACCCGGTTACTTCTTCGAACCGCAGCAAAACAACAGCTTCGTAATTCGTTTTTGTTTTTATTTACAGCAAGCAACGGCTGGCGGGAATTCGAGTCATTCTATCTGGCCAACTAAATTTTCACAATAGTAGATTGACTCATTTGATAAATTCTAGTTATTTCGATAGAAGATGGGACAAAAAAATATTTTGTTCCCCCTCCAGAATTATTTTCGCCACTGTCAATGCTGAAGTTATGCTGTCCACGTAACCCTGATTTGGAAGTTAATTAAACTGTAAAAGGTAAGTCTCGTTGCAAGTATTTTACTTTGTTATTAACTTAGGAACTTTTTAATTCAGACGCAGACGCATATATTACTTACAATGTACTTAAGAACAAATGTAAACAGACTTCAGTTTTTATGAATAAGCTGTTATACATCAACGTCAAATTAATCGTTCAAGCATTTGTTTACAATTCGTTTTATACTGTTGTTTATCTTTTGTTTATAATTCTTCAGATTTATAGAGCTGTCAATTGTCAATAATTACTGTCCTAAACAATGCTAATTAAATGAAATTTACATCATGAATGTAAAACTTTTTGTATTAAGTAATTTTTGATTAGCTTGAGCCATTATTGCTGGAAACAGCATTCATGTATAGCTTTGATGCCCGTAAATTGCATTAAGCTGTGTGTCTTGATACACATTTTTGTGGCGTTCAATCTTCCTTTTGTTTTACATCTAATTATTCTCGTAAATTGAGATTCATATTATTTAGACTAAATCTGTTTTCTGTATTTGTTTCTGATTTCTGTATTTGACTAAATGTTACATTTGCATTTCAAAAGAGTAATGTTAAATTTATGTTAGATAAGTAGAAATGAGCTTAGTATAATACTTAGTACTTGGCTACACTTAATTAGCACTATTTAGCAGCGGTTCCCAACCTTTTAACATTGCGCCCTCCTCAACACAGGATAACTTACGATATCGCCCCACCTCACATTCTTCGGTATACATACTACAGTTTTTTTTTAATACTTCAGCGATGAACACTAAGTAGCCTATAATACAAAATAATGTTTTCAGTAAAGTTTGAATTAACATTTTAAGCAAAAGTAGATGCTTTGGAGTAAAAATAAGATTAAATATGATTTTTTAAACATGCTTTATCACTTGCTCTTTGACAGTTTTTCTCGAGGACCCCATAATAAACGCTTTTCAAGGAGGGCACGTCCCATCAGTGGGGAACTGCTGCTCTAGGCCAGCAGTTGCCAACTTTTTAACATTGCGCCCCACCAACAAAGGATAACTTGGGATGACACCCCCCCCCCTCAGATTCCTCAGCGTACATACTTTTTTATTATTTTAAAATGAATACTTAGTCACCTTTTCCACAAAATATTGTTATCGGTAAAGTGTCAATAAAGATTTCAAATGTAATATAGATTGGGTTGGTTCCTAGTTTAGGATGCTTCTTTGCCAACATGGCAGTAAAAGGTTTAATGTGGTAACCCTGGACACTTTGTTTTCTGGCAACCTTGTTTCAGTTCCAAGAGACAAGACGGGAAAATGCACCAAATTGGGGATTTTTGAAAACACGTCAAGAAGCACCTTAAATTGGGAATTAACCAATAGATGTTTTGGAGTAAAAATAAGAAGAAATAAGAATATCTTTTAAACATGCATTACCACTTGCTGTTTACCTGTTTTTCTCACATACCCCTGCAAACGTTTTGCGCACCCCCAGGGGGGGGCACATCTCACCGGCTGGGAACCGCTGACATATAGAATAATATACTGGTTGTTTCCAAAAAGATGTGAAAAGTGATTATATTTTTAACCGTAAGGCAGGTATGCCAAAAACGGGGTGCAGTTGCACCCCAACAAAGAATGGTGCCGGGTTATTATGGTGTGGTAACTTTCACTAGAAACTGTTAAACGTGCTTTATGGGAAAATTTCAGCTAAATTAGAATTTGAGAAGTCAACAGGGTCAGATACACCCACTGGGTAGCCAGGAAATTTTTCAGTCGGCCGGTCACTTACACATGCATGTCATAAAATATTATGTGTATGTTCGTTCAGAGTAAAATGCAAGTGGTCTGTCATTTACATATATTTACCAGGCCAGTGTAATCAGTTGCATCCAGCACTCGAAGTCAAAAGTGTCTAACATAAATTAACGTCATTCGAAAAGTAATTACATTTTTCTCACTTTTGAGACAACCTCAGTTAGTGATGCAACTGATATCAGTTTGGCTGGGTACTGAATACAGTCGAACTCGTTTATAACAAGCACAAAGGGGCCGTAATATTTACTCGTTAAATCAGAGTGCTCGTAATAAACGGGTCCTTAAGGCAGTCATGCAACCAGAAGGGGGGGGGGGCTTGGGAGGTCAAATGATTGAGTTTGCTTAAAATTTAATTAATACTTACTTACTTTAATTACATTAATTAATTTAATTAAATACTTTTCTTAATTTAATGACAATTAACCCCCCCCCCGCCCAACCAGCAAAAAATTTCTAGTTGCGCTACAGTCTTAAAGGAAAGAAACAATAAACAGAAAGAAAAATAGAGGAAAATATTCTTACCAAAACATTTTGTTTTTTTCATTAATCTACAGATTTCAAATAGTTTGTTAGCTTACTCTGAACTCGTTCCCTGTCTCTTTCCTGTGCTATTGTTCTTCAGAGAAGACTCATCGCCCGGAAAACATCATCACTGACATCCCTCGCTTCAAAAAAGGTCTGCTTTTTTTCAGCAAACTCCAACATCGTAGAACAAGTTGGGAGTGGTTCACTTTCTTCATCTTCATCAGTGTACTCATCGCTTTCGTCATGTTTTTCTGCTGAATTCGCTAGTACGTCAGCTACAATATGTTCAGTGGTCGGTACATCTGAGGTCATCAGCTCTTCATCGATGGATACATAGTTGTGAAATCATTTCCGAATTTTCAGTTTGTATGAAATTGCCAACCTCTTCTTCCTCAGTGGATTGACCTTCTCGACAACTCTCCAATCCAGCCTTATGGAAACACTTGATGATGCATGTTGATGTGACACTTTCCAATGCATCGTTCATCAAACGTATCGCTTCCAGTACGTTGACATTGGTATTTGATGCTGTTCCATTACTATCTCTTCGGTCCAGAAGCATCAAAATCAGTTGCTTACGAAAGTGGCACTTGAAACTTCTTATGACTGCTTGGTCCATAAGCTGGCTAACAGATGTAGAATTTGGTGGGAAAAATTCAATTCTGATATTAGAAAGTCCAGTGATTTCGGGATGAGCTGAACAATTGTCTATCAAAAGGAGAATTTTACGATTTTCTCTGCGCAGTTGTCTCTCCCATTTTGAAATGAATTTTGTGAAAATGTCCGAAGTCATCCAGGCTTTTTGGCTATGATCATAGTCTACTGGTAGCTTTTTCACATTTTTGAAACGTCTAGCGTTCTTTGATTTGCCGATAATCAAGAATGTTTTCTTGTCAGTTTCAGACATGTTCGAACACACTAAAGCTGTTAGCCTATTTTTCGAGAGCTTGCCTCCAACGCATTTTTCACCTTAAAATTTTAAGGTATACTGTGGAGTTACATTGTATAATATCCCTGTTTCATCAGCGTTATAGATGTCATCTGCTGCGTATCCTTCTCTGACAGGCCTGGACTGGCCAGAGTGTCCGACTGTCTGCAGACGGGTGGGCCCCGGCCCTCGGCGGTCCCTCCCTGCTGAGGGCGAGCCCCCAAATAGAAAAAAGAAAGAAAAAAATGCTATACTGATAGCACTTGAATGAAGTTTGACACATAAAAATTTTTTTTTGCAGCTGCAATTGGCCTCAGAAGGCTTCAAAACACTTCATTTTAAATGTAGTTCTCAAAATTTTTTGAGTGAGGGTTCTCGAATGAACAAGGGATTAATTAATATGAATGACACATATTAATTAATAGATCAATACTTTATTAAGGCATTAATAATCAATCATAATTAATTAATAATAACACCACACCTCCCACATACCCCGAAAGTTAACACATCCTATTATTTATCGGTTGCACAATAACCAGCCCTCCCCCCTTCTCTTGAGACGGGCGGGCCCCGCTCTCCCTGTCCGGGCCTGCTCTCTGATGCCTAGCCACTTTTCACTCAACCATGTTTGCGGACTTTGCTTCACCGCATATTTTTCCAAAAGTTATGCCATGCCTAACTTTAAAATGATCAATCCATCCATTCGAACACACGAACTCAGAATATCCAAATTGTTCAGCAAATTTTTCTGCTTGCACTTTTAGAATAGGTCCACTCGCAGGAAAACCAGCACTTCGTTGCACCTTCATCCATTTCAATAACGCTTTATCCGGCCACACTTTACCCGGTTATCCGGCAGTAGTATGTTTTTTTTCTTGTTTTATTTAATTTTTTTTATTTGATCATTTTAAAATTTAAATGGTTGTGTATTAATAAATCCCCAAAGCAAAATTGAGATGTCTGAATAATTAATACTACATAGTAATAATAATTAATTAGTTCTTATCATAATTTCCATGTTCCATAAATATCACCAGCCCTTTAAAAATTTTCAACATTTGTATATGGTTTTTTTTTATGCATTTAGTTTCTGTATTCGAACAAAACTGGACAATGGAAAAAGAAAAATACTGTCTTGCCTCTAAAAATGGTTGCTTTCAAAATATATATTGTACATGTATAGTACATTGTTTATCTAGCATACACCTTAAAATGTTACTCGGTCTCATCATGAAAATTTTTTAGTAAATAATCAAATTGTTGGACACTAGTTTTTCTTCTAAAATATATTCTCCAAATGAGAGATAGAAAAGGTTAATTTGTTAATTTGACAATGAAGTCAAGTACGGTTCATTTGTAGATGTTCTGTTTCATTTTGCATGATTTCAGAAAAATAAAAAATCGTTTGTTAAAATATTTTATCTTGAATGTCATTATATTTGGTAAATTTAGAAGACCTGTATGATAAAACTTCAATTCCTGATTTATTAATATTGTCTTAAAACAATTGATTTAGTTTTCAAAAACATTTTCAAGGTTTAATGAAATATCTTTCTTGGTATATTTAATATTTCAGTGTATTCTGTTTGTAAACCATGTAGTTATTTGCATCCAAATATTAAGTATTTTACTGAAAAAAAAATGTAAACAATCTATAAATATGTGTTCATTAATAAAAACTTTGCCTACACTTGAAATATTGTAGTCATTTTTATGTTGTAAATTATTGAAAATTAACTGTATAAAGCATCTCTTATGACTGTAATATATTATATATATATTCCCTTGAATATTAATTATTAGTAATATTGAGATGAATTGAAAATTAACATTTGTAAATTCATCTCAATATTTGTCATTTAACTGCATATATGTGTGCAATTAAATTAACAAAGAAAAGGTACTTTAAAAAGTATAAGAACCTAGTCTTTAATTGCTGAAAAAGAAAAAGCTTTTATTGATTATCTTATAAACAACATTTACTTTTAAAACTAAGCACATTATTTGGTTATCTTATTGACTATTTTAAACATTAAAAATAAAGGGTAGGTATTCTATTACTTTTAAGAATAAATATTTTTGTGAGAAAAAGTACAAAGAAGTTTAAAGAACAAATAAGAATAAAACTTCATGTTATTATTGTTTTATGGGTTATATTTGCAATGTAAATACAGATAAGCCTGGTGAGTAAGTGTTATAAAATTTTTTTATAAAACTGTTATTGAAGTCTGCTACTGTCCAGCTTTTTGCAGAGCTGAAAAAAGTATTACTTTACCAATAGACTCAAATTATTTGAAGTGCACTAGTGTCTTAACACTACATCCAATTGAGTTAAATTGAATTTTAACACTTTGTAAAGATGAAGTGTTGAAGAAGTCAGGTGGTGTCATTCCACATATTCTTTAACTAATGTTAAAAATTGTGGTTTGTTCTGAAAAATTGTTGGTGATGATGTTGCAACTTTACTTGACATTGTGGAAAAATATATTAAATAAATTATATCACAAAACAGTGGCGTATGCAAACTTCCTTCAAGGTAGGTTGGGGGGGGGGGTATAGATATAACTTTGTGTTAAAATGTGTAATATTTAAGCTAAAAAATTATGGACATTTTATTTAAAGAACTTTGACAAGGGGGGGGGGGTGAAGGCCCAAACTGCCCCTTCGTATATGCCACTGTCACAAAACTATATTAAACAAAAAAATATAATTGGAAAACATTAGTTATTCAGATTTTTTTTAAATGTCTTTTTCTGCTGAGCATTTAATTAGCATTTGAAATCCACAAAATGGAGTAATTAGTGTGATTGCGAGCCTAAACCTGATTTTCAGAACATGCAAGCAAGTTTCCTGAAAAACTATAATATTCAGTTGTATTAAGGGGGTAAGGACCTTTCGAAACCAAAAATTGTGCGTTTTGACATACTTTTTTTGATTCATCATAAACACGAAACTTCTGCTCATTTTGAAATAAAATTTTCACAATTTGTAGAACACAATGATAACTTTTAAAAATTAAACCTTTTTCTGAAATTAAATAAATTTATTTTCCTCAGTAACACAAAGTATATGCACAAACTTAGAAAAAAAATTATTTGACTTACCTCCAGCTTCCGCAAGATAACTTCTTAAAAATACACAGTAAAACCTAAATTTTTATGTCAAATGAAAGCTAAATAGTGCTTTTATACTATAAACCTCAAATTTTAAAATTGTCTATTATTTCAATATTTTTAAAAAATAAAAATTTCATAAAATTTTAAAATTATTAATATTTTTATGATTTATCATGCTATAAAATAAAATATTTTGGTCCTATTGTGAAAACTGAGGTTCAGAGTATAGAGATACATACAAGCAACAAATATACAAAATTTCATAACGTTCCATTCATAACTTTTTTTTTAATCTTGCGAATAAGTGCAAAAATGACAAACTGAGAAAATCAAGTTTAAAGATTTATTTTTGATTTTCAAAAATGAGGAGAACAATTTTAGAATTTAAAATGCACCCGCATCATATGTTACTTCTTCTAATTTTTTTAAATGCTCATCTGCAGCTTTTTTTTTTCTTCGAATAGCCCTACGGGCATGTAATGCTGTTAATTCATGTTTAATCTCTGCTTTTTTTTTACACGTACAGAGTCTGCCTGAGAAGCAAAAGTGGCAGAAAACTGCCTTATATGGCACCCAAGTTGTTTCAAAATATTCAGTCTACCCCCCATCCCATCATTAAACATCACCACTGCTTCATTCGTAGCTATGTCAGCTACTATTCTTGACGAGCCAGATGTCTTAGGACAATATTTCCAAACTGTTGAATTGAACGACTCATTAGCGTTCTGAGTCTTTCCACCTAAGCACTTCTTTAAGAGTTTAGGGGCGGATAAATCAGCAAAAATGGGCTTAATTGCTTCCATGACAGGTACAGGCACAGAATTTTTATGCTTGAATGAAGAAACACTTCTAGCCAGGACAGCCTTCTGGTAGTCGCACCAGGTACTGGTGCTAGTCGGGCAGAAATGATGCGTTGGTTCAAAATCTGTTGATCAGTAATGGCAATAAATTGCCCATATGGCCTTGCGCATATCTTCAATAGAGTTTTTATTTCCTCGAATAGCATTCCCATAGTAAGTGGTGAATTTGTCAATAAGTTTATATGTGAGACGGTTTTTTCCACTTATGCTTTTCCCATCTGACAGCTTTTTACCTCGATTCATAAGCTTCAGTTTACGAAGTCTAGTCCCCATACGTTTTTGGATATGGCCCACACACTCAACTTTTTCTACTGAATAAGGAGCAACACTCTGGAGCTCTGGAAATGTCTTTGTGTCACCATCTCCAATGTATTTGATATATTTAGCATTTCTGCTTGTTACCGATCGTTGAAATATTTTTTTCATCCCATCCACTTCCATTTTACCTGAGGAGCCGCAATGGTTTTTCACACAACGTGGCTCATGTAACATTTTCCATGCCTTGTATTCTGTTTCTCATCGTTTACCTTTCTATTTTTCACAACCTTTACAATACGACGATAAAACCTCCACATCAATAACTTTTCCAGTCATATCACCAATAATACTGCACACACCGATTCGAGATGTATGTCCACGGGTTTTCCAAGTTCCATCTCCGCTGACACATATGTCCCAGTGGCGCAGAGAGGGAGGGGGAGCAGGGGAAATATCCCCAGGGCCTCACCTTGGGAAGGGGCCCTACTGTTGCTTCTTCTATATAATACTTAATTGTGTGTTGTCTATTTTGAGAAAAAAAATGTCCAAATACAGAATATGTCCCAAGAAGTTTCCAATTAATTTTTAAACAAAGTTACAAAAACCAGCTACAGCATAATCCACCAACTTCACAAAAACGAGGAGTGTTGGTGATTTAGTCTTTTTCAAGAAAAGTAGTTTCTTTTTTCTTTTTTGAGACACACTGTTAAAAAGTGGAAGAAAGATCATAGCCAGAGGAGAGACTATGGACCCACCCAACCAAATACATTTTTATTTTTCCTTAACAAAATTTTAAAGATTAAGACACTTATGTTGTAAACGTTCCAAATACAGTTTCTTTATGCAAGTGATGAAACCTTCAAAATAAAATGTTGGTATTTTTTAGAGCACGGATGTTTATTAAATTATAATACTTTTAAATTAACAATTTTAATTCTATTAATTTAAAGTTTCTTTAAATGATTAATAATTTTAATAAGGAATAAAAGACTGATGTAATACGACACCAAAAGCAATAGAGAATTCTTGACTATAGGCACAACTCTGGATGGGGGAATCCCTGACACTGATGTAGGCAGCGTGAAATGTCCAAAGGTAAATGATTGTCAGGCTGTGCCCTGCTGTCGAAAGTCTGTTTTTTTTTCTCCCAAAACGGCAGCCATCTACTATCTTACATGATGAATTTAACAAACAAATTCAATCTTTGAAAACATGTGAAAGGATAGAAAGGTTATATAAAAATCTGCAATTAAAAAGATAAATTAAGAAACACTGAATTGAAATTTTGTCTTCGGGGGCCCTAGGTCCTTGCCTAATGGGCGTAGTTGAAAATAAGTGTCTGATCGAAAGGGTTTCTGGATAGCAAAGGGATACCAAAGATTTAATCCCCGGGGCCCCGACTGGGCTCTCTGCGCCTCTGTATGTCACTGCTTGCAGAAGCTAAAATTTCTTCATTTGCTGCTTTCTTCATTGAATTAACAGCTACTTCCGAACTGGCAGCTTTGATGTTATTTAAAATCCTATCATAGGACTTCTGATATACAGGCTGTGGCATATCCATTGCAGCACAAAAATTTTTAATGCCATGCAAACCTAAACCCACTGTGCGCATAGTTCATTCTTACATTTACTTCATAATCATGAATACTTGATTCAAGAACAGGTGAACTTTTGAAAGTAAATGAAGTACTATAAGTATTGCACTGAATATAAAATTCAGAAACAAATCCGAAAACAATTCTTTCTTTGAGTACTGCTTTGGACTTACAGTAACTACAAACTAAGAAATTTGACAGTTCAGATATCAAAGTGTCAACATTAATTATTCTATATCCATTTTTATAATCAGACGACGTTTTATTTTCCGCCACAGTGCAGTCTAAACGTAGTTTTTTAGCTGATGACGATAATAAACAAGAGGCAGTTGAATCCAAAGTTTCCTTTGACTGTGCTGATTGCCTTGAAAACAACGTTTTTTCGTACGATAACTATTAGACCTACGAGCAAGTTTACTAGACATTTTTATAACTAACATTTAATAAAATTATGAAGTTTCAAAAATCGGATTATTTACAAAAAAATATAGCAAAACAAAGCGGTTAGACAGTACGATAAGCGTAGAACAGATCAAAATCCCTGATCAAAACAAACGTACATAAATAAAACATGTGCACAGTTTGAGATGTGTTGAGTTGTTGACTCCCTTCTTTAGTGGGGTTAAATAAAATAAACATGGGTGTTAGAAAAAATCATTGAACATCGAGAAACTGTAGCTGTATTTTGAAACCGAAAGTAAGGGAAAATATGTCTGCTTACGTTACGTTTAAAGGAGAAGTGAGGTTTGTTTACATTTAACTGAGGACAAGTGGCAGTCAGCATTTACGTTTTTAATTGCTGCGGGGGTAATTTTCGTCCGATTTCCATGGGGTTTGTTTTAAAATGTTCCTAACATTCTGAATTATTTTTTAAAAATAATTTTGAAAATTCGATTTTTTGAAGGTTCAAAGGTCCTTACGTTATGTAACTGAAGTAACTGAAAGAAGTAACTGAACGAAATTAAGAACAAGCAAAGTTAGCCCCAAAACAGTAAAAAGTATCTGGTTTAAATTAAAGGACCTTAATTATTATTTCTTATTTAAGAATATAAAAGTAAAAGGCAAAGTACATTTTACCTTTTTGTTTAAATTGCAAAGATACTTAGATTTCTCTAATTTGTGCAGGTAAGTTATTCCATACATTGATTCGTGTGTATTGTTTTTGAGCCTGGCACTGAGATCTTTCAGTGATAGAGAACTGGTAATTTCTAATTATGAAGCTAAATATTTTAATGAAATAAATGAGTAAATTATAATTCTCAGGCCTGCCTCTCAGTGGAGGGGAAATGGAAATTATAGTCCATGAAACTAGAATTTTTGAAAGAGGTGTCCATAAATTATTAGTCAAAACCCAGTGTTCTGTTTTAGGAGCCTAAATATTCCAATCAAGGTATCTATAAATTGGTAATCCTCAGATCTATCTCTCAGTGGAGGGGAACTGGAAATTCTAGTTCATGAAGCAAAAGAGTTCTGTTTCAGGAAACTAAATATTCTATTCAAAGTATCTATAAATTCTAGTTCTTAAAACCAGAATTTCCAGTTGTGAGATCTAGAATTATTTTCAAAACCTAGAAATTCTAATCCCAAATACAATTTTTCTAGTTCAGGGAACTAGAAGATTCTGGGTACCTGGTTCGGAATATTTAACTAACTGTCTCGTTCATTGATCTATAATTTATAGGGATCACATAGTCCTAGAATTTCTAGTTCCCCCAATTATTTTCTAGATGTCAGAGGCATGTTTTTTTTTCAGTGTATTTCGGTTGATTGTGTGAATGTTGTGTTGTGTTGTTAGTGTGAATGTGTTTTCCTTGCGCGTTTCTTCAACCCGTTGCAGTATAGCATCCTCCTGTGTTACGGTCAGATCACTATGCATAACTCAATATCATGACGACTGTTTTTCGGTCAGTGTTACCTTATTTTGTAGTTTGATGTCCAGAGTAAAGATGACTTTGGAGAAGAAAAACAGCTTGTGGGCTAATGGCACGGTTCCTGTCGGTTCGAATGAAAAGGCCTAGCATGATTATTTCCGATGGCCGATCCCGATCAATGAGATAGATGTAGTGCATTACCTTAATTCGGTACTTCATTGTGAAAATAGCGTAAAAATATTAAATAATAAACTAAATTAAAATAAAAAGGGCGAAAGCATAATGAACAAGTGGGAATAATACCGTAAGCGGGTGTCCGTTGAGTTGGCGACTTTTTTTGTTGCCAACTTCCAACCTTGGCGACTTTTTTTTCGCGCCAATTAAAACATAAACATACGTTGACACATAAGTAACAAAATTAACCCAAAACTACAATACCAAGAGTTTTGAAGACATTTATAAAATATTAGTAATTTAACTGAAGTAAATACTTTCTGTTGAGAAATTTTCAAAATACGCTGCTTTTCAACTTCAAATCGTTATTGACAAATTCGACTTTTTAAAAGTGTGTAATTATTCCCCTTGAGATTAATAATATGTTTTTATAATGGATTAAAGTCACAAGTTTTTAAAATTGAGTTAAACAAATGTCATAAAAAAACTAAATTTTTTAAATTTGAATATGCGAAAATATAGGCCAATGATGTATGCAAGGAAAAACTTTTCATGCTTCTTGCCTTTCAACTTTAATGAAGTGCTTCCATAGTTAAAAAACTTCAGCTTCTTGAAAAGTGACCAGCTGCATTTTAGCCTTGAGGCATAAGAGTAAATAATATTTATGCCCCTAAGGTCAAAACATAGCTAAATAAATTGACTACCTTCCTCAGATGATTTCCTAAAACTGATAATGAAACAATGACTATATAGACATGCACCATTTTTTTCTTATATATTATTTTTCATGCATGAAACATTTTTTGTATCTTAATGAGTGTAATATAAGCATATTTTAATATTAACCCTCCAAGCGGCTGAGACGTAAAATCCCGTCATCTGTAAACGTTGTTCAAAGCGGCTGAGACATAATTTTCTGCTCCTTTTTTTCTGCTTTGAAAGCGGCTGTGACATAAAATCCCGTTACTGCTTACCCCCACTCACCAAAACACCTGTGACACTTAGATTGATGGGTTGCAAAGGAGGGGAGAGAGCACAATGGCCAAGACACGCCTACGATACTTTAATTGCAGCTTTCAACCCCCCAGAAAATTATTTACAGATGTGGTGATCATACCTATTCTAACTAAAGAAGAGACAGGCCGAATGATTTCGATATTTTTTCAGACAAGTAATCGTTTGAACCGGAGTCCCTTCTAAGCATGGTCGGGCACGGGAAATAAGTTTGAATATTTCGTAGTTTTCAAAGATCTCCAGGATACTTTTTCATTTATAATAATTTTAAATGTTTAATGAAAATAAGAAATTTTGAATAAATATTTTACTTCTTTCAAATTTTATCTTAAAAGGAAAAGCTGTTGCCCTGAATACAACAAAACAGTTGGCATAAAAAAAAAACATATTTTATTAGAAGAGACCGTTTTAACATATATGGAGTCTTGGGCACACATGCTTACGGATGTAGAGGGGCTTTAAAGAAATGTATTGCATATTATTATTTAAATAAATACAAATTTACATGTCATAAACCACTCCTGTATAAATATTAACTCTGTAATTATCCTATTATATAGTTACGCTGATCCGTGATTCACTCTCTAACAAATCCGGTCCCGCCACTTCCAAACAGAACTTTTACCGTCATTAATCCAATCAGATTAAAAAGTTACTGTGTAAAACTTTAATGAAATTCATACAATTCGTGCGATCGGCTTGAAAAATTTCATAATTATGTAAAATATATAGATATAAACGATCTGCACTATTTTAAAAATCTGAAAATCCACCCTCTCTCTTATTTTTAAGCGATTTTCAGCTTTATTTTATTGCGCATTTAATCGCGTTAAGTGTCCAGTAAAATCAAAATCAAACGTCAATAACAGAGCTTGATCCGTGATTAAGTCCGTGATTAAATTACAAGACAGTCGGAACACGTACTCAACTTCCCTCACTATTTTTAGGAGAGTCCAATGTCACTTAGGTTAAATGTTTATCTTACATTTCATTGTTTACATCAATAATACTATAAGGACGTTTTGGCAACCAACTATGTTTCAATTTAATGAACTAACTCATTATGTAGAAGTTGTCTTTATTTTATAACACCAGACAACTTCTACATAATGCGTTAGTTCATTAAAATTGGAATGATAAAAATAATATTCTTGAAACATTAGAAGCCAAAAAGTCCTTATAGTATTTTTCATGTAAACAATGAAATGTAAGGTAAATATTTAATCAAAGTGACATTGGGCCCTCCTAAAAATAGTGAGGAAAGTTGAGTATGTGTCCAGACTGTATTGCTGTAAACTAGGCTTCAGTTATTGATGTTTGAGTTTGATTTTACTGGAAAATTAACACGATTAAATGCGCGATCAAATTTATCAGTAAAGCTCTATTCCGTCCTAAAGATTAAAGCAAAATTAAAATAACTAGTTGAAAAGAACAGTTGTCTAAGATAAAATAAAATTAAATCCCAGTTGGATTCAGTGGTGATGATTCCACTTCTATGATCTGTGGGCCTCCAACCATGGTCCAGTACACAAGGGGCTGAAAATGGTAGTTGGCTGAAGAGTAAAAGTCTAGGGTTCTGGGCTACCGCGCGGCTGTCGATCTAACGGTCTGGGGTTTCGGGCGGTTTCGCTAGATGTCTATCGTGAATACGCGGAAGAACACCTGAAAAAGTCCTCCGACCAAGGCATTCCGACTTGGCAGATACCCTGAGTGCAGGCTTGCAATAAATGCACTACACTACTCTCTATGATCTGTGAGGTTTCCCTGCTCACCTAGGTCTTTGAATAATCTGCCGGTTTAGCGGAGTGTTCAAAGATCCACGCTAAGAAATTGCACATGTAAGAGAAGAGGAATCTTCTCAAAATCGCATTTTCAGTAATGAATGATGAGAGCAACCATCCTAAACCTGGTTTCAGACGATAAGTATTATTTAATCAAAATTTTAAATTTATAAAGATCCATTTTTCTTACAAAATTTCTCGCATGTAGCCTCCTGCCGTTGAAACTTTTCAGGATTCTCCACTGTCTTAGTTTTACCCTAACTACAACATCTTTCCAGAAAAAATAACTTCCCACAATGAACTGCAAAATTTTTGTTGTTGTTGTGTTGGTGTTATGTGTGTGTGTGTGTGTGTGTGTCAGTTCATTTATGTTAAGATGTATACATGGTAGAAAAACTTTTCAACCTGTAAAGAATTAAAGAAATTGCTACGTAAAGAAATACACAGAAATAGAACAATTTGTATAAAGCCAAAATTTTTATCTGAGATTTCGAGACATTTAAACTTATACCGGCTCACATCGAAAGCGTCAGTTTGTCATCGATTTATTATTTTATTAATGTTGCTTTTAATTGAACAATACGAATTTCAATTTCTATTTTTATTCTATATTAGCTGATGTACCCGCTCATCACACGGGAATAGAGATTACTTTAACAATTGGTTAAACTAAGCTGCCAAATAGGCGAAAAAGTAAATAAATAAAATTTACAATTACCTAAATTAAAAAAGAAAGATTAATTTTAGTGTAACTGTTTGAAATATGAAGTTCAAATCGAAGTGATGTTGCAAATCAAAGCCATCATATACAAGCACATGGAGGGAGAGAGGGGGTTTTCGTTTGATTATTTTGAGAAATCGCAAAATTATTAAATGTTTAATTCGATTTTCAAGTAATTTATTTTTACATATACATAACATGTTATAACTAGCTGCGTACCAGTTCTTCACGACGAAGAACGTAATGATTTTTTTTTACACATGCATTTTAAATTATTCCAGCTATACAGAAACTGAAAAAATGCAGAAAACTTTTACTCGAACCTAGCGTTATGGATATTAAAATATGCTGTCATAGCTAGCTCAATTGTCATACGATGACCCAAAAGCTATATTGGCAGTGTTAACGATCGGGTGACAACCCTTTCTTCTTTCAATACACATAAATTAGAAAAATGTTTTAGTTAATTAAGTAATTTAATTTTTTCTATTCATCCTAAAATAAATTTTTAAGGAGTCGTAATAACCTGGTGTGCAGAAAGTGAAAGGATTCGTTTCCACATCTCGGCTGATCAAAAACCGCTATATGTACATGGCGCAAACGTGAACGATAAATCTGTGGGTCCGCAGCTCCTCTAGCTGTATATAGGCTGGTATACGGACGAGAGTTGCGGATCCGAATATAACATCCTTTTGGGTGATGCCCTACACTAAAAAAAATTTTGTGGATTACTAAGAAATCTCTTTGAAACAAAGATGCTATAACTTTTCTTAGTATTGCTGCTAAATAAAGTCATGTAAATCAATTGGCAAACATGGCTTTATTTAGTAGTAATACTAAGAAAAGTTATGGCATCATACTAAAAAAATCTGGAGTGCCTCCACTCGACTTTCTGAAGACTTACGATTAGATCATTACCAAACATTTAAATAAATTTTAATCGATGAATAATTCAAACATATATACCAAATTGAAACTCAATCGAATGCACCATTTAAACGACAGCATACTTTCAAGACTTTCTCCCCATATACTATAATGTCAAAGAAATCTTTGTCGTAGCCCTGTAGAAAAACTATAAGTCCTATATACACCAAAATCACACACACACACACATCTCGTAAAAACAGCATAAATAAATTCAGAAGACCTCAAAATGTGTAAATACATCAAAGTCTCGAAATCGAATTTTTTCATGATTACAATACTTTCCTTACATTTTACATGTTCGGAAAGTAACAAGTAATGGAATCATTGTTTCCTAGAGATTTCTTGGTAATCAACTGATTTTTTTTAAGAGTGTAAATTGTAGGGAAAAAAAGATTCTCGACGATCCCCAAGTCTGGCATAATAGCTATAAATCAGTCCCGTACTGCTAAGCTGTCAGTATTCGGCTATTAAAAAAAAAAAAAAAAAAAAAAAAAAAAAATCAAATTATTAAGCAGAAAGGCTTAATTTAAAATGCAGACTTTTTCTAAGAAGGAAAGCGTTCCAAATGAGTTAAAAGGTTAACTCTACCAAATTATATGTCATAATCTAAGTAGGTTTGCAAATTTTTGCGATTTTAAATCGTTTGAAATAGCTTCTCGAAATTATTAAATTTCTACTTCTTTTAAGATTATTAAAACGAATAAATTGTTTTCGCCTAAATAAAGCATTGATATAAGGATTAATATTTATTAAGCATTTCAGTGGTCCAATTCCGAAGGATTTTTTTTTTTTTTTTTTTTTGGATTACATGTGGGAATGGCGCCAGTTGTACGTCATACATTTAAAATTGACAAAAATTTGTACTCATGTTTTTTAAGCATTACCGTTGATAAATTAACAGCGCTTCGCTTTTGATTACTCCCTCTAACTGCATAAAGATGCGCAAAATGATAGAGAGAAGACGTAGGCGACCTTAAAATTTTGAAAATCCACCAGTTTCCCCAAAAATACTAAAATTCAGAGCCTTATTATCGCATGGGAAAATCGGGACTTTGTAAAGGGCCCCCAATTTCAAATGTTCTGAAATAGTCTTCTTTTATATCAAAATTTTTTAAAAAATAAAAATAAAATTCATGGATGGGGCCCCCAAAATTCATCAATGTCCGGGCCCCTGTTGGTCATAATCAGGCCCTGCTTAAATTTAGCAATTTAAGTCGCTAAAATTATTAAATATAGATAATTTAAATTGAATTAAATTCATTTAATTCAATTTAAGTCAATGCGCCAGTGGGTCCTAATCTTGCGCGCAAAACTTGGTATAAGCGCTGAGCATTCAAATAATACAATATATTCACATAAAAACGATCCAAAAGAATTACTTTCAATAAACTTCTGCCGCAAGAATTTATGAAACTTCAAATTTCAGTCAAAATCGAAAATTTTCAGATTTTGGTCTTATAAATCTAAAAGCGCATTCAACTTGCGTCAACTATACATGCATTTTTTTATAAGTTCTAATACATGTCTTTCAAAGGACACCTCTTTTGCCTTAGCAACTTGAAGGTGCAAGCTATGGTTAAGCCTTAAAAATGACCAAAAAAAAAAAGAAAATTTTGTGTTTTTGTGACCTTCAGTGACTTTGCGTCGATAATCTGCCACAGATTTCTCATATATTTCATGAAGTTCTATCGTCTAACATTATACATGTGAAATAAATATCATGGCAAGTTGTCCCCCAAAGAGTTTTTGAACACAGCATTATCTATGTCTGAGAAAAACGCCCACTTTTGTGTGCTGCACGGACTTTTTTACAGGCCCGTAGCCAAAGGGGTGCCAGGTGGGGCTGAGCCCCACCTCCCCTAGAAAATTTCACATAAAAAAAGTTTAATGCAGATGCTTTGAAAAATTTTTGTATATAAGGTAAAGTTATCAAAGTTTTATATATGGCAAAGTTTTTCTTTGTAATGCTCTGTCATTTTTGTTTTGTGTTCTCATCTTCCAAATATGATCCAAAGATGACAACTTTAAATCCATTCTGTTTAAGCCAAGGAACTTTTACTTCTTGGAAGCCGTTTGGACTTTTCAGAATTTATTTAATTATAAACTTATGCTATTATTTAATGAATAGAAATATAGATAAAAATGTTATCATTCAAAAAAATATAGAATGCCACCCCACTTAAGTTAGGGTCCCCCCCCTGAAAAAAAGAAGGTGCCCCCTGAATAGAAAATCTGGCTACGGGTCTGCTTTTTTAGTGGGCCATAAAAGATGAACAACTTCACTTTGAGACAAAATATTCTGGATTTGCTACATTAATAAGATTAATAACAACTGGGAATTTTTTGGTAAAAATCTCAGATGGCATGAATCCTAGGTGTGTTACTTTCTCAGATTTGTGCTCTTAATTTTTCTTGGAATTTTTTCGCATATGCAGAACATAAATAAAGTTCTTTAAAAACGTTTATTATCTAACAAAGATTAATATAGATATTTCATTTAACAAATTTATTAAACAAGTCCTTTAAATGAAGCATCGAAGAATTTTTAATTTTTATTTTTCTCGAACGCTTGACATAATTTAAATGAAAGCTTTATTACCTTACACTCAAGTACATTATACTCTCTCTCTCTCTCTCTCTCTCTTTTAACTGTCATATTTTTTGCATTACAACTTCAAAAATGATCGAGTGAAAGCCAAATTTCCTATTTCTCTTTCCTAACTAACTGTATAAACTTTTATGAAAAAATGCACAGTTCGAAGAAAATATAAGAAATAATAATTATATGGAACACTTTGTACATTTTATGAAGGACAGCGTCTTATATAAGGTTCAGGCAAATGGGATATATCTGACATTGGACACTTTATTGAAAATATGTACAAGGGGTCTTGTCGCATAATCGGGGCTGTGTCCAGGGCCTCATCTTGAAAGGGGCCCATTAGATATATTATTTTTCGTTCATTTCTATTAAAGCTTCATAAAGAAATTTTTCAGATAAAGAAGTATAGTAAAAAGATAATCACTAATTTTACTATTTTTAGAGCACAAGCGTCACTCTCACTACCTGCTCATTATGAGAGGGGACAAAAAACAAAATATCTCTTTTTCCAATCTTCATCAGACAAAAATCTGGCTCTGGGTGAGTGTACATGTAAGCCACCGAGAAAAGAACTTTGGTTTCCTAAAACGTTGCGTAGATTCCCGAGTATTTAGGGGGGAAAGAGGTGAGGGAGACCAGTTGGTCAGATTCACCGGACATGTGCTCCTACAATACAAAGTATTTTATCAGGCGGTAGGTAGGTTGTCACGTCGGCAGTTTGTTAATTACCTTGTTCCCCACGCCTTCCATGCGGAAATGGGGGGAAGCAGGTTTTTCTTGTGCATTTTCGAGAGATACAGGTCCCATACACTGGAACTTTTTTGAAGTTATCACTAGGCAAACTCCAGGCCGCTCGGAGGGTTAAAAATAATATCACATTTTATAAAATTTCCATGCTTGGCCCGAAAAGGATTAATTTTGGCTTAAAATGTTCGCATATAAAGATGAATTAAAGAAAAGAAAGAGGAGAAAAACAGAGTTTCAAATTTTTGTAGTTGAAAAAACATGCATTAGAGAGGAAATATGAATAAATAAATTTGGCTTAAGTCTATAGCTGAACCTCAAACTTATTAAATCAAGGAAAATATTCAAATATATCATGGGGGATAACAACTTTCAAAATTATCCACAAATACCTAATTTTCGACTTTCTACATATCCCATGTTTGCTATCCTATAAAAAATTGTACATTTTAAAATAATACACGAAAACGAGACTATTTTCACAAATTCACAAACACAGGACCCTGGTAAGAAGATCTTCATTGAATGGTAATTTCAAATTCACAAAGTTTTGAGTTAAATTTTCAGTTTCACAAAAACAGGACTTTGAAAAGTCTGGACCGACCCATGTATTATAAGATCCAGATTCATTAAGCACATAATAGCATGACTTAACAAGTAAAGGATAAAGCTATTAAAATAATCTCAGAAATAAGGATTTATGTACTTAATATAGATATTAATTGTACACATTTTCATACTTATGCTAATGTTTACCACAGGACATATATTCCCAGATATATAGCGTAATGTATATATATATATATATACACACACACACGCACATAATATATAAGAAGGTATGTTTTTGTCATCAGTGAAGAAAACTGCTAGCAACACTCGGAAAATCACATTTTTAGAACAATGGCAAAAAAAAAAGATCTGCTGTATTTATTTTAGTTTAATGTAATATAATATAGTTCATTTTATATAAATAAGAGAAAACATTCAGTATAATTTATCAGCATAATACATTAGACTTAACTAACAAAAGC
The DNA here is from genome assembly GCA_038373885.1 of Cheiracanthium punctorium. Taxonomy (NCBI): domain Eukaryota; kingdom Metazoa; phylum Arthropoda; class Arachnida; order Araneae; family Cheiracanthiidae; genus Cheiracanthium; species Cheiracanthium punctorium. The sequence goes on along the minus strand of JAWZYV010015392.1, from coordinate 147,230 downwards.
ATACAGCAATAAAAATAATCTTGCTCTATTATGCATCCTAAAAATAAACTATTAATAAATATTAATGTGTATATAATAATTATAAATATCTTTATGCACATGTTAATGTTTACTACAGCACATGCATTTGCACAAACATGAATCTTAATAATGAATAATGTTACAAGCACAAAACTCTCAGAGATAGTTGTTTTGTGTTCAATAAAAGTTTTTCAATTTTCATAAGGAGTTTTTTTTATGCGTGTTCAGTTACATCATTTCCTAACTTTGTAAAAGTAAACACATTAACTGAATTATCATAATTAGCAGTTTTGATGCCAAATAGATCTTTCAAGTTTTAAACAAGTCTTACAATTTTTTTTTACAAAACGAAATCGGAACTGGTGCAATGCTCTAAACGATCCTTAAAATTTTGTGTTGCATTAAATTCGATACTGTACAGGCATACACTTACAAAGATTAAGATATCATTGTAAAACATTGTAGGAAAGATGTAATTAAACTCAGAAATTAAGCCATGTGTACAGTTTGAAAACTGTATTCTACGCGATCTACACATATGTTATACACACGCAAATATACCAAGTTTAAAATAATATAAATATGCATTTTATATACCAATTAATCAGTCAAAAGTAAATATAATAAGATTAAAACAAAACATACCTTAGAATGTTGTGCTGGCGTAAAATCCTTTCTTAGGATCACTTTCAGCCACTTTTTTAAAAGTTTTCTTGTAGTGGAAATCCAAATAATTGTACTTTTAGGGTTCCCGAATAATTACCGCGGAACATAGGAACACGGCAAACACACACCATTTTATATATTGCGAAATACACTTTACACTGAAAAATGAAGAACAGATGCGAAACACGAGGCTCTAACTTTGTCGAAAAATATTAGCACGTGCACGCAAGTGAAAATACTCGCCGGAACCTGTTGAAGAATCGCGGGAATGTTGTCACACCAGTCGTACGTCAGAAACCCCCGAAAACAGGTACAACGATAATCAAGAGTAGTTCTTACCCAGTCTGTGTGACGTCACATCGTTTAAAGGGACCCGTGTCGTGGCCTTCCCCTCTAGAGGGCGTTGGTATGGCTCGGGGCCACGCGAGGTCAAGCAAGTTCCCAGTTTTTTCCTGAAACTGGTTTATCTGCCGGGTGTCTGTTGTGACGTCACAGTCCTTCTTCCGAACTTGTATTACGGCCGTCAACCCCGATAGCTTATATCGGAGTTGACGTTACGGCCCGGTAAAGGAAACTTGCTTGATCTCGCGTGGTCCCGGTCTCTTTTACTTTTTTAGTTTACTGTTTCTGTGATGCTTAACACCTTTAGTAATTAGAATAATAAAAATAAAATTAATTTAAGAATTAGCATTTTCAAAGAAAAGTTGTATTCTCCAGACCTTCCAAAATATTCTGTTTCAGAAAAAAAAAAGAAAAAGAAAAAAAAAAAAATGATTGTTTACATTTTGCAAATATAGCATTATTACAATCAGTAAGTCACATTTCAGTCATTCTGCAAGCTACATTTATTTATATCCATTTACTATAATTAAAATAAATTAATTTCACCTCCGATTTCTATACTAATCCTATGGACTAAGCGCTCGAGAAAGGGTGTCTGCTGTGACGTCACGAAGAGCAAGGTTTTCTAGTTTCGGCCCGGTCGTCAACCCCGATAGATAGCTTTGCTTTCGTCATGAGCTTCTATGGTTGCTGTGAGGGGTCTTATATCGGAGTTGACGGCCCGGTAGAGGAAACTTGCTATTGCTATCTCGCGTGGCCCCGTATGGCTCCGACGAGGCGAGCAAACTGACTTTGTTTTGAGTAAAAGATAAGTAACAGCGACTCGTACAAATATTAATTAGGAAAACTTAATTGAAAAGCCTAAACAGGGTTTTTATATTACATATATACATAGTCTTGTGATGCCGAGTCACAAGGATTCACCATATTGGGAAAATAAATATATGATAGTTAAAAAAAGTATTGAAAATTACAAATTTTCAGCTCGATCGCATAATAGGAAGTATGGTATATATATATATATATATATATATATATATATATATATATATATAACACAAACAGTGAGACGAAGAGCTTAGAATGATGAAGACTGAATACATTTTCAGTCGAAACGATCGTATCTTGTTATAAGTGTCCTTTTATGTGTGTTTTTTCACAAAGTTTTTATTTACTTTAACGTTTAACACCAGTGTTTTGAGTGTTTTTTCCATACCTAGAATGTATAGCTGTTTGAATATCAGTTGTACAGAAATTGAGAAGAATAATTTACCTTTCAAAAAATCACTAAAAATTAATAATTTAAGCTAGACATAACGACTTTATCGTTTTTAGAATCAAAAGAATTTTCCAAGGGTGTAATAATAAAAAATTGCCGAAAAATAATCAAGCAGATACAAGCTGATACGTGCGAGATAACCCAATTTTTGGGAAAATAAATATATGATAGTTAAAGTATTGAAAATTACAAATTTTCAGTTCGATCGCATAATAGGAAGTGGAGTAAAATTCATAAGCAAATTTTAAGCTGGAATGACATACATAGTTAATTAAAAACTTGAAAAGTAAATTATGACTAATTTTTTTTTTTTGTTTTTAACAAAAAAATATTTATGATAACTATATTATAATCACGGCATGTTTTTTTTTTATAGTCGCAGATGAAAATGCTAAACATTAATAAGAAACGTTGGGCAGAAGCTTAGAGCATATTAATTTTCAATATAAAGTGGAATTTATTTTTCAACCCAGTAATATTTTTTATATTTTAAGTACTTAAAATAATGATTCTTACTCTCTTCTAGGACTTTTTTGTTCTATTTCAATATTTCAAATATAGAATGATATATGTATCTCACTTTTTTATGAATGGTAGATTATAATAATTTAGCGCCTGGCAAACAAGGAAATAATATTTTTCCTTATGCTCGGTACAAGAAAATTAATGATGATAAGGATTATCTTGGATCGAAAGCCTGCGACTTATCATCACCTACTAATATACATCAATTGCCTACTCTTAAATTTATAAAATGCACATCTTCTCGCTGTAAAACTTGTCCTTTAGCTGATACTACAAATATTTGTAATAGTCGGTCTAATTTAAGCACGTTTTGCAAAGTATACAACTGTATCTATATGTTAACCTGTAATCAATGTAAAATAGCTTATATTGGCCAAACTAGTAATCCTTTACACCTTCGTATTAATCTACATCGAAATCATGTTAAGAACTATCCTAGTAATCTTTCTGGTAATAACTTTGAGTATGAACATTTTCATATGCATGGGTTCAATAATATTAATATCACTATTCTATCTATAAAGAAGAACCATAATGAACGTTTATTTTTAGAAAACTACTTCATCCAATTTCATAATACTAGTTATCCGTATGGTCTAAACCAATTAGTACATAATAAACAATTAATATATTATACTAGCACTACTAACATAAATAAATATTCTCCAATCTATAATACTTTAAACTTCTCTATATATAATAAAACAATTAGAACTTCTAGAGGTAAACGTAAAAAGTGAAATAGTCCTAAGTATTCTAATAGTTATATAAAATCTGCTATTTTAAAATTATATAATTACTATACCAGTACTTATAATTGGATTAATATACGTACTTTCATTTACTCCATTAAAAAGAAACTTTTAGTTAAGTATTTTTCTATTTTTTCAAATCTTAACATTTCTGGACATTTTTCTCACCTATTCTTCGATCTCATTGTTGCACGAGCCACTGCACTTACCGTAAACCTAACCAATAAAAGTAATAATACACCTTCTAATTCTAACTTATTAATTACTTTCACAAATCCTGCATTCAATAACTTAAACTTCAATACAATATTTTCTAATAATAACACTTACTTTCCCATCAAAAATGTCATTATTAAAAAGTCCTTTAAATATCCCCTACCCTTTGGTAGGAAACTATTTAACTATAACTCCTTTTCAAAAACATATAACCCTTCTGATACACCACCCTGTATATGCAATGATAATCACTATAGGAACTTCATTAATAGGGATTATGGACACATCATTACTGGAGATCTAGCTATCGTAAAAGATATTAGGCTAAAAAAACTCATGCAGAAGGGCTCTAAACACCGTATTCCTTCAAAACACTCTCTTAGTGGCATTGTAACACAATTCACATATGATTTAGATTTTTACATATATAATACTGCCTTAAAATACAGCACTCCTATTGAAGCCTTCACTACCTGGAAAGTAAAAGTACTTTCATTCTTTAAGCAAAATATTGCTAAATATGTAAAATATAGTTCTCCTGTCAATAGTCAATTTCATACACAAATAGACTTTATAAAACAGTATTTCATAATTACTTATGTAGATAAATCATCCAATAACTATGCCTTTATTTGCAAACAGTTATATCATAGCTTGTTAGCCTCTACAATTGTAAATAACAGTATCTATTCCTCTACTAATTTGTCTACTGTAGTTTGTAACAAAAAAATTCTGGCTTTTTATAAACTTCTCAACCTACAACATAATAATCTACACTATCCTTATATTGTACTAATCCCTAAATTTCATAAATCGCCTTTAAAGTTTCGAACTGTTACAATAGGATGTAATACATATAGCAATGTAGCAAGTAAACTTCTATTAAAGATACTGTCTGTTATGCATGAGTATTATATAAAACGTAATGATTACTCTATCTCTATAGGAAATAGTTATGATCTACGCAATACAATATGTACTATTAGTAATATTACCTCTTTATATACCTATGATTTTAAAGATCTATTCAACAATATTCCTCTTGACGACCTTTACAATGTAATTAATGAATTATTTGAAACTTGTGTTAACAATATTCAGCTCCCTTCCCATGTTGATGTAACATATTTCAGTTGTCTATCTAAATTTATTATCTATAATAATTTTATTCTACATAACAATAAAATATATCTACAAAATCATGGTATACCACAAGGTGGTTCAGCATCTAGCTACCTTGCAGATCTTTACTTATATTACTATGAAAAAGAATATACTAATACACACATCATTCTTAAACGATATATAGATGATATCTTACTTGTAAACACTACTACTAATAATAACATTATCTTCCCCATAAAATATCCATCTGCTCTGGAATTAATTAAAAATGATATGCTTAACAATTCTGTTAGTTTTCTAGATCTAAGTATCTCCATCACTCCTAGAAATAGCCTTAGTTTCAATATATATGATAAGCGTAAAGATTTTAGCTTTAAAGTAAATAGCTTTACTCATTTTTCCTCCTGCTTACATAAATCTGTATTTCGCAGTATCATCTATAATCACTGCTGTAGAATCAAGTTTCTATGTTCTGATGATTTCAAAGTCTCCAATTTTAAATCTCTATTTCTGTCAGCTAGACAATACAACTATCCCACTAAGTTCCTAAAATCCATTATATACAATTCTTGAAAATGATGTGTCTAATGTCTTTGTTAATTTACTGGAGGTTGGGTGGGGTTTTGGTTTTAAGGTTGTAATTGGATGGTTGGGTTGGGCGGAGGAAGTTTTTCTCTTATATATATATATAAAAAAAAAGTAATATGTTTAAAAACAATTTGGATGTGTTTATGCATGCATATATATATCTGGAGGATTTAAAAAAAAAAAAAAAAAAAAAAAAAAAAAAAAAAAAAAAAATTCCTATATTGTGATTATTCTGTACTAAACATTATTTTTTTCTTATTTACTAGATTAATCTTCTGTCATACAATAACTTATTATACATACTTAGTCAATAATAATAATCATTATATTTTTTAAACAATATGTTATATTTAATTTTGCTATAATATTTATTTTATTCAATCTTTTAAATTTATTATTATTCAATATATATTTATTATATTAATATACCTGGATATTCTTAAAATTTAATAATATTACCTATTAGTATTTGGCAACTCCTAAACTTTCTTCTTTCCACTTTTACACATTTATTTAGTGGCAACACCATTTTTCACTTTTTACAATTCTTAGCATTGGCAACACATATCAACTGTTCAAAATAAATTTCCATGTGCTCAAGGTATGGTATGTAAAATTATCTTTCTAATTTTTGTTATCTTTTTGATTTCTTCTTTCCTTTATATAGTAGGGTAGGGCCCAGATGTGTGGAGTTAATATCTCTTCTGATATGCCACACAACCGAAACCCTACTATTTGGTTTACTGTAAATTATAATCCACTGTTTGTGGTCCCTGAAGATGGTGACAGTGGTTATAATTTCCGTTCCATTATACTATCACAATAATTCTTGCACTTTATTTGGATTCAAAATCTGGTTTCTAATTCTTGATAATAGCTGTTACTTTTATACGAGATATGTCTTATTTGTAGTATGTTTTGTGTTTTACTTGTTAGTTATATACATATATATATATATATATATATATATATATATACCGGGTGTCCAGAAAAGGACTCCCTGATTTCAAAATTAAATATCTCGAAATCAAAGATCGATAGAGGAATGCAGTAAACGGTATGTTTATTGTGAAAGCTGTAAGAATTTTATACAGCAGTTTGAAATAATAGTTACAAAAGCTGCTAACAGATGGCGCTGTACGCTGTACAGCTCATTATCAGTATACATAAATGAAATAATCGTATGAAAACATTCTTTGCAAAAAATCACATCACAATGTTTTCAAAATGATCACCATTGGCACTACAGAGGTGGCGCAAACGAAGAATGAAATTTGGCATCACATTTCGTAGTGTCTCAACAGAAATGGATTCACATGCCACACAGATCGCCGATTCAAGCTCGTCCAGCGTGGCGGGATGCTTCGGGTAGACAATGTCTTTCAATGTGCCCCCACAAAAAATAGTCACAGGGAGTCAAATCCGGCGAATATGGAGTCAAATCCGGCCAATCCATGCCTGCACCAGTAAATTTGGGATATTCTAAAGCAATGACTCGATTCTCGAAGTATTCATCAAGAAAGCGAAACACTTGTTCGGTACGATGTGGTCGGGCTCCATCTTGCATAAACAATTCAGTACGTGGTCGATCCTCTAGCACTTCCTGTATGGCGACAAATTGTTCCAAAATTGCACCGTAACGTTCACTAGTGACCGTTTCTCGAATGAAAAAAGGCCCAATGCCTCTGCTGCATACTGCAGCCCACACAGTAACTTTAGGAGAATACAGGGGTTTCGCTTCACACCAATATGGATTTTCGGAACCCCAAAATCGCCAGTTCCGTTTATTCACGAATCCATTCAGGTGGAAATGTGCTTCATCTGTAAACCAGATGCAGCCAATCATTGTGAGCATCTGATTAGCAAAGTCAACCCTTTGTTGTACAGCTCGTATGGGTGGGTATGGCCTGGTGAGTTTGAATTTTGAATGGAAACATGTGTAGGCTCTTTCTCAGTATTTTATGCGTGCTGGAACGCTTCAAACCAGTCTCAGATGCAATTCTACGGACGGATGACATTGCATTTTGCTGAATAATTCCAGAAACTGTGTCGACATTTGCAGGCGTAACTGCAGTTTGCTTGCGGCCAACATTCCCCACTAGATCATCAGTTACGCTGCCTGTTCGTTGAAATTTGGCGAAGAGCGTACGAATGGTTTTCGCATCGGGTCCTTTTGGAACATTAAATCGTGCTTGAAAACTGCGCCTTGTTGCCGTAGGATTCTCTTTTAACCTGTGGTACTCTAGCACCAGAAAAACGCGTTGTTCAATGGAGTACATGGTTTTAATTTCTTTCTTCGGTACGCTAACGTCCTTTCATGCTTCCATAGTGGAACTGATCGTTCCATGCTTCGGATCGCTATTTATACTAGGCATTACGTATGGCGATTACAGCGCCATCTGTTAGCAGCTTTTGTAACTATTATTTCAAATTGCTGTATAAAATTCTTACAGCTTTCACAATAAACATACCGTTTACTGCATTCCTCTATCGATCTTTTTTCGAGATATTTAATTTTGAAATCAGGGAGTCCTTTTCTGGACACCCAGTATATATGTATGTATGTATATTTAATTCGTACTCATAGTACTTGTACTTCGTACAATAGTCCTAAACTTATTGCCAGTTTTTGAATAGACACAATAATTAGACTAAACAGAAATTTTACTTTCACTGTTAAACTGCTTACAGTTTTGCGGTTTCAAGCATGAATTTTATGAATATATTTAAAGATTTATAAATATGTTTTTATAGAAATGTTAAATTTTTGATTCATTTTACCCAATTAAAAAATTCTTTTAAACTTTGTGAGGTCTAAATCATGTTTCTAATCAAGTTTTCCCTGTTCTGACCCTCAAAAGTCCCTGTTAAGTAGTACACTAAATTTGCACGATTGAAACAAGAGGCAAATACCAGATTCGATAAAAATTAAGGTACGCAAATATGAAATTGCATTTGCGCGGTTATATTTAGAGGCATGCTGATGTTTATTTAGTGTTAATCATGAAAAGTGGAAAGTAGTAAAAAAAATTATTAAGTTTCTTGAGGTAAAATATTTTTTAATGTACTAATCTATAAATATAAAAATTATTTTTAATTTTTACTGCTCGTTTTTAGACATAAATTAGATGTAAAAGGAGTGAAAACATTTTAAAATAATTTTATTTTAAACATAAATTAACTTTTATATTTGAGACATAATTCTCAATTAGAGAATATAGAATCAAGAAATGAGATTTCTTTGTCCTTGCTTGGACTTTATAAATTAGTCCATCCCCAGAAATTCCAAAAAATAAATCCGAATCTTTAGAATGAAATTAAGGGTGTATGTCAAAAAAAAGAAACCCTGTTTTTAGTCTTGGTACACAAATTGAAACAAACTAATAGCACCATGGTCTCCAAAAAATTCCAGATAGTTCTTAATAAGCTGCTTTGCACACTGCAATAAGTGAAAACGCTGTGACTTTTGTGAAATTTTCAGAAAAAATTCTTAAACATGGATCTGAGCTGCAAGATTTTTCGAAGAGTGACACTTTTTCGAAAATTTCCGATTTTTAAGAATTTTTTCTAAAAGTTTTGAAACTGATACAGGTTTATCGTTTATTTAAGTATGTAGTAGAGCTTGTAAAGAGACAGTTTCAAAATTTTGAAGTACCTGGCATAATTAGTTTATTTCTACTTATGTACCAAAATCACATGATTTTTTACGAACTAAATTGTTAATTCTAACTAATGTTCAAAAATGTTCAACTGCTGTTCAAAATGTTCCCTGTTATTATTAGCTAATGGGAGTGAAATATAGAATAACAATCTACAAATATTATTTTATTATTCATAGATTACTAGATTACACTCAAACCTGTTTTTGTGCGGTGAATAGGAACCTAATAAAAGAAAACGCATTAAAAAAATCGCACTAAACTTCACCAGCAGCTATAAAAAATAGTTTACGCAACTCAATTAAAAAGGATATTTTATGCGGTGAATAGGGACCGCATAAAAAAGTAACGTAAATTAAGCGATTATAGAATTCAATACATACGCAATGTAATTGTCTGATGCAATACCTAAACTTATGTAATATGATGAAATACATGTCGAAAATCGAAAAAACTAAATGGCCGATCAAGCCTACTAATTTTTTTTATTGATAACTTCCTCAATTATCTTCCAAGTTGACTGAAACTTTCATAAACCGCACAAAGAAAGGTTTGAGTGCATTAAAAATACACATAAGTAGTAAATTTAATATAAAGTGTATTTTTTTCTACCCAAGAATTAGCAGATCGTTTTAATACTTTTACTTCAATCGGAACATTAGCAATCTTTTAAATACAGCCACAAGACAGTTGTAATTTAATATTGGTTTATCAAAGTGATTAAGTAAATAATTAATTACTGTAAAAAACGTGTGCATAGAACGGTGAAAAGTACTTTTTTCAAGGGGGGGAGGAGGGGGCTCAAAATTGAGTTGCGCCTCTCAAGAGCTAAATCCGCCACTGTGTGAACAATAAAAGATCTGTAGGTAGCTTTGAATAGGAAAAATTTAACAACAGGGACTTTGTATTTCATAAAAAAAGGTAATTATAAACAATCTCTCTTAAAGATTAGAACGCATGTATAATTAAAGAGATACTTTACTTACCTCGTAGATTTTGTTTGCGGATCTTTCTTAATCACTTCAAAAGAACTTGATTTAAAAAATAACCTAAAACGAGAGAAAATGCAAAATCTACGATGTCTGATAACGAATAAAATATCTGATCTACGAAATAGTACACAATCGAAATGAAATTGCGGCAGAATATTCAGCTATGTTATTTGTCACAAAAATAAATCTTGTGACAAAGCCAGAACTACGCCAGAACTGTTTACCAACACAAAGAAAGGACCAAAGCAGAGCAAGCGCCGATACACAAGTTAGTAAAACACCGCACCGACCTTCAAAGCAGCAGGTGCCAGAACCAGTTTTGCGTCGCAGCCGGAATGACAACAGCAAAGCAACTTCTCTCCGGTTTGCCGTGTTAGCAGCGAGGATTTTTTTTGATTTTGTTTCTGGCAACAACGAACTGAGCGGGAAAAACATTTTCCCGGTGGGATTATTCACGAAATTTTTGGCTTGGTGTGTGTGTCTGCGTTCTCGATGATGCCTAAAATTTGAAGTTTTTGCTTTGGTGAAAAATGAAGTTTTTGTTTTTAAATTTTGTGTCTAAATGCAGCAGAATATAAATTTGAGAAAGAGAAAATTTTTTACTCTGTGTGTTACCATGAGATGAAGAAAATGTATTTGTGAAGAAAATTGTGTGTGCCATGTGCGTGTATTCTCTGAAAGCTCCGGATGGAGTTCATCCCTTTTAATCCAGCACAACCGTTTGTAGTTCTGTTTGCATAAGTGCTTGGTGTCTTCTTGGTAATTCAGATTAGTGAAATATGTGGTTTACAAGTGTTTGTGAAAGTACCATGAAGAAAAAAATGTTTTTTTTTTCCACGTGACAACACTTCAAGGTGATCACATGTGAACGTAATATGCTTTCCAAAGATGCCTCATCCTTCTCCTGTGTAGCAGGTAGTAAAACTCAAAACATTATGATTTGATAAATTTGTTCAATAACCAAACAGCTCCAGAAGGTGTGTAAGATACTTAAGAATTGTGTTGTTTCAAATAGATAGTATTGTGTAACTTAGAAATTTGATATGCATATCTCCTTGTAATGTTTTATTGAATATTTTTTTAAAAATAAACTTAATCAAGATAACTTTAAATCGCATTCTTTCTGAGTAATCTACTTAATAATATTTGCATAACTTGAGATGAATTACTGGTGTTAAACGCAATGTACTGTCAGGTAAGATTAAAATATTTTTAATTGAATAATTTTGAATTAATTTATTGTTGATTTAAATTTCATACAATATTCCAAAAATTTTTATTACATTATTTTATACAGGGTGTCCACAAAATGGTGGTCACACGCTTTAATTATTTACAATATTACCCGTACAAAAAAAAAAAGAGAAAAAAATGTTAGTAAAATGTGTGCCATATACATTAATGAGGTGACGAACAAGATTATTTGAGAAATATATTCTAAATTGTATTACAGATATGAAGATAAATATATGTTGACTAGACTTAAACCACTTTTCTATTGTTCTCGAAGAAAAAAACTCTCATAGAATGATGGCATTTCAGAGGTCGTACAGAAATTACGTAAGAGAATATTTTTTCCACTCGAGCAACAAAAGATTACATACATAATTACGTATAGCCCCCGATCGTCTTTGTTTGAACATATCTCGGACGTTTTATGATGAAAGGCTAAAATTTTCTCCATGAACTCAGTAATGTATGGAGTACATTTTACTAACTGGGAAATTTTTTTTGTATGGGGGTCTATAGAAATTTAAAAAGCGTAAGGAAGTTCAAGGAGAGGAATTTTTTTTCTTAACGTAGTCTTTTTTTCCTACTTTATTTAACTATTTACCAATTAAAATTGCCCACTTTTCTTTCATAGATAAAGAATTAATACCGTTACCATTTTTTGGGGGACAGTCTGTATAATTTTAAATTTATTATACATAACTAAAATTTAAAATAAATAAATGTTTTAAAATTTTATGAAAAATATCTACTAAAATAAGGAAAATACAAATATTTACTTATTTATTTTTTCTACAATGGGACCTGCTACAGCGCCCACCTTAATTTTCGTTTAACACTAATTCCTGAACATACGAACAGTGTTGTTTACCAAATTTTTACACCTACCGAACTACAAAAAATGTCAAAAGCTCTTGAAAACCGTCAGCCAAACGTATAGGACAATATGTAAATAGGCGTCTTATTTGTTAAATCAAATGTAATACAAGTACAATGCTTACTTAGTTAAATTTATTTTATGTTTACTTATTAATAAATTTGATTTTTCCAAGGACCTGCGACAATGTCTGTCGGACCAGTTGTTTTGAAGCACTAAGTTAGGGTAATTAATCAGTGCTTCTAGAAGTGTTGAATAACTGGTAATATTTGGTGAGACCAAGTAACGAATATCATGGCCTCTGGAGACAGGATGCGGATATTCTTGCAATTAAAATACGAAACAATGAGGTCAATTTACGCCTTTTTGTTTTTCATAAAAGGCAAATGATAAGTTCAAGGTTGATAAAGCAATTCGGCTGAAGTTTAATTGACTAAATATTTAAAAAAAGAAACTTTCCAGGACAATTAATGCATATAAAACTAACTTTTCAGAAAATGCGACATCTTTTGAGGATGCGCGCACGGAATCCGGATTACTCTCCATGATCCATCTGCAGCTGGATTTTCAACGAACATTTTGATATTTTGCTGTTCAGATTTGGACAGGATCATGGGAGGTTCGTAATTCTTCTTCATAAAATTAAAGATACACTGCTAAATGTCAACTGAATGTGCTCGGTTTTCTATGGATTACGGGAGGTTCGTTCGAATGTATAATTCCAGCGAACATTGGACGAGCCCCCGAAAGAAAATGGTATATGTTGATAGGCGTGAACTCACCTTTACATGCCCTCGAAATGAAAGGAACCCCTCATGCCTCTGTCCAAATTTCAAAAGCGAATAATGGGGCTTCGTTATAAAACCAAGAGGAATCGGGGGCTTTCAAGCAATGCGCGCACATCTCTCAAGTCCTGAGAAAATTTGCTAACGCACTTTTCGCGCGTTCGCTAAGTGGAGATGAAGTTTGTACTCACCTTAACGTATACTGGGAGATTGCTGCTGCTATAAGGACTCGGGTTTAAAACACTTTGGAAAGTGCTACAATAGTCTGTCGATATTTAAAGTGAACTTTATTTACAGTATGTACATATCAAAACATATTTACATTTAATTTAGCACAATAGCTAATCAATTTAACGAATTAACTGGGCTTCTATTGCCCCTACAAATCTGCTGACCATACAGCACGAAATCCAAAGCGAAGAGAAAAGATAGGGAGAAAGTATGTAATTACAGGAGGCGTTCCAGTCTTGGCGTGTTATCGCCCAAGCAGTTGCATTTTAGTACGTAACACACTTGTTGGGCTGGGTGTGGATTTTTACTATGTGTTTCTTCGCCTGTGTTTTTCTTGATTACCGGTCAGATAAACCTGAAAGAATCACAATCAACTTACTTTTGCAACATTTAAATATAGAACTATCTTTATTCTCATTAAAAGCTTATGATTGCAAGTACGGAAGATGAATGGTTACGGAATTATACGACTTTGAAGCTTATGGAGGTTTGAACGGGACAAAATATTTTTTCGTTATAAGCGGTATAATTATCATACAAATGGAAGCTCTGTAACGAAGTTCAACTTCCACATAATAAAATGATGCCCTTTGAGTAATACTTCTGAAGTCAGAGGAAATAAAAATTCCGAAATGCAGGCTGTCTATGAAGCGCACTCTTAAATAAATGAAGTACGTTTAATCATCTATGAGGTATTGAAGAAATGAATATCTACCTCTCTGAGTGCCTCGTATTAATTCCGGGATCTATGAGAAATTTTGAAAAATGAGACAGCGTAAACATAATCCAGACATGCGGTTGACTAATATTCTGTCTAGGACGCTAAAACTGCAAACGGCAATATTAGATAAATCAAACAGGCGAATTATGCATTATTAATTATCGATATAGTAAATTAATTATTTTTAAAACAACATTTTTAGTTTTTAATACACCCTAAATGAGAAAGGTTACAGATTGAGGGTGGAAAATCAGTTATAGTTAACAGTCTGTAATTTTACCATCAAAAGTGGAAAAAAAAATCAACTTAACTTACACATGTAATGCACATGACTCTTAAAAAATGACAGAAATACAATAATAAAACCAAATTACTCGATTTATACGAATGTTCCTCACAGGAATTTACAGATATGTGTATTTTCCCCCAAGAGAAAACATTTAGAACAATCGTTCCGATACCACAGAGATTTTTAAAATTTCTATCGATTTCATTCTGTAATTCGTATCTTACTAAAATACAACTGCAACACATGACCCAGCAAACACACACCTGCTGGCGAAGTACCTTGCCAGTGCCTTTCTGCCATCACGTACAGCGCCGGCCTGGCACTGCAAAAAGTAACCGAATCGTACCAAAAGTGGTCGCCCGAGAAGTACCTTGCCAGAAGCTCGGGAAGGCAGCTGCACTCTGCTGGCATACTGCAATGTGCCGGCCGTTACTCACAATAAAGGCACTGGCCCATGAAGTTTATAATGCCCAAAATGAAACGGCCGGGTGCCGGCTATTATTAAAAATTAAGGCACTGGCCTGGTATCTTAACAGTGACTACAGTATAATGGCACGGTACCGGATTAGTGCCTATTTACAGTAATGCTGCCATAATTAAAATACGAGCCAGTGGCGGATCCGGGGTAGGGGGGCTTATTCATCAAACCATTCCAAAAAAAAAAAAAGACATTGCTTAAGGGTAACATTTTAAGATAAAGAACTAGATACATGAAAAATTAAAAACAGCAAAATCCATTAGTACATCATTTGCAAATTATGTTCGCCCAACATTAGTGAATTGTGTGCAGTTTTCACAAACTGCAATTTTCTTACAAATTTTCATTTTCAAAACATATATATATATATTTTTTATGAGAGAGGATATAACACATGTCAAAACCTACATAAAATCATTTATGAACAGTTTAATTTCAATATCTCATAATTAAAGAGATTTTATAAATGAGTTTTAATATTTTACGGTTTATATATATATATATATATAAACTCGGCTGTTCGAGCCTCGTCAGGGGGAGACCCTCCATGAACCCCCCCCCTAATTTTTTAGTTTCATTATTGCCATATTAAAACGATATTAATTGACTGTGTCACTTTATATCTCATCTTTCGTGTATTTCGCCTGGTAAACCAATATTGAAATTTTTATGATTGTAACCTATTTATAGAAAAATAAATGTGATGCATATTCTACAGCTTACGAAATACTGTAGCAATAGATTAAAGCTGTTGTGATTTAAATATGTGTAAAATTATGTCGCATTTTTGATACACATTTTTCGGACAATTTTTAGTAACGGGGGTGAGAGATGAAATGACATACTCATTAATATATAAATCATAATCTTACAGGAAGTAATAATAAATAAAGTTGCTATATGGTTACACATAACATTAGGGTAACATTTTATTTAGATCAAAAGATTTTTTGTTACCTATTTTGAAAAGAAATTCCTTTATCTACCTGCTGTATACTACATGACTCAAATTTTAAGGAGGAAAATAGTTTTATACACTCTAAAATATGCTGTTAGAGTATGTACTTTAAAAACAGTAAAACTTAAGATTTACCTGTTATTTTAATCCATAGTTCTCCAAGGTATTATTATATCCAAGTATTAGTGTATCCAAGTTATCACGGTAAGGCCATCAAAGTTATGAGCTAACAAAGATTTCAGCATTGAAACAGCGTTGTTTTATATAAATAACTGTTCCAAATGTTGAAATTTTACTAGGTTTGTGAAACTGTTTAAAAATACCAATTTAACTTTTTCGAAAGCTATACAACAATGAGGAATCTGCAAAATTTTGTATCCTAAAAAAGTTCTTCATGCGTAATTCATCAAATAACAAATAAAATTTGGCCGTTGTTTAACGTAAGAGTATGGGAAGTGCGCTCAATTGAATGGGTTGCCTAAAGTTATAAACCCAAAAATCGCTATTTCCGTTTTAAACTCGCCAACTTTTCATAACATCTCACTGAAGCCGCCTATAACCCTTCTGTGGGTGCCGGCGTATCATAAACATTTCTTTAGTATGCATAATATATATATATATATATATATATATATATATAAATCTTGTAATTATTCAGCTTGTAATTACCAGTAATAACCATACACATATTTATATTAAAATTGTTTTGCTTTTGATGTGAAGTTGGGATCTTCTTTTTTCTCAAATGCTGTGGAAAGTGTAAAATGTTCCTTTTTTTTATGTTTCTGAGGAATTTGAATTTAACTACATACTATCCATTTAGCACGAAAGTAGCTTATAAAACTTATCAAATATATTCAAACAAAAGAGTGAATATTCGAATAGTGAAAAGTTTTAAGGGGGTGGGGGCTAGAGGGGCATATGCTCCCGTTCATAGCATATACAAGGGGCACAATATTTTCGAATTACCATTGTTTTCGCTTCAGGAAAACAGAAGGGTCGCTGAAAACTCAATTTAGCATATGGTTTTGAATGCTTTGCTGAGGCCCAGCGACTCAGCTAGCGCAGTCGGAGGGGAAGGGGCATTTAAAATCCCATACTGAGAAGCAACATGACAAAGAAGGATAGTATTCCCCGGTGCATCTTTTCAATAATGAGAGCGAACAGGTTAAACGCGGAAATAAATAGTCAAATGCTTAACGCAAATAATACATTATCATAAAGGCACTTTAATAAAATCGAATAAACAATATGTACGTTTCGGGTGGTACGAAAAGTCCATACTCCTTCCAGAGCCGTGCTTATGGGATGGCAAACTTGGCCATCGCCCAGGGCCTCTAACTGTTGAATTCGTAGATATCAGGTGATCAAACTTTCATTAACGTTATTTTGTTGACGAAAACCCAAATTTTTCGTTTATGGGGCCGGGGGAGGAGGGATTGAAGCTTTTAAATTTCGATAAAATTAGTGCTTTTAAATGTGCAGAATATGTAATTTCCTATATAGCTTATCTTTTTTCAAATTTACAACATGTTAAGTAGCTAGATGCAGCTTTTACATTATGGATACTTATTGTATTAAAATCTTAATTAGTTAATGTAATTTACTTAATTACAGTAGCAGTAGCGATTTGTGCTGGTGGAGGGGGGGGGAGACATGACAAGATCCACAATAATTTAGTAAGTAAAGAAAAGTGAAAGGCCCTTAATTGTTTTTTATCACGGGCCGCTAAATATGTTTTGCCCAGGGCCCCCTAAAACCCTAAGCACGTCCCTGCCTCATTCACTACGCCCCTACGAAGAAGGGTGGAACCTTTGTACCCCTGAAACGTGCGTATTAGGGGGTGAACGCTAGACGAAAAATAGGCCTCTCGCAAAACAGCCTAAAAAATTTGTCTCGTCACGTAAAATCCCTATATCATAATGTTAAAAATGCTTTTCTCATCTAACAAGATCCCCGTATCGTAATGTTAAAAATGTTTGTCTCATCTTGCACAAATCTCTGTCTCCTCTCGCATCCATCCCTATGTGTACTCTAAATAGAAGTTGAAAAATTCGAATTTATGGTCGATTCCTAGAATTTTTTTTTAATGTATCAATTTTTTGTGGAAATATACACTGGTGTGCAAAAATTAAGGACGAAGTCGAAAAATTAGTATATCAGCTGAACGAAGAGGCAGAGTGGACAGAAAGACCAATCAGGAGATTAAGTAAGGTGATGTACGGTAGCACATGCGCAGATATGCAGGTAGACGTAATGGGGGAGTGTCTGAGTAGTATAAAGCATGTTGTCGGTGTAAGATCAGTATTTCTGGCAAAGAGATTGCACGCCGTATAGCAGTTAAAAATCACACCGAGTTGCTGCCTCAGCGAGAAATGGCGAATAATCAATCTGTTAGACGGCATCTGGATGCTTTTACCCGAGGTCGAATCATTGGGAAGTTGGAGGAAGGCCGCAGTGTAACAAGTGTGGCTGCA
The DNA here is from genome assembly GCA_038373885.1 of Cheiracanthium punctorium. Lineage (NCBI taxonomy): Eukaryota > Metazoa > Arthropoda > Arachnida > Araneae > Cheiracanthiidae > Cheiracanthium > Cheiracanthium punctorium. The sequence continues at coordinate 129,019 of JAWZYV010015392.1, read as the reverse complement.
GAGTTCGGAATTGCTCACAGCATCGTTTCACGACTTTGGAGACAATTTCAAACTACAGGAACAGCTATCCGGGGGTTTAGTAGTGGTCATCCACGAGGAACCACACCCGCAGATGACCGGTATATTTGCCTTACAGGCCAGAAGAAACAGGCGGCAGACAGCGGGAGAAATCGCTAGACACACGACACAGGTGACTGGACGACCGATATCGCGTTTTACCGTGGCCAGAAGACTGCACGGTGGTGGTCTGTTTGCACGACGCCCTGTACGATGTGTACCTCTAACGCCTGTCCATCGGAGAAGGCGTTCTCTGTGGTGCCGGGAGCACCGGAATTGGAGAGACAATGAATGGGGATGAGTACTCTTTACAGATGAGAGCAGATTCAGTCTGAGTAGCGATTCCCATCGCATACTCATCTGGAGAGAGCGGGGAAGCCGCAATCATCCCTCGAACATCATTGAAAGGGACAGGTATGGAGGTGGCGGTGTTCTCGTTTGGGGAGGCATCATGCTTGGTAGTCGTACAGACCTTCACATCTTCGACACAGGTTCAGTCAACGGGACCCGTTATTGTAACGAGATTCTTCTTCCATATGTGCGTCTTTTAGAGGCGCTGTGGGTCCGCAGTTCCTTTTCATGGACGACAATGCACCATGCCATCGCACAGTAGCTGCCGAACAGCTCTTAGAGAGAGGATATTGAACGTATGGATTAGCCGGCACGATCTCCGGATCTCAATCCCATCGAGCATGTATGGGATGTTCTAGGCAGACGCTTGGCAGCTCGTACCTTACCACCAGTAACGATTCCGGAGCTTCGATTGGCGCTGCAAGACGAATGGGCAGCAATGCCTCAACAACTCATTGACACCCTCATTCTCAGCATGGGCAGACGCTGTGAAACCTTCCTAGCAGTCAGGGGAGATCATATCCCCTATTAAAGACCGGATGTTTCTTGCTGGACACCCATCACAGGGATATTTCGGCCTTCAGTCGCATTGCGCTCCATGCTACTTTTTCAATGAAGCTTCTTTTTATCCCTCTGATTTCTCTTTTAGTAAGTGTTGCTTACATTACTCATGTCCTTACGTATTGGGGATCTTACGGTATTAAATGTGTTGATTTGGAAAGCTTTTGTACAAAGTTATATTGGAAAAACCGTCTCGTCCTTAATTTTTGCACACCAGTGTATATTTTTCGAAATTTTTAAATATTTCGAAATTTTTCTTGTGTCCTTTTAACTTTGAATTACTCAAGATTGGCTGTATTTTTATTTGTTCTTTAAACTATATATAAGTATTAACTAGTAACTTATATAAGTATTTAACTGTATTTTGAGTCTAATGCTATTATTTTTAGTTTTTCTAATAAGTTAAGCATGGGTTCAATCAAAGGCGGATCCAGGGGGAAGGCGCAGGGGGCGCGCGCGCCCTCTCCGAGAAAAGTATATTTACACTAGATAAATGGGGCTTTCACCAATATTGAGTGTTCTTTACACTAGATAAAATGAGTATTTACGATTTGCGCCCCCTCCGAAAAAAGTTTCTGGGTCCGCCCTTGGGTTCAATAGTGGTTTAAACTCCCTTTGTTTTGGAGGTTCGAATACATTCGCTGAAAACGACTAACAAATAATCTCAATAAATATAGCCAGATCTGCGAAAACAATTCGAATATTGCAACCTAATATCGCCAAATCTGAGACTGACAGTTTTAAGCTGGTAAAAATTGTTGAAACTGTCGATCGATATCAAGTAGCCAAATAAACTTCCTAACCTAGAACTGAAAACTGCACATCAGTAAGCCGAGAAAAACACAGATTTTGTAATTTAGTGTGTAGCTTTCTCTTTCAAATTTACAGCATGGCTAGCTCGACTGCAGCTTTTACATTTGAGGGAAAGCAGTAGCGTAGCAAGAATTTTATTTCGGAGAGGGACTGGGTATCAAATTGTAAGCCAACGTCCAATTATAAGCTAAATATCAAATTGCAAGCTAAGTAAAGTGTCCCATTTCGTGGGGGAGGAGGCTGCAGTCCCCTCAGCTCCCTAATAATAATAATAATAATATGAACGCCTATCAGAGTTTGGTTATTTAAATGAAATAACGAAATTTTATGCTAACACTACGAAATATTTACTGGCCCATTACCTCTAAAAAGTGCTGGCCCGGTACATTTTAAACAGTACCACGCCGTTAACTATGCCATGTATGTTTTAGACACATGGGCGCAACAAGCATTTCACCATTACTGGCAATGTACTGGCGCATATGCATTTTTCAGGCATTGGTATTCCAGTGACTTTAAACTGACGGCAATGCACTGTGCTCCCGGCGTACGGCACTTTGATAGCACGGCGGGTACCCTTCCATCAGTTTGCGGGCAGTAGTGTGTTTGCTGGGGAGATGCAATATGCGTTTTAATGAAAATATTTTTTGATTAAAAAAGAAGCGACTAGTTTTTCTTCTAAGTAGAAATTTAACATTAATCTTGGGGAATAAAATCCTACAGAGAGTTCAAAAGAGTTGTAAATATCAATTTATTACTTACCGCACAGCTGTTTATAGGATATTTTGGCCCTATATAATTAAATAATATTAAGTAATTCACTTAAAAGTAGGCAAACGAAGAGAGGTCTTTAACTGTAAATAAACGTAATGTAAACACTGACACGGAAGTGAACGGTAGTTAGAAGGATTCAGTGGCGCTGCGATCACTGAATCGTTGGTAGCTACCGTTATCTGCCGACCAGATTAAGAACTAGCTTTAATTTTTTTAAAAATGAATATTGTACTTTAAAATTAATTTTATTTCTAGTTTTCGCTATAATAACAGTATTCAGTGCCGGTTTGTGGAATCAGTCAGCACATATTTTCATTCTAAAGTTAAATTTTCATACAAGAAATTAACACTTGACATCATTCCGGAGATAGAATTAAATTTTTCTCGCGAGTTTATAACAAGGATTAATGCATGTCAGCGGTTCCCAAGCGGTGGGGCGCGACGCACTTGCAAGCGCAAAGCGTTTGCATGTGGGGGGGGGGAGCTAAAAACCGGATAAAAGCAAGAGATAATGCATGTTTTAAAAAATCGTCTTAATTATATTAGGTCTACCGCAATGTTCTGTCCGTTTTTCGCAAGTCAATATTTTGCCTAGCAAAAACTACTGAAGCCATTAATACGAAATTCGGAACATTTGCGAGTTTTTTAGCGTAGGTGCTAGATTAGAGAGAATTTTCCGAAATTCCTCATTTATGGGGGATGGGGGGGGGCCAAAATGTTCTTTTCAAAGAAAGAGATATCTATAAAATTCTTGCTGTAAAATACAACACACACGATTACCAAAAAATCGGTTTCAGAACATTTTGAATGTAACCCTCCAAGAATGGTAAACGTGAAGAAAAGGAAAGGTGGAGGGTGACCATTTTTCTTCAAAGAAAAAAATATTATCTGAAAATTCTCACTTTAAGATTTCAGAAGTGCCTGTCCTATGCTTAGCTTGTTTGTAATTCAATCCTTATTCAAAATTTATTTGTTTAAATTATACGTAAAAAAAGCACTTTACCTTCCGGTGCACCAAATACTTATTGCTTCCTTGTACGGAGTATAAGGAAGTAATGTGATCCCGAAAAATTTCGGGGGCCAATTTTCGACGAAAAAGCCAATTTTGACTACCTCTAAATTTATTTTTAAGAATTTTTTCGATGCATCTCATTGTACGGTAGCATGCACGATGATATAAATGCGTCTGCAACTTATTTTGACCAATGGCGAGACTATTCTGACCAGTTTGTCCATGCCGTCTGTACGTACGTATGTACTTACGTATGTATGTACACTGCAAAAAAAGTCTGTAAAACGTACAGAAATTACTCGTATTATTTACAGAATAAGTCTGTTCGTAAGAAAAAACAGTTTTTTTCTGTTTTATCTTCACCCGCGCATGCGTACTAGACGAAGACGTCATTGCTCAACCTTGAGGTTCATTTCGCCCCCGGCGCAATTAAAACGGCAAGACATTGTACTACGTGTCGTTAGCTGTAGCTGGAGAAAAAGGACGGTATATTTAGTTAAAACTGCATACGTAGGTTCAGTTTTGGTCAGGTAGGTTCAGGTTCGTGTTTGATGATATGCAGCATTTTGTTCACTGGGCGTGTTGGCGTAACCGGGCTCGTTTGGACTTAGAACATTGTTAAGTACTTTAGTGTTTGTAGATAATGTTGACGCCGTTTAATTAATTAGATAAATTAATTGCGTAATTAATGTTAAATAAATAAGTAATTAGCGAGATATAAAACAATACGTTAATTAATTAGATTGATTACTATTATTTAATTATTAATACAGTAATATTTAACTGGGAGGGAAACTCCCACCCCAAGAATAAAAAAAGGAGTTACAATAAAAAATTTAAGAATTTTTATTTTATTTCCATAAAATGGACATTTAAAATGACTTCGAAAATTTTTAAGGCCTTTAGTGTTTGTGAATAATGTTCACGCCACATGATTAATTAGGATAATTAATGTTAAAGCAATAAGTAATTAGACAGATTAATTGATTATTAATTGATCTATTTAAGCTAGTTAAAAATCCAGAAAACAGCCTGAATATATATAATGTTATTAAATGGACTTGCAAAAGAGATGAATACTTAATAGTAAAAATTTAATAATTTCTATCAAAAAACATTGTAGTAAATTAACTAAATATATTATTATGTTTTGTTGATCTCCAGTAGTCATTCAAAAAAAAATTAATGATTTAATTACAATGTATAATTAATATTTTTTTAACTAATCACCTTTTTCAACTTGAATAAACATGAAGATATCACGTTTGAAAACTAAATGGTGACACATATTTAGTAACACTGGACACAGAAGAGGAATCTCAGTCACTGTTGTGTGTCCTCATTGTTGACTGCTAGATGCTGGACCGCAGCGGGGCATTTACTCTTATTATGAGTAGCAACACCGGACTCAGAAGAGGAATCTTAGTGACTGAGTCTCCTCAGTGTTGGCTGCAAGTGCTGTGCCAGAGCGGGGCATTTACTCTCATTGTAAGCAACAATATCGGCCTTCTTTGGTAAAAATTGGCATGTAACATTGAGGGGAGGGGGGAAATGGTTTCTTTTGTAGAAAATATTTCCAAAAAGGTTGAATTCTTTTTTTTTGGGGGGGGCGTTACCCCTCCGTCTTCCTTTTTAATCCGTCCTTGGCGTTGAATGATGGGAAATAGAACAGTTATGGAACTTGATTGTGAACTCCAGACTTTTTACCTACAAAAAGAAACGAAAAAAATCACCTGTAAATTTGATATATTTATTTTACACTTACGGGTGAGGGGAGGGGGGGGGTGGGACATTTATGTGTAAAACTACGCATCGAAACCAATGGACCAACCAGACAAATCGGCATGATGATTTTAAGCGGTGCAGGGCATCACTCGATCTGACGTCATACTAGGACGTCACCTTAGCGACTCTTTCTTCAGCTACTTGCGATTTATGTGCATAAGTTTCTGGCAACACTGATCGGAGGTGACGCTCTGGGTCGGCTAACGAACGATACGTACCGTTCACCTCACCATTGCACAGCGTTTATGTCACTGGAAATGGTATACGCGTAACCGTTCAGAGTTTACGTGATTTTCTCCGGAAGTTAGCGTAAATACGGATTAGGACCCCTTCGAAAGACACCCACGGAGGGCTCCCCTCTTTCAAGGAAAGCTCACTCACCAAATGGAACGAATTTCACACAATCACAATTACACACTAAAAGGAACGTACTGTGTGAAAATTAGCTGCTATCTCCTCATAGTATTTAGGTTGAAAATTAAAGGTTAAAAATTAGTTAAAATCGCGCCAATTGTAACCCTTTAGCTAGTATTTGGCGACAGGGATAATTGGTCGAAAAGTTGAAACGCTCACGCGAGTACGTACTCTAAATATTTATAAATCAGTGTTTGTTATACCGTGTTATATTTCAATGTTCTGGGTTTTTAAGTAGCTTAATCTCGTTTTCTACTAGTTAAACTGAAGTCCTATAATCTTTTTATTTTAGTTCTGAAAGTCCCCGAAGAAAGTAATTTCTTTTTATTTGTATTAACACATTGCAAGCTGCAAATTCACTTTACGCATAAGTGAGGCATTTATTTTAATTCTATTCGTTTTATCCACATGATTATACTATGGAGCAAATATACTTAATGTTGTTTTTATGCTTTACGCGGAATTTTCTTCGAAAAATATGACATTGTCTCCATGCACAGACGAAGAAAAAGTCTGCAAAATCAAATTGTTGAAAGCTTGCAAAATTATCAGAAAGTAAATGCAACAGATTTGATAGCAAATGAGCAATGCTTATTACTCGATACCCCTGAAGATCCTATATTTTCTAGTTTAGAAAACGAAAGCATTGACTTCATGTCCAGTGAGGACATCATGCAAAATAAGCAATTTATTTCTTGAAAAGATAAGGAGACTGCAGTAAAATACTGGCGGGATACAATAGTGGCAAAATCCGGCAGTTTACAGAGTGTTCAAAATTATTTTAAATTTGTTACAAATAAAACTCAGCTATATCTGTGGGAAAAGCAAATTCAGAAGAATGGCGATTATAAATATAAACTAACTCAAATTTAAAAATATACGTTTTAACACTTCTAACACGCAAGAAAATTACAGAAAAATGTACATGATTGTGATTTACAAACTTGGGCTTCAGAAAAGGCATTCGAATTAGGACTGAAATTCCGCGGATCTAAAGGATGGCAGTACAGATTTTTAAAAAAGAATAAGATTGTGAGCAGGAAAGTTGCAAAATTTGTTTTGCTGAAAAACTCTCGGTCAAAGGAAATCATTAAGAAATTAACGTAGGCGTTCGTAAATGATGCATATGTCTTTATAAAGGATTCGTTGTTAAAAGACGATCAAATTTTTATGCTGATCATTCAGGTTTTAATTTAGAAATCCTTCTAGACGAACCCTGGAACATAGAAGATCGAAGCTAGTAGAAAGTGAGATTCAATCACAATATGCAGTGACACATCCCTACACTACAATGCTGATTTTAAGTAAAAACAATAGATTGTTATAGCCATTACATATTGAATATCCCGAAAAAAAATGGGAAATTTGAAAAAATTAGGTGCAGCAGTTTTCTGACATTGTGTTAATGAAACAACTTAATAATATATTTCTTTCAGGGTCAAACCAAAGGGGTGGGGGAGGGAATTATAGTGTGAACCCCCTCCCCTCCAAAAAATTACCTTACAATTTTTAAAAATTATTTTTTTAATACCGTTGTTTATTTCAATTCTTATTTCGCTAAAAAGCCAAGCTTCTTCTAAAAAGCTCCGTTTAATCTCCTATGCATGCATAGATTTTATGTTTAAAAAATATTTTTGGCCAATTTCCTCCACCCCCCCCCTCTCCAAAACGGAACCAGTTACCGGCCTGATTTTTTTCCCATCATATGTTCTGCGGGATATCCAGTGAATCATTGCTGTAGATGAATCCTGACCTGTGCTTATATAAATGCTTATTAAATAAGCATCTTTTTGTAAAAGTATTTATAAAAGAAAATAGAAAGCGCCTATAGAGGCTCTATTCTGTCGGCTCATACTCATTTTTTATTAATTAATTTTAGCTTTAATTTGAGGGATAGCAACTAATTTTTACACATTAGGTTTCTTTAAGTGTGTACTTATGACTGGATTAAATTCGTTGCGTTTGGTGAGTGAGCTTCGGGGAGGTTTCCTTGTTTGTGAAGTCCTTCTGACGAGGATTTATAAGCGGGCTTCGAGCCAACCACACAAATCCGATGTACTTGTTCACAACAACTACGTAGCGCAGTTGTTCTTGGTTTTGGGGGAAATGAACAATAGCAACTTCATGTAACAAGTTAAGTACTACTCATAAACTGTTTCTCATAAGTTATTTCCTTATTATAGTGTTTGTTTATATTCATTGCACTTGCTAATTCGTCCTAGAACTGTAGTTAGCATTTCTTATTATATAGTTATCGATATGTTAAATATTTTGGAATGAGTGTTTTTGTTCGCAATCATTTTGTTTGCAGTGCTCCAGTAAGTGAAAGAATATCGCTGAACTTAAACATCGTGGCACTGTGATAAATATATTGTTTATTTTCAGTGTTTGTACTTGAATAGTCGTCTAACACCGAACAATTTATGATGTTTTTAGTGTGCATGTGTGCTCTGTGGGATTTCACATCAAATATCCTTATATAAATATCCTTATATAATATATACACTTCCCAGACTTATAAATTTCTATTTTCTATACTTACAATAAGAATTCTGATTTTCTAGGAGTATCTTAAAGTTTCCTAACGCGTAAGTGCCGTCAATAATTTAAATCAATGGATATATCTTAATCTAGTTTATGAGGTAAACCAAATTAAAGATATGATATATTTCACCTTTTAACCTATAAAAGAACAGAAGAATTGTATCTACAAATTATTTATAATTTCCTTGTAATATTTGTTATGTAGTTTTAAATATGTACACACTTTGCAATTCTCTTTGCATCTTGCATTACTATTATTTCTTAATCCTAGTAAAAACGAATCAAAGAAGCATAGCTATACATTTTTTTTTTCAAAGTTAATGAAACACTTTTAACTACAATTTTGTAAACATATAAATAAATCAAACCATAGCAATATTTTAAAAAGTATGAAATTTATATGTATATGGCATGTAACTGTTTTATTTTATTTTATTAATACATAACTGGTAATTAAAATAGCAACACCAAGAAGGTGACATGCTACACACAGTGCAGCAATTTTAATGTCGAGTAGTATATCTTGTCAAAGAAATATTTATAGCTTCATAAAATTGTGAGTTTCTTTTTTCTACAAATTATGTCATTATCAAAAACAATAATCATTTTCTTCAGTTTTAAAAGTAATTTTTCATTTGTATGAGATAAACAGCTAGATTTTGATTTGAAGTAATTTTACAGTGGGAATTTTCTAGTTTTTTGTATATTCAGGGGAGACTTGGAATTCAGGGATTTGGGAAATTTCATGTCTGGAAAAGTCAGGGAATTCTGCAAAAATCTCTTCTAAATCAGGGAGATTTAAAACTCTTTGCAATGTTTATCGTCATTTGATGCAGAATACCGTGTTTACTCGAGTAATAGTCGCATCCCCGTTTTGAAGCAGAAAAAATAGCTTTAGAGTTACAATATTAAATAGTAGATTTTATCCGCATAATAGTCGCAACTGTTTCAACATGAAAAATTGGCAAAAAAGTGCGACTATTACGGGAACAAACATGGTAGTTTTGGCTTCTGGTGATCGGAACAGCTTTAGTATTGGTCATTATTGGCAGTCTTTGTCATAACTTTGTGAAATTTTCAATGGCATTAATATTTTATTTAAATATTATGTATTCATTTTTTAAATTCTTAAATAGGGAGTATAGATTTTTTTATAATTCTTATTCACTGTATTTTAAGTTAACATTTACTCTGTGAAGGGGGTTCCACACCCTCAAACCCCGTTTCTTTCTTTTAAATAAATACAATTTCAGTTTACTAAGAGCCATAGTCAGATAAAAGAAAAAGCTATCTGCGCACATAATCCAAAACTATCTGCAAACTCATATGACGTATTTAACGAGGAGAGTGGGGGTGGGGGGTCCTGAGATTTCGGACCTCCCCCCCCCCTAAAATTTTGATTTTTGTCACTATAATGATAGTCTTTTTGTGAAAAATTCTGCTTTTTTACGGTTTGGACTCCTCCCCTCCCAAAATGTTTCCTGAATACGTGCCTGCTCGTGATAACTGAATATATATTGCGTATATGAACTAGAGATGAGATGGGCTCAGCCCGAGCCCGAAAGCCCGAGCCCGAGCCCGACTCGGGCTCGGGCTCTGTAATTCACAAGTGCGTTCGGTCTCGGGCTCGTGAAAAATTTCTTCTTTGTTGAACGTACTCCTTGAAACAGATTTTAAAAAGTGATTCATGGGATAAATAGACGTACTTATTTCAAAAAATAGCGGCACGGGGGACTAGAAGGTGTGTGAAGCTCCAAAATTTATTGTATCCTCTTAATGAAGTAGTTAATTTTATTTGTCTTTAGCTGAAATTTCGGGCTCGGGCTCCAACTTTAATAATATTGCTCGGGCGGGCTCGGATTAAAAGTCTTCGGGCTCGGGCTTCAAAAAATTAGCCCGAACTCATCTCTAATATGAACACGTGTATATGCATTCGAAGCATACATCTGTGCAACGCGCTTGCGCTATAGTGACTACCTGCTGCTGTTGTGAACATGTATATCGGATTTGTGTGCTTGGCTCGAAGTCCGCTTGTAAATCCTCGTCCGAATGACAAAACAAGGGAGTTACCCGCTGTGGCGGTCTTTGTAAGGAGTCCTGACCCGTATTTACCCTAAGTTTCGGAGAAAACCACGAAGACCACCGAACGGTTAGGTCGACGGATGTGCGATGGAACCCGAACCCGGGACCTTCACACTTCGGCCGTTTACCATTTTCAGTGATATAACCATTGTGCGATGGTGAGGCTTTATGCAAGATAAATTGTTTATTTAATTTATAGCATAAATTTTAAATACATTTCATATCACTGTCTAGTTATAAAAGTATTTTTTAAATATTTTGCTTATTATACAGTCTGATCATCAACGTTTTAAATTTCAAAATCTCGAATCATAAGTGCAGTCAGTGGCCAATATCCTGAATCAGGAACACTAAACATAGAGAGAAATTTTTTATTCAATACTTGATATGTAAGAAAGTAATTAAAAATTAGCACAGATCTGATCGCTCTGTAAGCAGTTCTTTATAAAAGTTTTACATTTAAAAAGAGAGGAATGCTTAAAAACTTGAGCATTCCCCTTTTAAAAAGCTGAAAATTTGATTCTTTTTTCTTATTCATTATTTTTTCAAAAAGATTTGACGAAAATTAAGCATATTGTTAAATGTAGTAAAAATATTTTATCATGTAAATTTATTTCGTATGTTCAATAGCAATGATGCATACAGTCTTCTATTTTAAAACAAGATGGTAATTTTGACATTTTAATTTGGAAGGGCAGGCCCATGGTCAGGATTTTTATTCGGGATGCTCAAATATTCAAATACCATAACTTAAACATAGGTATCATGGGGTCCTATGAAAGGTGCAAGAAAGAGCCCCCCACCCTCCGACAAAGGCAAGGCATAGTGATCATTTTTAAAATATACTGAAACTTTTTGTATTTTAGTACTGAAGTGTCTGAAATACTGAAATAATCCTTCTCTGGAATAAGGGTCTTCCCTAGAATACTGGGTGGATTGTAGTAATGGGGCCCCTTGGTGCCCCTCTCTTGTAGAGGACGCGAGGCTGCAGAGCCTGTTTCCCTAAATCCACCCCTGTATATAAATATACATATTTGATTTTTCGGGGGAGGATGTAGCTCCTCAAGCCTCCCCTTCCCTGGCTACGTGCCTGTCGAGGGGGAATTACAACAAGTGCTGCTGAAAAGTAAAATTATTATGCTCCTAGCTTGTGCTAACAAATTTCAGTTTATAGATGAGTCAAAAGTAAAATGTGATTTTTTTAAATGTGTTTAATTCACTGAAGTAAATTATTTTGTTTCTAGGTTTTTGCTTGGAATAAATCCTAACAGAGGATGCAAGAAGAATCCTGATGTGAAAAAACGCGAGGCCGTTAATATGAAAATTCTCAATTTACTTAATAAAATTTCGGCATATGAGCTAATTGGCCACTAATTATATATTAAGAAATACCCATGAATACTGGGAAGTAAATCTATAAAATTATAAACAATAAACTTTGTAAATATTCCTTTGTTTGTACTTTATAAATACTGTATTTTTTTCTTAAAATAAATCTAATTTTTCACAATTTTTCTTGACGTATTTCTTTGATTATTAATGGATATTACAAAAATCTAAGCATAGATATATCATGCAAGAATAATTTTTAACTCCTAAAAACTATTTCTGAAAAATAAGATGCATATATGTATATACATTAAAACCTCTACTAACGGTCACCTCCGAAGACTGGTCATCTCTTAAAACAGACACTGTTAGAAGTTTACAGAATTGAATTGAGACTATTGAATAAACATTATTGTGAACCTCCAAAAAACGGTTGTCTCATATAATGGCCATTATTTTATGGGACCAAACGTAGCTGTTTTTCAGAGGTTTCACTCTATATATGTAGTATTTACTTGAACGACGCCATCACTACATTAATCAATAGTTTAGAAGCAAACATATATATTCTTTTAACTACAATGACGCGCTACAATCACCTAAAAAATAAACGTTACATTAAAAACTTCCACTAACTTCATTTACTACAAATACCCCAAACATTTATTTAGGGACAATTGACATGACAAACTGATACGCTTCCCTACCCATGAATATGGAAATTCATGGATACTTGATAGATAATATCAAGAAATAAATTTGAAAGCATTAAAAAATAAACTTTAAACTATATGCTTGGAACATCTACACTCCCACCCCTGATCCATTCATTTGTGTATAAATTTTCGTGCTTTGAAATGCATTGATTCATTTGAAATCAGCTTCTTTGATTACTGTTTTACTTGATTGATAGCAATCGTTCTTATAAATCTTTCTTTTTTCAACGTTAATATTTTATTTTGTACAGTTACTTAATTTTAAATTATGCCCTTGGATGGAACTGATTGAAAATAATTAATGTCACCTATGATTTCAAAACATACTCAAGAATTTATTTTTATTAACATTTCGTAGCAGAATTATTTTACCACTTAACAGGGCCAAGGTCGTCGAAAGAAGCTAGTACTATATCATAAAATTACTGAATTTTTTAAGTTATTTTAAGTAAGGTATTGAATTATTAAAAACAAAAGAAAGTTGTTATAAATACAAAATATATTTCATAAATAAACTGGTTTTTTCTGTAATTTCCTTAAATCAAGCTGTAAAAAAATGGTTAAAGCCTGCTACATTGACAGAAATATACCGTCGACAAAACACGGGGAATCTGGAAAAATTACAGATTTCTTGAGTATCTAAAAAAAAATACAAAACATTTCTATAAAATAAACGGAGAATCTGTAAAAATTTTAAAAAATACAGAAGAAATCGGTAAAACGCATAGATTTCTTTAAAAGAAATAGACTCTGTAAAAAATTACGGAAGACTTCTGTAAAACACACAAAATATTTCTGTAAAATTGATGAAGAATCTGTAAAAAATTACAGAGGACTTCTGTAAAACACACAGAAGATTTCTGCAAGATAGATGGAGAATCTGTAAAAAATTACGGAAGACTTCTGTAAAACATACAGAAGATTTCTGCAAGATAGATGGAGAATCTTTAAAAAATTACGGAAGACTTCTGTAAAACATACAGAAGATTTCTGTAAAATAAACGGAGAATCTGTAAAAAATTACGGAACACTTCTGTAAAACATACAGAAGATTTCTCTAAAATAAACGGAGAATCTGTAAAAAATTACAGAAGACTTCTGTAAAACAAACAGAAGTTTCCTGTAAAATAAACAGGGAATCTGTAAAAATTATGGAAGACTTCTGTAAAACATACAAAAGATTTCTGTAAAATAAACGGATAATCTGTAAAAAATTACAGAACATTTCTGTTAAATATACGGAAATAAACTGGCGTCCTGGCTGACAGTTTTTTTCTGTAAATTTGACAGACATTTTTTTGCAGTGTATGTATGTATGTAACTCGCATATCTCAAAAACTATTGATCGTAGATAGTTGAAATTCTATATTTAGGACTGTGCTAACATCTAGTTGTGCACGTCCCCTTGTGGTCCCAATCGACTGGATAGTTTATCTACAGGACCGCCCAAAAAATTCGAAATACATTACTTTCTATGGGCTGAAAGTTATCAAACTGCCATATCTCAAAATCTATTAGAAGTAGAAAGTTGAAATTTTATATTTAGGATTGCTGTAACATCTAGTTGTACACCTCTCCTTTCGGTCCCATTCGACAGGATAGTTTATCTACAGGGCCCCCAAAAGATTCTGAATACATTACGCTGTAAGGACCGAAATTCATTAAAGCGTATTTTAGAGATATTAGGCTATTTCAAACGACTCAGAAGTGATATATGCTGTTAAGGGTTACAAAATGAATTTCTCCATTGAAAAAAAAGTGTCTTTATCATTTATAGTTCTGCTACAGGAACACTCAAAAGATTTCCAGTACATTACGGTCAATGGCAATTTTAGGGAGATACATCCATTTCAAGCACAATATCGTCCTACCCTGCAGTTAGGTAATAGTCCGAGCACGGTCACGTGCCTCCCTCAAGAATTATGCTAAAAGTCGCCAAGCTTGGCGACTTTTGGTGTACGTGTGAATGTATTTAACTCTCAAATCTCTAAAACTATTTGTCGTAGAATGTTGAAATTTCATACATAAGATTGCTGTAACATCTAGTTGTGCATGTTGAATTTTAATTCCAATCTACTGGAGAGTTTATTTACAAGACCACCCAAAAGAATTTCAATACATTAACGCCTATGGACATCTTCAGTATATTACATCTGTTGTCATTCATTATTTGGTCCATGCCCAAAATTTCGCCGTCTGTCGTCGACCTTGTCGTCTGTTGTCGACGAGTTTTGGCGAAATATCGCCAAATTTGGCGTTAGGAATTATTTCTTATTTTGTATAGCTCTAAAATTTTAATCCTTAGAATTTTGAACTTTTGTATTTAGAACTATTGTAATTTCTAACTGTTTTTAATATATTTTTTGACTGCAATCGACTGGGTAATTTATTTATAGGGTCAGCCAAATGACTTAAATACATTAAGGCTCAATTCATTCAATTCATTGAATGTCTGTGGTCAATTACTACTTTGGTTATCCCCCAAATCTCGCAAACTATCTGAAGCTTGTCGGCTTTTGGTGAAATATCCCCAAATAAAGTGTCAGAAGGAAATCTTTCAAATTGAACTCAGCTTAGCGATATCGAAATACTTGACAAGAAATCGCTAAACCTTACTATTACTGATATTTTACCTCTTTCAAACAAAATAAGTTTAGATGAAGTGCGCCGAAAATATTTTTGATTTAATAGATGTGCAAGGAAGTCATGTGTTGTCGACATCAGATTTTTTTTACTCGGAAACATACCTATTTTCGCTTAAAATGTTTATTCAAACTTTACCGATAACATCATTTTGCAAAGAAGGCGACTAATTGTTCATTGCTGAAGAATATAAATACTGTATGCATGATGAGAAATGTGGGGGGGGCGGAGTGCTCTATCGTAAGTTGTCTGATATTGGGAGGGGCACACAATGTTGAAAGGATAGGAATCACTGATCTATGAAACGTGTGGATTGTGTTTAGGCAAACCTACACGAGGCGTATCTCACTAGGAGTGGGTCATTCCACAGAATTTGAGGAAACTTTTATTTTTTTTGGTCACCGCACCATTTCTGATTTTCTTCATATTTTGTTTCTTTTGTCTTCATATTGCACCATTTCTGATTTTATTCATTTTCGCTGTCGATCATCAACGTCGCAAATTGCGATAAAAAAATTAGTTTGGCGAAAGAAAATACGAGTTGGCGAAAATATTGGCAATTGCATTTCTTAATGTGTGGCAAAATCTATTTTGGCGAAACTTTAAAAAAGGCAACGCGACCCCTGTATATATATATATATTATTTGGAGGAGTCTAAAACTGCATCTTTGGCCATTTTTACAAAATTTAAGAGTTTTTTGAATCTTATATATTTTCTGGAATAATAACGATAACCAACAAATGCAAACACATTTGAAATCTGTATAAGTTTCTGTGAGTAATTTAATTCTGTGAGTTCTTTATAAGTAAGATATGTAGTTCTATCGGTATTTTAAAAATTTCAGAATACTTTAAAAAAACTAAAATTTTAATAAAAATAACAGTTTTTGAAATTAAATATGCCATTAAGGGAAAGAGACAACCGTATGAAATTTTCACATGCGTTAGTACCACTGACTGGCATGTTCTTGAAAAATAATCAGGCTGTTATTGTCTCTGATTTCAAGACCTGTATCTCATTAAGAAATTAGAATAACAGAATGAAATTTACAGGTTATAAAGATTACATATATAGAGGCCCTTCCATGTCAAATTTTGTGATAATGCTAGATCCCCCTTTTGAGTTAAGCTGTCAAAAATGAAGATTTGTTTATCTTTATCATTCCAGAAAATGCGTAAGATTTAAGAAATCCTTAAATTTTATAAAAATAACCAGAGTTGCAGTTTTCAGCTCTTAAAAAAAGTATTAAGACGGATTTTTTTTTTCAAAAGAATTTTAGCTTCATTAGTACATATGTTTTCACATACAAAATCTGAAGAAAATCAAAAATGGTGCAGATGACCATGTCTTCGAAATTTTGTAGAACGATTAGAGTAGAATGCCTTGGGTGGAGGACTTTTCGAGGTGTTCTAACGCTTATACACGTTACATCTGGAGAAAGCCTCCCAAATCTCGGGACCACTAGAAAGGACCTAAACCCTGGACCTTCACACTTCAGTCATTTAACCATTTTCAGTGTCTTATCAACTCTTACATATGGTTTGCCTAACCTTTGTAATGGATGGATGATAAGCGTACAAAGCTTTCAAAAATTCCAGTAAGTAATTCATCGTTGTGTGCTGTATTTTCCTTATTTTCAGAAAGGGGTTGATTGATGGGAAATTTTTCTCAAGTGCCTCTTTGTTTTAAAAAGAAAAGCAAAATTTATATGTTTATTACGTAATGTTATGATGACCGGAAAACACGCATTTTAAAAATAAATGTTTGATATTTGAACTTATTTTTCAGTAATTGAAAGTTGAAAAATTTGATTTGTTAACGGTCTTATTTAATTTGAACTCTACAGTGCGTGTCGGATGGTAGCCAATAAATAAAAATAAAAAATAAAAAACACCTGTTTATTAAAAAAAAAAGAGGACTTTTGTCTGTACATTTCTAGTAATTCCAAAAATTCTGTATATACTTCAAGCACCTGGAAATCTAAAAAAACCGTAAAATGAAGTAGGTCTGTCTCACTTGTCATTTTTTTTTGTTCCGTACATGAAGCTTTTATTATATTTATTTATTTTTTTCTGTTCACGGATCCCGTAAAATTGGTTGAAGTAAATTAAATGAAATTTTGTATTATGGTAGGTGGTTACTCAACTTAAACTGTAACCGCCGAAGTTTTTTAAAATTTAAAAATCGTTGAGGTTTTGTGAAAATCCTTTCAAAATGTGTAAACATTTGCTTGCTCATCCCTTAAAAACCGTTGAAGAGAAATGAAAGGATGAAGATCATGAAAGGTTGTCATTTAACGTCATTTTTTTAATAAAAAAATTTTTTTTTAATTCGTGTAAAATTTTGCTAGTGCATCGCTATGCATATTATATATCACGATCACATGTCACGCGTAGATTTTGGTGTGTGTAGGATTTATAATTTTTTTACTGGGTTAAAGAAAAGAGTTAATGTACATTACTCTTTCTGTGTTCGGAGTGGAGTCACTTTTTTACCCTACTTTTTTAAGGTAAACTTCTACGAATAAATTGTTGTTTTACAGAAGTGGCAGCACTATCGTTAATATTTGCCAAATTTTTTTATAAGTATGGCAACACTGGTGTTGTGAGTAACATGCAACAAAACATTTTTTGAGATATTTTAAGAGACTTTTCTGAAATGAACAAAATTTTTGTTGACAGCAAAAAATTTTTTGAAACACATAATATATACCTCCCTTATGACATACGGAAAATTAAATAATTTCCGAATATAGATAAACATCGGGAGAAATATATAAACATTTACAAAAGCGCACAGAGTGTCCCCAAAAGATGATAATGGGCTTTAATCCTTTATCTATTAGAGATAAGTAGACAATGTAAATTGACAATATGTTCGTAAAAGGTCGGTAAAAAGATTACGCTACAAAAAACCTCCTCTCGTTAATTGAAAAGAAGTTACACTTTTTTAATGTGTATATGATCCCCGTACAAAAAAATTTCCCATTAGTAAAATGTGCCTCGTACACTAATGAGGTGACAAACTAAATTTGAGAATTATACCCTAAAAAGTGTTAGAGATATGTAGATAAATACAACGCTGACATAAAACCCTTTTCAATAGCTTTCGAAGGGAAAAAGTCATCTCGAATGATCCATTTCAGGGGTCGTACAGAAATTACGAAAGAAAATCTTTTTTTTTCAACTCTAGCAATAAACGTTTACATTCAAAATCATGTATACCTCACAATTATCTTTCTTTAAAGATATCTCTGAGACGTTTTATGATGAAAAGCTGAATTTTGGTACATCACCTCATTAGTGCATGGGTCACATTTTACTAATGGGGAAATGTTTTGTACTGGGGCCGAATACAACTTTAAAAAGTTCAACTTCTTGTAAATGAACGTGAGATTTTCTTTCTTAACCGAGTCTTACTTCCGAACATATTTTGAACATTTTTTAAAAATTTACATTGCCCACGTATCTCTAACATAGAAAGAATTAAAACCGGTTATCAACTTTTTGGGACACCCTGAACAAACTTTTGGAGAAAGCGAAAAATTGCTCTAAAATATCAAAAAATACTTTTGAATAAACAGTTGCTTTATTTAGTTCTGTATTTACTCATATTTGTTTTGTCTTGCACATAGACCGAAAATCATAAATGAGGCTGTCAAATTTACATTTTTCTGATTACACACTTTAGCGTTGCTTTATTTCCAAGATTTTACATGACCATTTCAGTATCATCTCCAATAATAGCATTTGTTTGTGATTTTTCACAACCTGATATCCATTTACCTATCAAGGTTGTAGTATCTCTTTGGTCCAATTTAAGATACATATTATTTGTGCTCAAATGAAGACTATAATTCTGGAAAAAAGGATCTAATACACTAATTCTGTCAGGGACTTCAAACTTTTAGTATGCCTCATTATACATAGTGTCAAATCATAAACGTGCAATTACCACAAAATTTTTTTATACTATAATATTTTTCAAAATGTCATTGTTCGAGGAAGTTTATTGTGTATTTCTATATTTAAGAACATGTTCTGCAAATTTCATAAAACGAACAGATTTTCGTTCATTAATGAGTCTAGTGATGCTTGCAAAGATACAGACTGAATTCTTTTGAGGCCCTTAACGAAAGTAGATAATTTTGTTCGCATTCAAGAGCCGTGAAGTTGGTTTGTTTTTCTTCCACATTTCCATACTTAAACAACCATAAACTTAAAGTGAGTTCACTATCAGGTTGGTGACTTCTCTCACTCACCATATTTCCACGTACTCGCAACCGTCACTAAATAAGAATTAATTTTAAATTTATATTGAAAAATATTTAAGTACTTTCATTGTTTTTACAAAATTATCAAGCACTTTTCCTGGAGATATTTTTTTTTTCATTTCGTGATTATTTTCTGTTTATCCTCTATTCCATAAGAACAGAAAAAACGCTCAATTCGGCATAAGCATAGCATGCTCGAAAAATTTCTGGTGCACAACACTTATTCATTTTTTTCCAAGTTTTGGAAAAAAAATGAGTTTTTAAACCATATTGATAGAGCGTTTGACTCTTAGTGGCAGTTCAATAGAACTGCATCTTTTGCCAGGAACATTAAAATGCATAAAAATACACTGCAGCTATTGTTATGATGTTGCGATAAAATATCTGAAAAAACTAGTTTGTTACGATAACCCCGAAGCATCATTTACCGGCAGAACTGCCATTTATAGCCTTTAGAAGACTACAAGCAGGTCAAAGTCATGTAGAGCTGGCAGAATGGCTAATAAATTATTCTAGGGTTCAGACATTAGCACTAATTTCAAACCACTGAATAGACATCCAGAAAGTTTTGTCAAGGATGACCAAACACTAAGCAAAGCACTGGTGATCTTAAAGAATAGAACCGCAGTTCCATCTCATCTTAGAGCCTCCTTTTCTGATACCACCAGAAGGTCAGTGTGAACATCCACCATGCATAGAAAACTTCAGGAAGATACTTTTACACGATGTTACCAACCATTAATATACCACTCATCTCACGTCACATGAGATAATGTTTGGAGTGTACATATCAACAACTCCACTGGACAGTTGTTCATTAGAAGTGTGCTAACATCTCTTTTAAGTCTCGTTTTTATAGGTCCCAATCCGATTAATAGGCTAAGTTTGATCTGGAGAGAACACGGAAAACATCATCATCCATCAAACTTAAGTGAAAGAGATTCATACGTTGGAGGCAGTATCAGTGTTTAGGATAGTATGTTTTTGGTAAGATGCACAGACCTCCATGCTTTTCCACGTGAATAGTTATGTCTGTAAAAATGACACCCTTGGTGGTTATGCGTTCTCTTATGCTGATACAATTGAGCAGCTCCAACTATGTGAGCTGAGAAGGAGTCTACCAATAAAAACTCGTTTTCCAAGTGACATCTGCCTTCCAGGATCAAGAATAAACGAATAGAAACTTCATTTTTGTATAATGCCTATCCTCCAGGAATAGATTATGACTCAATGTGAAACTGCACTATAGGTAATGTTTTCCTGGTACTGCAAGTCAACGCTAGACTGCTTCACACCGTTGAAGATTATCGTCAGCAACTAGATATTCAGTGCTTGGAGTTAGCACTGCGCAGTTAGATCACTGGAGTTGAATCCCATCGGACATAATTAGGTTGATTTAGGAATACGTGTTTCTGATCTCGCTGATCCTTGCCACGCTTACATGTGATTTGCAAGAGCTATTTCGCATTTTGCAGTGATATTCGCATAATTGATAGTATATCAGACATCGGATTATTTGCTGTATTGCTCTTAGCAGTGACCATTATACTAAAGATAGTTTTCCTGTACCAAACTAACACCTTTGTTGATTTTATACATTTGCCAATTTCTAGAAAAAAATAATTGTCTGGTATTTTATTTTAGTATTATTTTGTACATTACTATGTGTTGTATACGGTGGTTGAGTTTCATTAATTTTTAGATCTAACTCTTTGAGTTAGACCAGTAACTAGACTTTTGTTTTTGGCGGGGGTGGGATTTATCCAAAATCATTTTTTAAACACTATTTCCATCCACGCATAATAGGTTAAATGCAGCTTCGAAATTTTGGGGAAGGGGGTTGAACCCTATATCCCCCGTCTTGGATATGGCCAAGTCTTGAGTGATTACTATTTTTGGAATTTCTGCATATTTTTTTGGAAACCGGTGTAACTTAATAGTATACAAATGACCTCGTGGATTATAAAATCGGACGTCAGAATTTGAAAGAAAAGTAACCTTTTTCTGGATGTATCTAATAAAAGGGCGAAGTAGACACTCTCTTTGTAAACAGATGGTGAATAGAAAAAAATAGTCAGCTTTGAAGTACGAGATTTTCAAAACTTTTATTAACATGTTAAAATTGATACTTTTGATAGTTGGAAATTCAAAGTAATCATACGAAAAGCTTAGATAAATGCTATATTCTGTAAGTTAAGACAGATTTTCTCCCCAAACAAACAAGAAGACGTTAACATCATAACATCAGTTTTGTATCTCAAGGTTATTCTTAATATACAAACAGATATCTCAAGCCCAGCTTTGTATATTATTATATCGGCGCATCTTAAAGTTTTAAGTTTTCGGGAATAAATAATTTTATACTTTATAAAATTCTTAGATATGCATTATTTATTCAAAGTTGTCTATTGAGACTGAAATGTGAGATTTAAAATCGAAACTAAAATAAGAATTCTTTAACAAAGAGCCTTTTAAATTTTAGACGGGATTGCGTCTTTGCCTCGAATGAAATAATTGCAAAGAAGTTGAAAAAGACGGTACAAAAACATTTAAAAGATGTCCCACAGTGATAGAAAATTCACTGAACTCGAAAGTAATATCTGAAATTAAAGTTACTCTCTGTCATAGCATAAGTTTCAAAAAAGCTTGAGTTAGCAAAAAACGAACCTTTTATTTTTTACTCTTTTCAATGATATATGAACTCATTCTTCTCTTTTTTAAAGGAATATTTTACTTTTTATTTCAGTTTGAAAATTACCCCCACTTTCAATCAGTCCGAGATCTTGTCTAACGATGAGTTTAGATCAAAGGATGATTGTAATGAAAAATCAATTGAATGAAACAAGTTCCGAGAAGCATTCATAGAAATCATTATAACTAAGTATCTGCTGTCAATTTTTATCGGATGTTCAGATATGCTTCATTTACTTAATTAAATTAAGCAAAAGGCATGTATGAAGTAAAATTTCGTGGAAGGAAATTTCTCAAGTAGTTAATTAAGCGTAAAGTGGAATGAATTAAAGTTCAATGTCAGACTAGAAACTGAATTACTTTATGAATTGGGTACAACAATGCGTCTGTTAGATTTTCTTAACATTATCCGAATTCATTATTTAAATTTAACAATTATTCTAGGATATATGATAAAGAAAATAGTTGCTGTAATTAGTTGAAGTTCTTTAAAAAGCTGTAATCTACAAAGTTTTTTGATATTACTCTTTTTCTGTGTTATTAAAATATAATTAGCAATTTAAGATTTGTGTTCAATTTCAGCTATTGAATTGTCCTAGAAATATTTGTAAATTATCCTTGTCGAATTTATATAACGTTTTAAAGTTATCCATTTTTACGTAAATGAACCGTGTTGATGATGGCCCACTTACATATTGTGAATGTTTTATACAAAGTAGCGTTAAAATATATCAACTTATCGTTTTGGCAAATTGAAAAAAAATGTAGTTTTTGGACAAGAAATACAAAAGTTTTGTAAAAGGAGTTAAATGTTTTACGCAATTATTAATGATAAGAAGAAGCCTTTCTCTTAAACCTTAAAATTTCGGTTAAATGAAGCTAACATATTTTAACCTTAAAACTAATTACCGATAATGTATTCATTAAATAAAAATTTGGCCCTTTAGGTTTTCTAAAATCCATAAGTAGCCACATCTTATAAATTAACAACTGAGGTATTAGCTGTATTCACTCAGGATATTTATTCTTAGGACTACAATAATGAGTTTTGACCGAAACAAATTTTAAATATTTTCAGATAATTTGACTTTAACATAAATAAATGTTTTCGTATGAATAATAGAAAAATAGGAATTATTTTTCAAAATTTCTGTTGCTAGTATCTTTATAAATATAGTCTCATCCTTGACTCATGAAACCGTTAAAGGTTGATTTTCTTCATGGATGTTTCGTGCGTTCGTCTGTATAAACTTCACGATTTAGGTATTATTCTTAGGACTACAATAATGAGTTTTGACCGAAACAAAATTTAAATATTTTCAGATAATTTGACTTTAACATAAATAAATGTTTTCGTATGAGTAATAGAAAAATAGGAATTATCTTTCAAAATTTCTGTTGCTAGTTTAAGATATAGTATCTTTAAAAATATAGTTTCATCCTTGACTCATAAAACCGTTACAGGTTGATTTTCTTCATGGATGTTTCGTGAGTTCGTCTGTACAAGCTTCACGATTTAGGTATAAAATATTTTATGACATAAGCAAGATTATAAGTAAAGTTCATGACTTGCAGAAGTTATATGATGTTTCGTACTTAGTTTATAAATTGAGTGCGATCACTGGCAACAGCGTATTTATATTACGTTCTAAATCGTGTTGAAAATCTAGTTAAAGTCTTTAGATGTAGAATCTTTAGAATACTTAAGAGATTGAAGCATAGTTTTTACATGTTTGTTTGTTTATTGGATTACGGCCGAGTATCTACACTAGAGATCCAGGCTAAAAGGTTGCCCTCCAAAGGTTGCCTCTTTCTTAAGGGCCCTATCCCGCAAGGTTTCTGAGAAAATCACGGAAAAGTCCGAACAGCTATGTCGGTAGACGCGACCTGGTTATGAACCAGGGACCATCCGTATCTCAGTTGACAACGCTATGCGCTCGGCCACTGGTGGAGCAGTTTTTACATGACCAAAATAGTTGAGGGAAGCTTATATAATTCAAACATATAGTCTTAAATTTTCATGCTCTATTATTACTAAAAATTTTCAATGCAGTATCTACACAAGGTGATTAATAAACTTTTCCTGTATCTTAATCGCAAGAGCTTACTGAATTTCAGTCGAAAAGAAATGTGGGATAATCGATATTAATATTTGAAAGTGTGCGGTTTAGATTGTGCTGAATAATAACACTCTCATGCCTATAGCGACAAAATATTATAAAATGATAAAAAAATAAAATGCTAAAGACAGGAAAAGAAATGAATGAATGACAGTACCACATTTTTCCATCGTGAAAGGGCTAGTAGCTTTAAAGTGAAAAAAAATATGTTGATAAAACAGCACATGCAGTATAACGAAGTTAATATAACGAAGTTAATTAGTTAGGCTGTTCTAAATTATTAAGACTGCGTTGTGACACATGAAAATCCAGGTTCGATACACTTAGTTGCAATATAATAAAAAGACGTTAAATACTTCAAACTATTTTATTAAAAAGATACTATAGAAACATATTACACGGATGGTGGTGGCTCAGCGAAATAAAAAATACGTCCTATATAGAGAATGAAATTAAGATGGAATGAATTAAAAATTACGCCAGCAGAGAATTACACATTGGCGAGAACAATAACTGGGCTGAGATCAATAACGCCAATTCCAGAGCAACCCTAAAAGTTAATCCAAGAAAATTAAAACGACGTAATCGCGAGCAAATAATTTTAAAGATGTAGCAGGGCAACACAAAATAAAAACGCCAACACCAAGCCAAAGAAGGGGGTAAACAAAAGGCCGTTTATTTTGCAAACGGACGCAATGCAATCTATTTTTAGCACAACGACGCCACCATGTCTCATTTTAGAGAAATAAACAATTAAGAAAAATGCATACGGCAAAAGCGAAAATACAGATTTAAAAGCCGAAGTGACCGAAAAATGAGAACAGAAAAGTTTTAGAATTAATTATTTTGGATCGATTGCATTAAAGAAAGTCAAACTAAATGATTATTAAATTAGATATGTGATCTCCATCATAGCAGGTCTTAAAATAGTTGAAGACAACACATGTAAAGAACAATACTTTAAGGAAATTAATGACAACAAAGACACGAGAGGACATGAAAATTGCTATTGGGACTGCAAATTTTCTAAATATTTGCTTTCATAGACGGTTACGTATTCAATGTGAGAAATTGTTTAATAGTATCACGAACGAAACGCGGATTGAATAATCTGCATAACTTTGTGTCTAACGAGATTTTGTGGATACGCCATGTATACATGTTTCAGTTGGTAAAAAAGGTCCTCATTTATCAAATTTGTACCATCCGAAACTATCGTAATATCATTTTTTTTTCAATTTATGCGTGTTTTCTTACAAAGATCTTAATTAATTTTAATCTTTAAAGACCCTTTTTTAGAATGTTTGTTTTGTTTAGAATGTTCAGTTTCCGAACATATATTTATACACAACTATCCATATATTTATGATTTTTTATCATAAAAAACTGAAGAAAAAGCTATTTCAAACAGGCTTTGTTTGAGCATCGTAACTGTATTAGTATTTTTGTACCGTATTTTTAAATGGTCACCAAAAAATTGGGATTTCGCAGGAAATTAAACTTAAGTCCAACTATTATTTATTTATGAACGTTCCATTGTTTTAAAATGTTGATAATCATACGCATTAGACATTTAGCCAGCTATCAGAAATATTTGAAAATTAATTTTTAATTATCGTTTAATCACTTTTTTTTATTTTAGGCTGTGGCGGCTATGCCACTCCCTTACATGTCCCCAAATTGGCATGTGTGTGCACCAACTGAAGGACGACCCGTGGCCGGGAGTCAGAACCCGCAATCGCAATTTTAACCCTCCGTTAGGCGCGTGGACTGCGATCGTAGTGTAAGTCAAATTTCCTATGTTGATATTCGAGTATAAGTCGAATTTTCTATGTCAAATTCATATTTAAAATGTAGTTCCATAAAAATGAATGATGTCTTATACAATGATAGCTTTCTCATATTTTTTTCTAATTTTGCGTTTTTTTTCAAAAACTACTCAGTTGTTGACAAAACTAAAATAGGAAATTTAGCCATCACTCGAATACTCTTTTCCCTGGTGTGTGTTGGTCTACGATCGTAGTCCACGCGCCTAACGAAGGGTTAAGTGCCGAATTCCCGCTGCACTTTTCAGTTTCTCTGTCGAATGCAAATATCCATCCCGTGCATGCGCACTTGCAGAAGAGATCGCTATAAAAGATCTTGACAGAAGTCGAGAGCAGCAGTTCAGCAGTCAGCAGCCGAGGATAGTGGTATTCTCCAGCCAGCCATGCTCGTCCTTGTGCCGTCGCCATTATGAGACGCCGAGTGCTTCTTCTTGTCATCCTTTTCCAGATATTGCGACTTCCGTAGGAGTTTCTCAGATCATGGAGTCCGGAAGATGCGGCACTGCCCAGCAGTAAAAAATTCGCCCGGCTGCGAAAGAATCCTGTGAATCTAAAATTGTTAGTATTCAATTGTTGCGTTCTTGTTCTATGTGTTCTACGTTAAAAACTGTTCACAATAAAATTTAGTTACGTTTGAAAAATTCTTGTCATCCTTTCGGAGTCAAGAAGAGAGAAAAGACATTTAAATTTCCTTTTTTTTTACCCATCATCCGGGACTCTTCATTGGTGACCCGTCTTTCAAGCTTGGTCTTCATTGATGACCTATAATATCAAATCCTTCTGCGGATGACGTGTGATATTGAATAATTCTCTGAATGAAAATCACCATTGGCATTTTTCCGAGTTTAGGTTCCCATAACCAGCTCAGTTTTATTATGTCTGTCGATAACAGTACTACGGAGGTTGCTAAAGTAGCTTTTCGAGCCCCTCCATTTTGGGACAAAGATCCTGAATTGTGGTTTTTCAGGTGGAGTCTCAATTTGTTTTGTCCGGTATAACTGCTGATTTAACAAAATTTCACGCAGTAGTAGCAGCATTGGATGCTACAGTTTTGAGTTATGTGAGAGACATCGTCAAATCACCCCCTGAAAACAATGCATATGAAACTTTAAAAGATAGGATTCTCACACAATACTCCCAAACAGAAACTGCTCGCTTGCGGCAACTCCTTCAGGAACTCCAATTAGGAGACTTACGCCCTCCCAATTGCTAATGCAGATGAAAAATTTAGCTGCTGATCGAGTCGATGATGCATTGCTTAAACCCCTTTGGATGCAACGGCTTCCCATAAGAATGCAACAAATTCTTTCGACGTGTAAGTGCTCTCTTGACAATCTTGCTCAAACTGCAGATAAAATTCATGAGGTATCAGATACGCCTGAAAAAACAATTGCATCCACCTGGAGTGCTGATTCCTTATCCGCCCTTCAAAGGGAAGTTCAGGAGTTGAAAGCTGAGATTTGCCGTCTTTCTAGACGCGAGAATAAAACTGTTAAACGCAACCGCAGTACATCTCGGCAGCGTAAAGGACAGTCCTTCAGAAAAGCAAATTCATAAGGGTTGTGTTGGTATCATTGGAAATTTCGCGAAAAGGCCACGAAATGTTTTGAATCTTGTTCCTTTTCGGAAAACTAATAACATCAGCTGTAATGACGGCTACAGTTGATAAAGTTCAGTCAGACCGTCTTTTTGTAACTGATCGCAGAAATGGTATTCGATTTTTAGTTGATACGGGTGCGTCAGTTAGCTGCCTCCCTTCTAGATTACACAAACCTAGTAGGCAGAGTACATTTTCACTAACAGCCGCAAACGGTAGTCTGATAAAGACGTATGGGGTAACACATGGAAATCGACTTGGGGTTGAGGAGAATTTTTCCATTCGCTTTCGTAGTAGCAGATATCTCCCACGCCATTCTTGGCGTAGATTTCTTGGCTTAGTACGGTTTAGTGGTCGATCTCAAGCACAAGGTATTGACTGACAGTCTTACGAATGTCACAACTCGAGGTATCGTTCCAAACCACACTAAAGACTTTGCTACGCCAGTTTCCGTGGATTCCCCTTTTTATAAAATTTTACTGCAATTTCCAGGACTGTTTAAAAAAAATCTTACCCTTGTAGCCAAAACCGATGGAGTTTTACATTTCATAGAAACTAAAGAACAGCCCATTCATTCAAAAGTTCGACGTCTGTATCCGGAAAAACTTCAAGTTTTAAAAGAGGAGTTTAAGGAATTACTCGCCGCAGGTATCATTGCACCATCAAAGAGTCAGTGGAGCAGCCCTATCCATTTTGTAAAGGGGAAAAAAAAACGGGCAATGGCGAATATGCGGAGATTAACGCCGGTTGAACAACGTTACAATCCCGGACAGGTATCCAATCCCGCACATCCACGACTTCGCACATTTATTGCACGGTAAGACCATCTTTTCTAAAATAGATTTAGTAAAGGCCTACCACCAAATACCTGTTAATCCAGCAGACGTTCCAAAAACAGCTGTAATTACTCCTTTAGGATTATTCGAGTACAATTACATG
The DNA here is from genome assembly GCA_038373885.1 of Cheiracanthium punctorium. NCBI lineage: Eukaryota > Metazoa > Arthropoda > Arachnida > Araneae > Cheiracanthiidae > Cheiracanthium > Cheiracanthium punctorium. The sequence continues at coordinate 100,491 of JAWZYV010015392.1, read as the reverse complement.
TGCTTTGGACTTCGAAACGCCGCACAGACGTTTCAGCGTCATATTGACAATGTCATTAGAGGCTTGGAAGGATGCTATGCCTACTTAGATGACATCCTCGTAGCGTCCCCCGATGCCGAAACTCATAAGCACGACTTATGCCAATTGTTTAAAAGGCTTAATGCACACGGCATTGTCGTAAATCCTGATAAATGTCTTTTCGGACAAGAAAGCCTAGATTACCTAGGATTCAAAATTTCCCCTGATGGTCTAAGGCCCTTGCCCCAAAAAGTAGAAGCTATCACTAATTTCTCTAAACCTGTGAATGTCGAGCAGCTACGCCGTTTTCTGGCGATGTTAAACTTTTATCACCGTTTCATTAAACATGCTTCAGCTATACAAGCTCCTTTATTCGATCTAGTCCGTAATCGTCCTAAAAAAGATAAAACGGCGATTGAATGGAATGAGTTGACGACAAAGGCATTTAAAGACTGTAGGAAAGCTCTTGCCGATGCGGCCTCGCTTTCTTTTTACAACCCAGATGCCGAATTATCTTTGTCTACGGATGCATCGGATATAGCTATAGGAGCGGTACTTCAGCAATCGCGCGAAGGTAAATTGCAACCTTTAGCATTTTTTTCGCGCAAACTTACAGACGCAGAAAAAAATTACAGTACATTCGATAGGGAACTTTTAGCTATCTATTCCGCTATCAGGCACTTCCGTTACATGCTAGAAGGTCGTGAATTCGTAGTTTTTACGGACCATAAACCTCCAACATACGTTTTTTTCAAGTCAGGAGAAAAACACTCTCCTAGTCAGCAAAGACACTTAGAGTTTATCAGTCAATTCACAACTGAGATCCGTCAACTGATTACAACTGAGCCTGTGGCGGCTATGCCACTCCCTTACATGTCCCCAAATTGGCGTGTGTGTGCACCAACTGAAGGACGACCCGTGGCCGGGAGTCAGAACCCGCAATCGCAATTTTAAGTGCCGAATTCCCGCTGCACTTTTCAGTTTCTCAGTCGAATGCAAATATCCATCCCGTGCATGCGCACTTGCAGAAGAGATCCCTATAAAAGATCTTGACAGCAGTCGAGAGCAGCAGTTCAGCAGTCCGCAGCCGAGGATAGTGGTATTCTCCAGCCAGCCATGCTCGTCCTTGTTCCGTCGCCATTATGAGACGCCGCACAGTGGGTCAGGAGCGCTCAAAACCTGGCAAAAAATAAAAAAAACTAAACGTTATGTAAACATTTTTCTGTCCAACCCTTCAACAGACAAATAACCCAAGAACAGTAAAACGGTGTTTTTATGTCGATAAACTCACCCTCCAACCCGTACATAGGCTCAGTTTAAGCGAATTATTTGCTGAGAACACATGAGCGCTGTTTCAGTGTTTTTCAAAGTGATTTTTGAGGAGTGTTTTAGCATTAAATGTCGTATAATTTAAATATTATGCTATGGAAGCTTCAAGTTCAGGTATGTAAGTATAGTCTAGTACCGTCGAGTCTAGTATAGGTCGAGAAAGAATGACCACTGCAATTTTAGAAATTAAAATGATATTTCAAAATACTGAAATTTTAGTTATGTTCCAAAGGAGTCCCAGCATCCGTTCTTGTTTTGTCGAATAAATATTTATGAGAACATTATATAACCGTTTAATTTTTTTGCTACTTTCGTAGTTACAGGCTATGTTTTAAACTCTAGTAGTACCTAAATAAGAAGAATAAACATTGAATGTTCACAGTTTTATATTTCAGGAACTAGTTTTAATATTTCGTTTATGACAAGAAGAGAGCTTCTTGACATTATGAAAATTTCTGGAAGCAGAATAATACAAGAACACAATTAAATTTTTTGACAGAAGTCATGAAGAAACGAACAAAGGAAAGGTGGGGTCCGATTGTTGACAAACCAAAACCAGGATTCGGTTGCTCAAACGATGGCAACACACCAAGACGTTTTTCAAGAATGCTGAACTTTATGCCAAAATTACATAGACATCACATTAATAAAAAAATTCATATAATTATGATAGTGGTGTCTGGTGTCTAGCGGATATGATATTGATGTTGAAAAATTCAGGATATATGCCCATAACACGGCCAGATATTTTGTAAAGAAGTATCCTTAGTACAATATGCCACCCACTTTGCATAAATATTTTATACATGGAAATCATATCATCGGCACTTCTGCCAATAGGTCAGTTAACAAAGGAGGCGCAGGAAGCTCGCAACAAGGACTTCAAAAACTACAGCGAGCCATTACGTTAGAAAATGCAGTCGAGAAAAAACAAATAGAGATATTTTTAATTTCTTTTTGTTGAGCTCAGATCCTTTAATCACAGCTAAACGAAAATTACCGAAGAAAACACTCCAACATCTTCCAAAAGAAGCACTCGAATTAATAAAACCATCAACCCCAAACGAATTCAATCATTGGAATGATGATGATGATGACGATGACGATCTCGGTGGCTATGATGACGATGATGACAGTGATGATGATGAGGTAGATGACGACGATGATGAAGAATTCAACCAATTTTGAAGTTTGATTTTTAGAGTGAAGATTGAAGTTTCAATGAATCATTATGACGATTTATGTATTTAATGAAACTAAAATTTCCGAATATTTAAAAACTTTTTTAGGTTTTTTGAACAATAGTAATAGCCCTGTAAATAAAAATCTAAGTTACGAATTCTATAATTTAGTATTTGATTTAATGCCAGTTTTGAAGCTTTCCTGCCCCACTGTGCGCCGGGTGCTTCTTCTTGTCATCCTTTTCCCGATATTGCGACTTCCGCAGGAGTTTCTCAGACCATGGAGTCCGGAAGATGCGGCACTGTCCAGCAGTAAAAAATTCGCCCGGCTGCGTAAGAATCCTGTGAATCTAAAATTGTTAGTATTCAATTGTTACGTTCAATTCTTGTTCTATGTGTTCTACGTTAAAAACTCTCCACAATAAAATTTAGTTACGTTTGCAAAAAATCTTGTCATCCTTTCGGAGTCAAGAAGAGACAAAAGACATTTAAATTTCCTTTTTTAACCCATCATCCGGGACTCTTCAAGGCTTTTTTTTACGCAGGTTAAACGATAATGTTTTGGTAGCTCAAACTCAGTGTTTGAAGAATCGATCATACCGATATGCAAACCGATTGTACCGATATGCAAACTAATATTTTAAAAATTCATACTCACTCTACGAATTAGTGGTTGCAAAAATAAATAACGGGTCTAGATTAGCGTACATCAGCGGACAATTTTTTCGGAAAGTTATGATTTAATATTTAATGCTCCGGGACAATTTTGGGCTACGAAGCTTTTAAAAACAGATTGTGTTTGCAGTCAAAAGAATTGCTTATGTTTTAAAAAAAGTACCAATAAAGCTGTGATGCTGTGTCAGATTGTTTTTTTGAAAACGAATTTAACGTACAAATTTTTAAACTAATAGCTGAATTATGTACAGTTGTTGTGAGAAGGTTTGTTTTCTTAATGGCACAGTACTGGTATATCAGCTTTGGCCGGACGGGATGGCCATTTCTGAAGGGGCACCCACCGGTTGGCCATCATTACCACAAATATCAAACACCCAAGCCCAATCTGGGCATTGAACCCGGACGCAAGGTGTGGTAGTACGGTGCGTTAGCCAGTGCACTACATGGGTGACAGTTTTGAAAACGTACTAATAGTAACATACTTGTAATTGAAACATTATTTTTCTTCTGCTTCTTACAATACTCTCATCTAATGATTGAGTAAAAAATGGTCTGGCACAGAGAGAAAGCAATAAACTGACATAACTCACAGTTTTCTTCGAAAATCATTTTGTTGACTGCAATTAGTAGTTCCTATGTAGAAAAACTGGTGGTGTTTCATGTAAATACTGCAGTGTCTAAGAAAGCATTTGAATTAAATATGAAGGGTTTCTTATTCATCTACCACCTACACATGTTACGTATGTGTATAGAGCTATTACCATTATAGAGGCACAGTTGGGAGAGCGTCAACCATTGTTACAACATGGAAATCTACAGAATACGGAATTAGAATATATATTATCTTATTCATTTGAAACTGGAAATCATATCAATGTGATTTTGTGATTAAGGCAGCTGCAGGAGAGCTATCTGCCCGAGGGAAGATGCCTTGGGTAGGGGTCTGTTTAATGGGTTCTAACGCGTATTCACGTTATATCTGGATAAAATAGTACAAAACCACAGGCCATTCGATTGACAACCTCGTGGTAGACCCGAACCAGGGACCTTCACACTTCGGCCTTCTACCATGTTCAATGTCTTATCCGCACGGCCATGGGCGGCGGAATTCATATCAAAATTCTTTTATATCTATGAAATCTCAGTAGAACTGTGATACTTTTTTTAATATTTCGATGGTTAGGGTGGTTAATTAGATAATTAACCACGTATAAATTACCTTTAAAATTTATTTCCAAAGTAATTTTTCAGAATTAATTTTTCTAATGATTCAGTAAGAGGAATGATTTTATATCACTCTTCCGTTACTGGTGCAGTTAATTTCACATGTTGTACAAAGTAGATAAAAAAACATCGGAAATAGATTTTATAAAATTAACTTTAAATTATCGTATAAACCAGATTTTATGAAACCAAACGTAATTTGTTATTCGAAAGACACATTACTGAGCTGATTATTATCAAAGCACATTTTATGAATCGCAAAAAAATGAAATTATTATTATTATTATTATTGATATTTTACGCAAGAAATTTGGAAAAAAAATGATATTGGTACATTTGAAGATAAATATAAATATGCAAAAGAAAATTTCAGAACGACGTATTCCAAGGAAAAATATCATTTTTGGAAATATCAATAAAATTCTAATATTTGGCCTTTCAAACTCCAGGGGGAAATTTCTTTTCAACAAAGCAATATTGCATCAGAAATATACTTTTATCTGTGTCTTTGCATTTTTCTTCGTTTTGTTTCAGGAGGTGTTTCAAATAAGTAAGATTATGTTGAATTTGTACGAATGAATCATAATTCTTATAAAATCTACGTACATTTTAGAATAGTTGTTGAAAATCTATGCACTAGAGGAAGACATTAATATGTTTCATATAATCACAATGATAATATCAATTTTTTCAACCGCAGAAGTAAAATTCACTCTATACACTCTATACATATCTATCACTATACATCTCTCTATATATATATCACTCTATACATATCATACACTTCTATACATGTCTTCTATATACGTTATAGGTATATAACGTATTGGTCCGAATGTAACGAGGTATTTTTTGACTGATCTTTTCTCGTTAAAAACCTGACTCGCGCTAAATTCGAGGCCTAAATATAGGAATTTTCTAATTATCCTGATGAAAAATTTCGGGGTAGCGTTATATTCGGGCTAATACGGTATACATACATACATACATATATAGTATATTTAGTAGCGAAAACGAAATTTAGTACTTTCAGCAGAAAAATTTACTTCCACTCAATTAATTTATCTTTGATTAATTTGATTTCAAATCTACCAGCTTTGTTATATTCTTAAAACTAAGTTGTTCTATGCGTCAAAGCACGTTAGCTTCTGAGATTGCATCAGTTATTTGGTTCACTGTTAAAAATATCTAATACTGTTATAGTCATAAGTTATGTGTTTTTGTAGTAGAGACAAATCTCCTTGAGCATACTATATCAATGGAAGGGGCGGTCTGAATAGAAAAAATTTAGAAAGCTCCACACTGTTACTGAAGAAAACGACTCTGAAAAACGAATTTTGGACAATTAAGTATTTATTGTAAGAACTCGGATACAATTTAAAATTTGATGAGTTAGCAATTAGGTTACACTGTTGTTAAATAGAGCATAATATAGATAAATTTAAATGAGATCAGCCTTTATTTGAATTCCAAGTATTAACTTGATATTTCCGCCGTTTAGATGTTCTAAAGAGAAAATCCTCTTACCTGTGATTCAATTTTTAAAGATGACGAAGAAGGATGACGTTTCACTCACACCACAACGCCTACATTCCGGATATAATCAGCCTGAAATTTTTCGTAACGGTCAAATTTAAAAATAAAAGCAAATTGAATTAAATAAACAATAAAATATTTTTTTTAATTCAGTAAAAAAATATGACGACACATTTTACACATAGCTCTGGCAAGTTTTAATTCAACTCGATTGCGAAAGATTTGTTTAGTCACCACAGCCAAGAATGTTCTGTAGATCATTTGAACAGGATAAAATTTAAAGCCTTTGAGTATATCACTAATTATCAATGAAAACATTAATAGCCGAAGAATTAATGCCGCTAAGGTGAATTTTAAAGAGCAGAGGTGATAAAATTCGTCTAACATTCTAAAAAGGATCATTAAAAGAAGATTAGGCACTGTAAAATGTTGCAATACCTATCATGTTTTGATATCGAAAACATATTGTAAGAAAACTCGGAAGATAAAGTCATTAAAGTTAAATCTGAACTAACTTTTATCTACTAAGTTTCTTCAATTAACCTATAGCTGAATACGAATATAACTTAAAGCGAAAAAGTTTCATTTTATTTTTTATTTCTTTTTACTAATTACATATCGAAATAACATACGCTACTGAAACAAACTGAGTTCACTATGCTGATGCTTCTTTATTCCAGCATTTTCAATGCATTGAGATAGTATTAAATAAGCCCTACAATTTGAAATAAATAATAAATTTTCATGTGAAATTTACTCCTTTAATGTTTCCAAATGTCTTATGGATTAGGGGAGGTGGAGGGGAACAGAATTTAAAATATTAAAACTTTGACGCATAATACAACTAGCTCGTATCTCCAAATCTTTCCAGTGTTGTGTAGATTATTTATTTACTTCTTAATTTCTTTGGTTACTTGTTCCTCTTCTTACACAGAAAAATTTTGCTTCCTCTTCCCAAAGAAAGGGAAACTTTTCCAATAGTGAGATACGTCTCGAAATGGATGGACACAAATTTTTATAGGGAAGTAATACGGAAAATCCTAATCTAGTAGAATCCTTATACTATCATAATAATAAAAATAACAACATAATATATAATATCCATCCTACAGAAGTAACTATATTTTCCCAGCAGAATCTGATAGTAAATCTTTCTCGCCAAAGGAAAAGTACACTTTTTTGTCAGAAAGAGTCTGTGCCCTGTGTTCCATGGTTGTGCATCCCTTAAGTCATTCGTCGTTGGTTAAACGTGAAATAGGGAAAATAGATATTGGGAAGCAAAATTCGCTCAAGACATTTACACTCTGTGCAGCCAAAATAGTTTTAAGAGGTAGCAGCAGTGTCGGCTTTAGTGGTGTGGAGGTCTTGGGCGACAAAAGAGTGAAAGCCATTAATTATTAAGCAAGTTATACATTTTTTTCGATGACCGGCGTGACGTAGTGGGTTCAGCGTCTCCGGTCTTGGTGGAGGTAGATTTCATTTACACAAAAATAATGTCTACCTTCTGTCTGGGTTTTGCATACTTAATTTAACGTCGATATGGCATGCAACCAATCAAATTCAACACCAGTAGTATGCGAAATGTGGGAAAGAAGTAGCTGCGTTGTATCTGATCCCTTTGGGGATAAAGGTTGTGAGGTTATCTTTCCTTTATTCGGTATTCTGTAGGAAATTTCGCCTAATAAAGCTATGCTGACCTTCTTATGTGGCGGCATCGGGGTTACAGCCCCAATTACCCTCTTCTAAATCCAGCCCTGGTAGCAGCCCAGGTTGCTGTAAACCCACAGCGCGGCCTGGAGTTTGCCTAGTGATAACTTCAAAAAAGTTCCAGCGTATGGGATCTGTATCTCTCAAAAATGCACAAGAAAAACCTGCTTCCCCCCATTTCCGCATGGAAGGCGTGGGGAACAAGGTAATTAACAAACTGCCGACGTGACAGCCTACCTACCGCCTCATAAATTACTTTGTATAGTAGGAGCACATGTCCGGTGAATCTGACCAACTGCTCTCCCTCACCTCTTTCCCCCCTAAATACTCGGGAATCTACGCAACGTTGTAGGAAACCAAAGTTCTTTTCTCGGTGGCTTACATGTACAGTACACTCGCCCAGAGCCAGATTTTTGTCTGATGAAGATTGGAAAAGAGATATTTTATTTTTTGTCCCCTCTCATAATGAGCAGGTAGTGAGAGTGACGCTTGTGCTCTAAAAATAGTAAAATTAGTGATTATCTTTTTACTATACTTCTTTATCTGAAAAATTTCTTTATAAAGCTTTAATAGAAATGAACGAAAAATAATATATTTAATGGGCCCCTTTCAAGATGAGGTCCTGGACACAGCCCCGATTTGCTCATGCGATAAGACCCCGTGTACATATTTTCAATAAAGTGTCCAATGTCACATATATCCCATTTACCTGAACCTTATATAAGACGCTGTCCTTCATAAAATGTGCAAAGTGTTCCATATAATTATTATTATTTCTTATATTTTTTTCGAACTGTGCATTTTTTCATAAAAGTTTATACAGTTAGTTAGGAAAGAGAAATAGGAAATTTGGCTTTCACTCGATCATTTTTGAAGTTGTAATGCAAAAAAATATGACAGTTAAAGAGAGAGAGAGAGAGAGAGAGAGAGTATAATGTACTTGAGTGTAAGGTAATAAAGCTTTCATTTAAATTATCTCAAGCGTACGAGAAAAATAAAAATTAAAAATCCTTCGATGTTTCATTTAAAGGACTTGTTTAGTAAATTTGTTAAATGAAATATCTTTATTAATCTTTGTTAGATAATAAACGTTTTTAAAGACCTTTATTTATGTTCTGCATATGCGAAAAAATTCCAAGACAAATTAAGAGCACGAATCTGAGAAAGTAACACACCTAGGATTCATGCCATCTGAGATTTTTACCAAAAAATTCCCAGTTGTTATTAATCTTATTAATGTAGCAAATCTCAGAATATTTTGTCTCAAAGTGAAGTTGTTCATCTTTTATGGCCCACTAAAAAAGCAGACCCGTAGCCAGATTTTCTATTCAGGGGGGCACCCTCTTTTTTTCAGGGGGGGCACCCTAACTTAAGTGGGGTGGCATCCTATATTTTTTTGAATGATAACATTTTTATCTATATTTCTCTTCATTAAATAATAGCATAAGTTTATAATTAAATAAATTCTGAAAAGTCCAAACGGCTTCCATGAAGTAAAAGTTCCTTGGCTTAAACAGAATGGATTTAAAGTTGTCATCTTTGGATCATATTTGGAAGATGAGAACACAAAACAAAAATGACAGAGTATTACAAAGAAAAACTTTGTATATATATAACTTTGATATATAAAACTTTGATATAAAACTTTGATAACTTTACCTTATATACAAAAATTTTTCAAAGCATCTGCATTAAACTTTTTTTATGTGAAATTTTCTAGGGAGGTTGGGCTCAGCCCCACCTGGCACCCCTTTGGCTACGGGCCTGTAAAAAAGTCCGTGCAGCACACAAAAGTGGGCGTTTTTCTCAGACATAGAAAATGCTGTGGTCAAAAACTCTTTGGGGGACAACTTGCCATGATATTTATTTCACATCTATAATGTTAGACGATAGAACTTCATGAAATATATGAGAAATCTGTGGCAGGTTATCGACATAAAGTCACTAAAGGTCACAAAAACACACATTTTCTTTTTTTTTTTCTTTTTTCTTTGTCATTTTTAAGGCTTAACCATAGCTTGCACCTTCAAGTTGCTGAGGCAAAAGAGGTGTCCTTTGAAAGACATGTATTAGAACTTATAAAAAGATGCATGTATAGTTGACGCAAGTTGAATGCGCTTTTAGATTTATAAGACCAAAATCTGAAAATTTTCGATTTTGACTGAAATTTGAAGTTTCATAAATTCTTGCGGCAGAAGTTTATTGAAAGTAATTCTTTTGGATCGTTTTTATGTGAATATATTGTATTATTTGAATGCTCAGCGCTTATACCAAGTTTTGCGCGCAAGATTAGGACCCACTGGCGCATTGACTTAAATTGAATTAAATGAATTTAATTCAATTTAAATTATCTATATTTAATAATTTTAGCGACTTAAATTGCTAAATTTAAGCAGGGCCTGATTATGACCAACAGGGGCCCCGGACATTGATGAATTTTGGGGGCCCCATCCATGAATTTTTTTTTTTTTTTTTTTAATTTTGATATAAAAGAAGACTATTTCAGAACATTTGAAATTGGGGGCCCTTTACAAAGTCCCGATTTTCCCATGCGATAATAAGGCTCTGAATTTTAGTATTTTTTGGGAAACGGGTGGATTTTCAAAATTTTAAGGTCGCCTACGTCTTCTCTCTATCATTTTGCGCATCTTTATGCATTTAGAGGGAGTAATCAAAAGCGAAGCGCTGTTAATTTGTCAACGGTAATGGTTAAAAAAACATGAGTACAAATTTTTGTCAATTTTAAATGTATGACGTACAACTGGCGCCATTCCCACATGTAATAAAAAAAAAAAAAAAAAAAAAAAAAAATCCTTCGGAATTGGACCACTGAAATGCTTAATATATATTAATCCTTATATCAATGCTTTATTTAGGCGAAAACAATTTATTCGTTTTAATATTCTTAAAAGAAGTAGAAGTTTAATAATTTCGAGAAGCTATTTCAAACGATTTAAAATCGCAAAAATTTGCAAACCTATTTAGATTATGACATATAATTTGTTAGAGTTAACCTTTTAACTCATTTGGAACGCTTTCCTTCTTAGAAAAAGTCTGCATTTTAAATTAAGCCTTTCTGCTTAATAATTTGATTTTTTTTTTTTAATAGCCGAATACTGACAGCTTAGCAGTACGGGACTGATTTATAGCTATTATGCCAGACTTGGGGATCGTCGAGAATCTTTTTTTCCCTACAATTTACACTCTTAAAAAAAATCAGTTGATTACCGAGAAATCTCTAGGAAACAATGATTCCATTACTTGTTACTTTCCGAACATGTAAAATGTAAGGAAAGTATTGTAATCATGAAAAAATTCGACTTCGAGACTTTGATGTATTGACACGTTTTGAGGTCTTCTGAATTAATTTATGCTGTTTTTACGAGATGTATGTATGTATGTATGTATGTATGTGTGTTTGTGTGTGTGTGTGAGAGAGAGAGAGAGAGAGAGAGAGAGAGAGTGAGTGAGTGAGTGAGTGAGCACGATAGCTCCTAAACGGATCATTCGATTGAGCTCAAATTGGATATACATGTTATAAACCACCGTCGCAAGACCGGTATTGATTTTGATGTATATAGGAATTATAGTTTTTCTAAAGGGCTACGACAAAGATTTCTTTGACATTATAGTATATGGGGAGAAAGTCTTGAAAGTATGCTAGCGTTTAAATGGTGCATTCGATTGAGTTTCAATTTGGTATATATGTTTGAATTATTCATCGATTAAAATTTATTTAAATGCTTGGTAATGATCTAATCGTAAGTCTTCGGAAAGTCGAGTGGAGGCACTCCAGATTTTGTTAGTATAATGCCATAACTTTTCTTAGTATTACTACTAAATATAGCCATGTTTGCCAATTGATTTACATGACTTTATTTAGCAGCAATACTAAGAAAAGTTATAGCATCTTTGCTTCAAAGAGATTTCTTAGGAATCCACAAAATTTTTTTTAGTGTAGGGCATCACCCAAAAGGATGTTATTTTCGGATCCGCAACTCTCGTCCGTATACCAGACTATATCCAGCTAGAGGAGCTGCGGACCCACAGATTTATCGTTCACGTTTGCGCCATGTACATATAGCGGTTTTTGATCAGCCGAGATGTGAAAACGAATCCTTTCACTTTCTGCACACCAGGTTATTACAACTACTTAAAAATTTATTTTAGGATGAATAGGAAAAATTAAATTACTTAATTAACTAAAACATTTTTCTAATTTATGTGTATTGAAAGAAGAAAGGGTTGTCACCCGATCGTTAACACTGCCAATATAGCTTTTGGGTCATCGTGTGACAATTGAGCTAGCTATGACAGCATATTTTAATATGCATAACGCTAGGTTCGAGTAAAAGTTTTCTGCATTTTTTCAGTTTCCGTATAGCTGGAATAATTTAAAATGCGTGTGTAAAAAAAAAAAAAATCATTAATTTCTTCGTCGTGAAGAACTGATACGCAGCTAGTTATAACATGTTATGTATATGTAAAAATAAATTACTTGAAATTCAAATTAAACATTTAATAATTTTGCGATTTCTCAAAATAATCAAACGAAAATCCCCACCTCTCTCTCCATGTGTTTATATATCATGGCTTTGATTTGCAACAGCGCTTCGATTTGAACTTCATATTTTAAACAATTACACTAAAATTAATCTTTATTTTTAAATTTAGGTAATTGGAAATTTTATTTATTTACTTTTTCGTCTATTTGGCAGCTTAGTTTAACCAATTGTTAAAGTAATCTCTATTCCCATGTGATGAGCAAGTACATCAGCTAATATAGAATAAAAATAGAAATTAAAATTCGTATTGTTCAATTAAAAGCAGCAATAATAAAATAATAAATCGATGACAAACTGACGCTTTCGATGTGATCCGGTATAAATTTAAATGCCTCGAAATCTAAGATGAAAATTTTGGCTTTATACAAATTGGTCTATTTCTGTGTATTTCTTTACGTAACAATTTCTTTAATTCTTTACAGGTTGAAAAGTTTTTCGAGCATGTATACATATTTACATAAATGAACTGACACACACACACCAGATAACACCAAAACAACAACAAAAAATCTTACAGTTCAATGTGGGAAGTTAATTTTTCTGGAAAGATGTTGTAGTTAGGGTAAAACTGAAACAGTGTAGGATCCTGAAAAGTTTCAACGGCAGGAGGCAATATGCGAGAAATTTTGTAAGAAAAATGGATCTTCTTAAATTTAAAATTTTGATTAAATAATTCTTATCGTCTGAAACCAGGTTTAGGATGGTTGCTCTCATCATTCATTATTGAAAAGACGTTTTTGAGAAGATTCCTCTTCTCTTACATGTGTAATTTCTTAGCGTGGATCTTTGGACACTCCGCTAAACAGGCAGATTATTCAAAGACCCATGCTAGGTGAGCAGGGAAACCACACAGATCATAGAGTGTAATGTAGTGCATTTATTGCAAGCCTGCACTCAGGGCATTTGCCAAGTCGGAATGCCTTGGTCGAAGGATTTTTTCAGGTGTTCTTCCGCGTCTTCACGAGACATCTAACGAAACCGCCCGAAACCCTAGACCGTTAGAGAGACAGCCGCGCGGTAGTCCAGAACCCTCGAATTTTACTCTTCAGCCATCTACCATTTTCAGTCCCTTGTGCAATGGGCCATGGTGGGACCGAGACCCACAGATCACAGAAAGGGAATCATCACCACTGAATCCAACTGGGATTTAATTTTATTTTATCTTACTTCTTCTTTCACTGTTATTCACTAGTTCTTTCACTATTTATTTTATCTTTATCTTCTTTCACTGTTCTTTTCAACTAGTTATTTTAATTTTGTTTTAATCTTTAGGACGGAATAGAGCTTTACTGATAAATTTGATCGCGCATTTAATCGTGTTACTTTTCTAGTAAAATCAAACTGAAACATCAATAACTGAGGACTAGTTTACAGCAATACAGTCTGCACACATACTCAACTTTCCTCACTATTTTTAGGAGGGTCACTTTGCTTAAATATTTACCTAACATTTCATTGTTTACATGAAAAATACTATAAGGACGTTTTTGGCTTCTAACTATGTTTCAAGAATATTATTTTTATCATTCCAATTTTAATGAACTAACGCATTATGTAGAAGTTGTCTTTATTTTATAACACCAGGCAGCTTCTACATAATGCGTTAGTTCATTAAAATTGGAATGGGAAAAATAATAGTCCGGAAACATAGTTGGTTGCCAAAACGTCCTTATAGTAAGTATTATTGATGTAAACAATGAAATGTTAGATAAACATTTAACCTAAGTGACATTGGACTCTCCTAAAAATAGTGAGGGAATTTGAGTACGTGTTCCGACTGTCTTGTAATTTAGTCCTCTGTTATTGACGTTTGATTTTCATTTTACTGGAAACTTAACGCGATTAAATGCGCAATAAAATGAAGCTGAAAATAGCAAAAAATTGCTTAAAAATGAGAGAACGGGTGGATTTTCAGATTTTTAAAATAGCTCAGATCTTTTTTTAATATTTTTTTTACATAATTATGAAAATTTTCAAGCCGAAATTCACGAACTGTGTGAATTTCATTAAATTTTTACGCAGTAACTTTTTAATCTGTTTTGATTAATGACGGTAAAAGTTTTTTTTGGAAGGGGCCGGACCGGATTCGTTAGCGAGTGAGTCACGTATCAGCGTAACTATATAATAGGATAATTACAGAGTTAATATTTATGCAGGAGTGGTTTTTGACATGTAAATTTGTATTAATTTAAATAATAATATGCACTACATTTCTTTAAAGCCCCTCTTCATCCGTAAGCATGTGTGCCCAAGACCCCATATATGTTAAATCGGTCTCTTCTAATAAAATATATATTTTTTTTTATATGCCAACTGTTTTGTTGTATTCGAGGCAACACCTTTTCCTTTTCAAGTAACATTTGAAAGAAGTAAAATATTTACTCAAAATTTGTTATTTTAATTAAAAATTTAAAGTTATTACAAATGAAAAAGTATCCTGGAGGTCTTTGAAAAATACGAAATATTCAAACATTTCCCGTGCCCAACCATGCTTAGAAGGGACTCTGGTTCAAAAGATTACTTATCTGAAAAAATACCGGAAGCATTCGGCCTCTCTCTTCTTTAGTTAGAAAAGGTGTGGTCACCACATCTGTAAATAGTTTTGTGGGGTGTTGAAAGCTACAATTAAAGTATCGGGGGTGTGTCTTAGCCATTGTGCGCTCTCCCCTCCTTTGCAATCCATTAATCTAAGTGTCACAGATGTTTTGGCGAGTCGGGGTAAGCAGTAACGGGATTTTATGTCACAGCCGCTTTCGAAGCAGAAAAAGGGAGCAGAAAATTATGTCTCAGCCGCTTTGAACAACTCTTACAGATGACGGGATTTTACGTCTCAGCCGCTTGGAGGGTTAAATACGCACAAATAAAGGTGAACCGCTGTTCATAAGGTGGACACAGGAAAAAAAAAATATTGCTGTATTAAAAATGCTCTTCTAAAAGTTATTTTGAAAATAGCTTAGAAAGTAAATTTTCTTTATCTGCTGTGGTTTTAAAAATATCAACTAATCAGGCTAATAATGGAGCATTTCATCGGGCACATAGATAAACACAATTAAGTTTTTGAAAACAAGTACATTAATATTTAAGAAGCAGTTCAAAATTGCAGATTAATCGACTGAGTTGTGTTACATAAAAACAACACTTAGGTTTTATATATTAAAATATGCATTAAATATTTCCTAAACGTTTCACATTATTTGCAATACGCTTAATTATAGAGAAAGAGAAATCTAAGCGAAATATGCACTTAATAAACGCACATTTTATGAACAATTAAAGAGTTTATTTTACACGCTTCTGTTCCTAGTTTTTCCATTTGAGCGCCCATTTCATAATATTTTTCATAACGTTTTGTGAACTTCTTACTTTATAAGGTTTGAGAAATAGCAATCCGGTATCTCTAATTAGCTAAAAGCAATTTAATCCATTTACCTAGTTTTTAATTAACGACGAATCTCATCTCATAAGAAGAAATATAATTTTCTTTACTGAAAGCAACGAAAAAATAAATAAATAAAATGAAACATATTGAATAAAAACGCATCACCCCGTATTGATAAAGTTTTTCTTGTATTACTGCACCCTCATAATTTTTTTCTTCGAATTTTTATCCCATAATGAAAACTAAATGTTAAGAAAATAATCTTATGATATGATGTTACTTCGGGCATTGTTATAACTCAAACGCTCAATTTTTTAATTAAGAACTTAATATACAAGTTTTTTTTCGCATATTAGAAAAAAACTCTTTTTTTTCTTCGTGTTTTTCTGCATTAAAAATGAGTCTTTTCAGGTAACATGTAGTAAAAATGTAAATGAGACAGTATATGAATATCAACTTTGGGAAAACATTATTTTATTTATCATCTTTTTTTTAATTAAATAGAAGATATGCTATTTTGAGACAGATACGCCCTTTCCTACCGAATGTAGAACAATACGTAATGATATAGTAAATAAAGTAGTTTTAATTTAATCACGTCATGCACGTGTACGTATGTGCGATTATAAACATTAAATTTTTATTAATTATTATTAATTTCTTCTAACAAATTACATATCTTCGCAAAAGTATCACTATTTATCTAGATGCCATAATTAAAATACATTTATAACTTAACGAACTTGAGACTTTAAAGGGCATTGGAGTCACTTGAAATTTTCTAGAAATATCAAACCACACGCTTAAAAAAAGAACTAAAATCTCTCCGAAGGATTTAAAACCGGGACAAACTCGTAACGGTTTTCAATTCAGAAAAGCTAGAGAGATATTTTAGTTCCTTCAGAGCTATTTTAGTTCCTTCGGAGGAAATTTAGTTCATTTTTTTAAGCGTGAATAAACGGAGAATTTTATACCTTAGAAAATTTTATATTTTTAAATAGTTAATACACAATTTTCAAAGTAATTTATTGAGACTTAAGTTCTTCTTTAAATTATTTTTTTAAAGTGCATTTTTTAAAATAATGCGATAAAACATTTTAGCGCATTAAATCTGAATAAAATACTGATATTTCTACTCGTCGTTGGATTTATATTTCGCTTGGGCTCATCTGTTATGCATTCTTAATGCCTTATATCCTCTCCACTCCTTGTATGGGTAGATTGGTTTAAATCATAATTTTTAAAATAATTTATTAATTTTCAGAGAAAACAAATGTACAAAAGTGACAAAACATTCCCATGGCAAATGTAAAATAAAATAAACTTGAATTAAATTAACCAATAATTTAAAGTTTATTATATATCCACACGCTTAAATCTATTGATTAAAATTAACACTCATTTATTGATTAAATTTCTTATCGGCCGATTTAAATCCTTTTACGCCAAAAAATACTCATTCAAGACAATAATTTGTGAATGCCTCAATTCGCCCCAGCACTCCCCATCCTCTATATTCTATTTAACTCATTTTCCGTAAAAATCTTGTCTATTTGAGTATTCTGTCTGTCTCTTCTCCCCCACGACCCATATCCTATTACTAACACGTGTCCCACGCTGTTCAAAGGCTAACGGTTCATAGTCGGGCATAGCTGTGTGTGTATTCGCCGTTGATAATTTTATGTTATATCCGAATACCAAATGCATCTTTTTCATACTCAGAGTTGTGAAATAAATTCAGCCTAGATATGGAGGAGATGCTATAGGTAAAGATTTCGCTTTAATGACATAGTTTCTTACGATTGGATTATAAAAAGCTGTTGTAAAACAAATGAAGTTATTATATCTCCACCCGAAGTGAGTAAGTAGTATTTTACCTTTTTCATGTCAATAAATTGGGTTGCTTCTTTAACTAAATCTCACAGCTGGTTTAACCATGATTGCATTTCTGTATTCTGACTGTACTGTGAATTCGTTTTATAACGAGAGACTATAGTGAAATTATATTCTATCTATTAAAGAAATACTTTTATAGTGTATTAAGATATATGTAATGCATTTGCCTTGATTTAAAATTTATTTTCTCGGGCTTATAATAATAGATTACAGCTCTGATAATAAAAATGAAGAAAACGAATCATTCAATATATTAATCAAAAACAGCAAATTTTAATAAAACACACTTTTTCTAGCTTAAAATAATAATCTTAATTGAGTACAGATATGTTAATTAAAAAAGGGCTGATTTTGCAAAAACGCTCATTCTATAGCTTAAATAATCATAATTGAGTACAGTTATATTAATCAAAAACGGACAGACACTCCTCATTTTTGATTATTATTTAGCCTAAATGGAACTGTTGTTTAATGCTCAAAAATTGAGAATTTTTTGCTCCATTGATATTTGTCGATTAATTGAGCAAATTTTACTCAATCGGGAGAATGGTTGTTTGAAGTCAAAAATTGAGTAAAAATATACTCCGTTTGATTATTATTTTACTCAATAGATTTAAGCGTGCAATATTATAAATAAATATCGAATATATTCAATATATATCCAATTATGTTAAAGTTTTATGCCTTGCATTATGTGAAATATAATACTTCGAAAGAATGACGGCTCATGAGATATTTCAGTGGTGAGATTTGGTGAAAGGAAAGTGCGAGCGCAAAGCCGAAAAATAAATATACAGAGAGTACCCCATCCTCCGTGCATGCCAAGTATTTAAAATTATTGAAACGGCAAATGATTATCAAAGGTATTATACAACTTTTGGCAGTCTTATAACCTAATTATGTTTATCAAAACATTATTCTTTTATTAAGCCATAAGCTATTTTCCTTAACACGTTTCATTTTTCTTTAGCATTTATATTCATCATACCTGCTTGTTCATAATTTTAGAATGCTCTCTCTATTTTAGAAATAATAGGATATCAAAATCAGCACATAGAGTAACAGTTAGTAAATTCGTAAATAGGAAAAAGAAAACAATAAAATTTCTAGAAAGACTCTTTTTTCTTCAAAGAAAATCATCGTGCAAACAAACAAATAATTTCTTGCTGCTTTAAGAATTTTGCGGAAAGCTACCGTATTGGCAAAATTTACGCTCTCAGTAGAGAAAATTATCATGCTAGGGCCAAATATCTGGATCAACCGTTCAGAGGCCAAATCAACCGGCATGCCAGGATGGGTATCGTACTAAAATGCCAAATATGAAAACTCGACCCATGGAGAAAGGTGAATTTGGCGTACATATGAAGTGGCCCATGTATGCTTTATATGTTGTATTGTTTTTGGGGGGATAATGTTTTTACAAATCAAAAGCAGTAATTTTTATTTTAATTGTTTTTAACCATTAATTATTTATTTTCTTAATACTTGTAATTAACTTGGAAGTTTAATTTAAATACCTTTTGTCAGGAGATATAATGGTCTGGATGACTCTTCTTCTATAACTCAATAGCTAGTCTTTTTTAAATTACTACTAATTACCCTTTTTTGTTGGGACTTTTTTAAATAATTACCTTTTCTTTAAATTAATTCTGATTTTGTTTGCCCTGTCTCCGGAGGTGTAATTTTAATTATCAGGTAAATTCTGCCGATTTTCTGCTGACTATTAAGTTTCCCTCTCTCTTCAATAGCCTAACTCATTTCTTGCAATATCTCTTGTTCATGTCCGGTTTTTAATTATTTTTACTCTCTTCTAATTTAATTTTGTATTCCAAATTTTACCCAGGGTTGTCTCGGACGATTAGCTATCTCCCGCTAAAATTTTAGGAAATTTAATAACGTTTTTAATGCCCTTTTGATCGATTAAGCTTTTTTTCAAATTTCAAGATGGCCGTTCTTGCCTGCGTTTCTTCTCGGCCAAGTTCGTTTCTTTCCCGCGTGTAGTAGCGTCAACCCCGATAGATAGAAAGACCTTCAACGGGAGAAATGACGTCACAATTGTTAGGCAAACCTTTCCCCCTACTCCGAGGAGGGAACGTATTTAAACGTATTAACTCGCAATTTTTTCTACTTGTTAATTAAAAATGGGATCACTTTGTATATGCACTCGTTACACATAGTGATTATAGTATTTATTGTAGAGTTTAAGATAGTTACCATGAAATCAACTTCTTGACCAATTAAAAATTGATTAATGAAAAAGTAGTTTATTTAGTTTTTCCCCTTTTGTAGAAGCATTAAAACATTTAGAAAAAAACCAAAAAAAAAGTTTAATATTAATTAAAACGTTTCCGAAACTCTTAATTATCACCTATAAAAAAATAAAGAAAATTAAAGAAAAACAAGCACATGGACAGTTTGAATTAAAAAATATTTATTAAGTAAAATACAAAGGTTTTTACATTACTTACATTTATAAACATATTCATATTCAATTACAATTAATAAATTTATCTTTGTAATTTGATTGAAGTACCCTTCTTAGTTTTAAAATTTCATTTTGAAAATAGTTGAATACCAGAACAGCATATATGCTCAAAACAGTTTTATTGAATCTAACCAAATTCAACTACTAATAATCACACCCCTAATCTGATATTTTAGCTACAAATATCACCAGTACCTGAATTAAAGTTCTTAAAAAATCATTTTAACTTTCAATATTATGAAAACAAATAATCTAACATAAACAATCAATAGTCATAGTATAAAATTTTTATGTCTCTGCATTTTGAAGTATTGGAAGATGAGTTTCAGTACTTTTATTTTTTACATAAATAAAAACACTATTCAGAAAAGTATTAGACAAAGAATAATTACCCAGTCACAAATAAATTATAAAATTAAAACAAGAGACATTTACAAAAACAATTTTAAAGCTTTTCTGACTTTCCTTCAATATATTCTTATTCATTATATCAATATATTTCCTTCAATATAAAATCTATTAAATCATGGCTTCTTTGAGGAATAATTAGCTTTAACTCGCAACAAATATTTTTTACTAAAGATTTTAGATTGTTTAATTTATCAAATGAAAAACCATTGTAATTTATAAATTCATCCAATACAGCAAATCATTTATATAGGTAAATTGCATTGGGAATTTAAAATTGTTATTCTCAGTTATAGGTACTTTACGATAAAAAACACTTACCATTAAATTTCCATCTATTATTATTGATAACAATAACTCAGATACTGGCAATGAAGATATTTTTAAAAACATAACTGTGTTTTCAGCTTTAAACACATCTGAAATTTGAATATCCTTTAGTAGTAATAATAATAATTCTTCAAGAGTTTGAAAAGAAGTTTTTGATTGATATTCTTCAAATGATTTCACACTTAATTCAAGAGTCTTTTGCAGTTGCTCATTTTCTCTCCTTTCAGATTTGTTTTCTGGAGCTTCTCTGGTCTAGTTATGTTTTGATAAATATGTAGGACAGCCATGAAAAATTGTAGACAAAGCACCATCCTTACGTCTTGGTTGTGTTAAGGTTGACACTATTTTCTCAACCGTTGCTGCATTGTAGCATTCTGAAGTTCTCCTAATATCTTCTTCTTTAAAATGTAATTCACAGACTTGCAATGAATAGTTTTCACTAATTAAATAAAATAAGCCTACATTTTACTAACAGATAAATATCAAGCAATCGAGAATTGTGATTACTATTAACTATGAGGTTTAAATAATGCTATTACTTATAATAGTAATAATTTTATCATTATTATATATTTGTAGAATTATTAAATACCAATCTTTATTATTAATTCGTTATTTGTAATTTTGTAAAAAATAAATTTTCAAAACTGGTAATGATGACAGTAATAAATAAGTCATCTTCAAGAATTGCAGTTTTCACTAAAAAAGCGAGATAGATTATTATTAGTTCATACTTCCAACTGCAAATCAAATAACAAAATATGATTTTATTTTACATATTGTTTTCAAAATTTCTGTTATCATTATTATTATTATTATTGTTTTGCAATTTTAAGTCCTGTTTTTATTTTTTATGTTTTTAAAAGAGGAATTAAAATTATTGATAACACACGCACGCACGCACACACACACACACATATATATATGACTACAATAAAGAAATAGCAATTATTAATAAAGAATGTAAAATTATTTGTAAACTGAAATGAAATTCATAAAATAAGAAAAAATTTAATGCTTATATGAATATAGAAGATTTATAGATACATAAATCCAAATATACTAAACATATTATTAAAAACAAACAAAAAAGCACTTACTTTAAAATTCTTTGATGGATTAATATTTGCACGTGGAATGGCATTTAGCCATTTCTTTGTAGTTCTTCATTCTTTGGTATACTGAACACGGATACCTTGGAGCCGTCTGCATAATTACCTCTACAAAAAGGTACTGAACACTTATATACCATGTTTTAAATACAATTAACAAGCTTAGTTTTATGAAATAATGGACATTCTTCAAGAACCTCGAAGCAAACAAAATCCCATTGATGGCGGAAAGGTATAGTACACTATCGCCAATTCTCTTTCACCTGCCCGTGTTCTCAATAATAGTACCTGCGGGATCAATTGGCGATAATACTCCGATGATAAGCGAGCGCAGCTAGTAACCCAGCCGAAAAACCTACGGCCTAACTTTGCTTTCGTCACGAGCTTCTATGGTTGCTGTGAGGGGTCTTTCTTATATCGGAGTTCACGGTAGTAGTCGCTGGCCGCCATTTTCTTCTTTTCTGGCTTCCTTCCCCCGTCAATCGAATGTTCTCGAAGTTTCCCGGCTGAGATGGCGCGCTCTGATTGGTCCCCGCGGTCGGCGTCTCTTCGAAGCTCCGCACGCGTGGGGCAGAAAGCGTCATTCGGAGAGCGGTGGTAGAGCGGCTAGGACGTATTCTGGTCCGGAGTTTTTCATCGCGCATTTCAGGGGTCTAGCTCGGCACATCCATCGACTTACATCAAATTCATTATGTGAAGTTTAAGCCTGTAGGCCAGAGGGCCTGATAAAATGTTGGATCATCAGAACTGCAGATTTTATTTTTACAATGCCGAATAACCCGTTATTCGTTTTTGGTGTGGCGAGTGAGCGAACCCCCTTGATGTAAATTGACGCGCAGCTAGCGCCTTCACCATTTTTTTTGAAACAGCGCGTGACCCCTGCCCGGCCATGATCGAGTCATCTTAGCCACATCGGGAGATGTCTGATTGTCCAGCCGAACGATGTCCTTCAAGCTCCAGCAGCTGATTCCCGGTAAGATCGTTGCCTTTTATTTCTGCAAGGATCCGGCCCACCCAGGAAGACGATCCACCTCACTCCTAACCACCATGATCACCTTACCGAGTGAAGATCCCTAAAATTTTATTAACTTTTCATCCTTAAAAGAAGGGGAGGGAATTGAAGACAACAGTAAATGCTAAATTTTCTTTTTTCTACTTTGTGTGCTATTCTGATGTATAACTTCCAGTAACAATGTTTAATTTTTTTTGTTAAAATGATAATAGTGGATGCCATGTTATTTTTCTTACCTAGTTAATTTTTGGAGTGTCAAAAAAAAAATCTGTTTTAAATTCTGGTTTGGCCTATGCTAATCTCTGTAATTGTTTGAGTTGTTCTGTACAACAATGTATTTTGCTGCACGCTTTGGTGTAAAAATTGCAAAGTTCCCCTTTTTATTTATTTTGGTAACTATTTAAACTCACCTGTTGGATTGTAAAAGTGGGGTTTCAAGTATCAGTTAAGGATTTTGTGCGGGATTTTCATCAGATGCCTTGTGTGGCTTGGGGAAGGTGGTGGGGACAGGTTTTCCCAAATTTTTCTTTTCCCCCTTTTTTTTTTTTGATGGGATAATTTTTTTTTAATGCTGCAGCAGAGCCTTTTAACTTAAATTCTGGATCCAATCGAGCTACTTTTGTCATGACAATTTTAATTATGCATTTTCTTTTTCTTTTTTTTTTGTTTAATTTACAAGGGCTAATAAATGGGAAATTAAAGCACTCTAGTATATTTGTTTTTTGAGCATTACTACCATGCGCTGTAATACCCCTGCGCTGTCTTATTCTTACTTGCATTTCTAAATACTGATGTCGCGAGCCCACTAGTTGTTTACCCCTGTTATTGTTGAATACAATTTGTATTTTGGTGATCTAATGCAATGTCTCTGTGTTTATTTTACCACATTTCTAACACACACTTCAGGCAAGGCTGAGATCATTGGGTTATTTTTCTACTCCAACAGTCACAACGCAATGGACAAAATCTTAATTCTGTTTTGGCAACTTGCTTAGTTAGAAAATCTAAATTTTTACCTTGCTAAACTAATTTTCCCGGCAGTAGTAGTAGAATACTACATATATAGGGGGGGGGGGATTGGCCTTCTTTTAAACGAATTTTAGTGGATGGTATTCAAATAGCATATAAAATGCGTGTTTTTTCAGTAAAGGGAAAATATTAAAAGAACAATGTTATAAAATAGAAAAGCTCTTGAAAAATAAAGTAAGGCTCGATCCCCCTCAGACCCCAAATGACGCACGGCACTGCTTTAAAATTCTAATTTATATCTATTACAAAACTATTTCCAATAAATTGTGGGTAGGTTTTATATTAAGCATCGGACAAAAAAGAAAGTTGTTTAAGTATGCAGATAGTCTTCTAGTTCTAGACTTTCCTTAATCAAAAGCAAACGAAACTATTTCGGCTGTTATACACATTTTGGGTTAGTCCTGAAATCCCTGACACATTTTAAAATGCATAACAACTCAAGTATTTTGTTTACGTGACAGTGCGGTTTTAATTACATTGCTTTTTACTGTGAAAAATTTTATTTCAGCAAATAAAAAAGTTAGTTAAAATTTTTTCTCATAGATGGTGTTGTAGCTTAAAATCATTGAAAGGGGATCAAAAACTCAAAACGAGCTGCTAAAAGGCATTTATTTTGTGCAATTACTATGAATTTTTGCGTCCTTTGAAGCTCGAAGAATATCCAAACACTAACCCAATTCAAAGCCTGTGTTCAATGTATAGAACACGGATCACTCGTTCATTGATTATGAAAGAGATGAGATTTTACGTGTTATCCTCTCTTTCAGTACTTCAAAGTCTGCCAGTTTGGGAGTGATGGTCCATTGCTTCAGCTTCCTCGATTCCCAAACGTAGCTTCTATTAATTTCTTTGTACGGTGCTAATTTGAGGACATACTATACGCTTCCATTGTACCAGGCAATTAAGTACGGAAAACAAGAATAACAGCTCACAATTCCGTCTCTTCCACAATGAATGTAACGAACTTGAAGACCAAATTTGACAACCGTTTGTATCTGTTTTGAGAAACACAGGACGTACATATTAATATATGCTGGAAATAATGTGCAATATAAATGCTTTTCAACCGCTTTCTTTGAGTTTCTGATTATTTTTCTTGATGACTTTCAGTCACCACACCATCGACCAGGAACACTCTGAACTACTTTTTTCGTTTGCTCCAACAAAAAGTTTCATGACAAGACTCATTATAGTGCAAATTACACTCTCGTACGTAAACTACTGAATTATATTAAATTTATAATTCTGAGAATGATTTCCCAAAAATTTTAATCTGTAAATAATGAATTGTTAAATTCCAAAAGTACACTTTTTTCTTAATGATTAGAATATTAGATATTAGATGCTTTGTAAAATACAGATTAGAAGAGAAATAATCCATTGTAGGATTCTATTGTAGGTAGATTTACATTAAGGTTATAGTTTCTTAACTACTCTTAAGTATTCGCATAATTCTTAAATATTCTTTACAGATTTTTGAATCTTCACAGGACACAAAAAAAGATCAATGTCATTCCATCCATAAATGATGTGTCCGAAATTCCTATTATTTTTTTGCTATACTTTCCAATTTATTTTCTCCAAATGTCTCTTACCTTATTCGCATAATTCTTAATTATTCTTTACAGATTTTTGAATCTTCACAGGACACACAAAAAAAAAGATCAATGTCATTCCATCCATAAATGATGTGTCCGAAATTCCTATTCTTTTTTGCTATATTTTCCAATTTATTTTCTCCAAATGCCTCTTACCTTATCAGATTTCAATACAAAAGAAACAAGTACGACTCTTAAGATTTTATTCATGATTACGCATCGTGCATACTAATTTGAAGCCAAACGTCGGTGCACATTTGTTCCCTTTCTGATACGCTTTAGACACACGCAGCTCTAAATCTTATTGAAGCAAAATGAAGTTCATTCTGATAGAGGTGTAATATTCATTTACATAAATAAAACTGCATCACGCACCTCATTTATCAAATGGACTTTTGTCACTAGGTGGCAGTAATGCTGTCGTAGACATTCAAACGGCTTCGTTTGCTATAAAATGTTTTTCATTGTTTAGACGAGTTTTCCGCTGTAAGTTACTTCTGATTTATAAGACTTCTGATATAAAGTAACGAATTCCGATATAATAGGATGAGGCAATATTTTTATGGGCATTAGATTTATGAGTTTGACAAATAATCACATCATAAAATTTGAAATGCAAAAATATGGTTATTTTTTCTACCAAAATAAAATAGCAATGCTACGGAATCGTAAACGATTGCATTTTCTTATGATATTTATGGATAATGTATCAATTTGTATGCATACAGTGGTTTTATATACTTGTTTTTTTTAAGCGGTTTGAAAAAAAGCCATTTATTTATATTTAAACTATATAAATGTAATTTCTGAAAAGTTTGAAGTAATGTAAAACAGAAATTTAAACGTTGTGAAAGTATTATATGTTAAGAAATGATTTAGTACCGTGTACGCTAATGTTAGCTGGTGCACGTAAAATCTGTCGTGGCTCCAATGTCCTCCATGTTTAACGCTACCTCTGGGGTGTCGATTTCAGGTAAGAGTTGATCCTTCATCTGGAATTGATTCAAAATTAGGGACCAACGAGCAGAAGTCCAACCCCTTCTGAGGCAATGACACATATTTCTGGGGATAGTGCAATCTTCTATCCCTGGACACGGCAACAAACACAATAAATGAGATTAGTTTAAATGACGGAAATAACTGAAAAGTAATTATATGTGTTTGTAAAAAAAAAGAAAAAAACCTACTCTTTTTATGCTTAAAAATACTTGAATACATATTAACTGCCAGTCTTTCAAGATATTAGAGTTATTCAAACCATTATTTTAAACAAATTCAATATACAATTTAATGTATGCCTCTTCATTTTAATTTGATAAGTAAGGTCCCGGGTTTTTACATTTAACACTAAATCATCTATGCCAAATGTGACAAATCTCTCACCATATTCCTCATTTGCAGCAAGGTTATAACTCAACAATCGTGATTTTTTAATTGATACCATTGGGAAATTTAATGATGTGAACATTTACCTAACAGAGTGTCATTTGTTACACCACATTAACGATTTATTACGACAAACACTTTTTCTAAAAAAACTAAGTGATATCAAACGACTACCTCAGATTGTACGGTAAATGCAGCACCACTCTCAAAAATCATGGGTCTTACTTCGTCTCTCGGCTTGGGCTTGATTGTTAAACTGTCCGTCCCTTCATAAAGGGCAAGGTAAGCTCACCTATAGGTGCCCCCACAATAAAGTGGAAAACAATTCCTGCTTTAACAATGGCCTATGCGTGATTGCAAAAATTCCTCGCCACTGAAAAAAGTTATATAAAACTAGATATAACATCGGAATTGGGGGTACCAATGAATTAATGGTAAATTTTCAGCCTTCGATGTAAACGTAGTTTCATATTTTATGCTACCCTGTATTTAATACTTTTTAAGAAGACATAAGTATAATACGCGGAATTTTTGAAACTCTCGCATTGTCTACAAAACTTTCAAAAAACAATTAAACAAGTATTGAAGCTTCATGTGCAGAGTTATCCATCGTAAAGTAATTCATCCTCTAACTTGATCTTTACTTTCCACAAATAAGTTGATCATGCCAATCAGGAGAACTTTCCAAACTCTAAAGAAGTGACATTCATTTGGTCTTATGAATTAATGCTATCTAAAAAAAAGTTTCTTAAATGAACTTACTGTTTACTTAGTGGGTAGGTGTCGTTAAAAATATATATTTTATGTAGTTGTAATCAGACAGATGAAGGTTAAAAGTTCCGACAGATATCGAAATTGAAATAGAAATAAGAAACATTCACCATCAGCAGACATCTTGCCAATTAGAAAACTCTCTAAAAAAGAACATGTTATTTATTCTTCGTGACGTATCTAAGAGAAACCCGCTTCTCAATTGTAAATGTCAGGAGAGATAGGAAATATATGTAGCATACTACGCAGTTTCATCCAATTACTAAAGTTTTGACAGAACCTTCGAATTGTTCTGAAGAGTTCAAGCCAGAAAAAAGAAAATATTACCAATTCAGTGTAGAGTCTACTAAGTTTTCGATAACTGTTGCAAAATTGTTTCAAAGCACACTGAAAAGAAGAAAAAGTACAGTTTGAATGGTGTTATTACGTTGGGTATAAGAAAATTCATTAAATGTCGGAAACTTGTTCATATCATGATAGTGAAGCGATTTCTATCAGAAAAGTTTGTATAATGTATAGTTGTATCAAAAAATATCATAAATAGAGCTTGAATAAGATTGTGATAAATATATATATATATATATATATATATATTGCTTCAATAGCCATAATGCAGACACTATAATAAGCAATCTACAAATGCACAGAAAGAGATATGTAACATTTTAGAATTTCATTAAAAAACTATCATGCTGGACTTTGCGGCTGAAGTTTTTACTTCTGTTGTAATATTCATGTTTATCAGAAAGATGATTAAATATTATTTGGCAGATATTTTATTTTTCTAAAGATATCTTGCTTAGAAAGCTTTGAGTTCATTTATGAACTTCCTAGATTCAGTGATTTAACGACGATTTGTAAAATTTCTATGAGGAAAAAGCGAATTTTGAAGGAATATTTAACAGTGATATCACTACATGGTTCCTTAGTCTTGATCTTATACTCTGTTCAGTGAAAAAATGAATAATTACTTTGCTCTTTAGGTACTTTCAGCATTGTAAAACGATACTATATTACGATATGTCCATCCACCATTTACAAATTTATTTGGGTAAAAAAAAAATGTTTTTAATCAAAATGTTGAGGAGGATTTAATTCTTGGATCTAAGGAGTCTATTCTTCTCCAATTACAAACTCTCGTTGTAGATGGTTAGTTAGCCACCGCTGACATTACATCCGACGATTTCCGATTCTCGCAATTGTTACAAGCAGTGGTTATGTAACATCGGATAGTGGCAGACGAGCGAAATAGTAAAGTAAATAAAAAACTTTGTAAAAAACACACATAAGATGTTATAGGTAAGAGGATACGCACGTTTCAACCAAAAATTGTTTTGGCCTTCTTCAGTCCAAGCCCTTCGTTGCAAGCAACACAGGGAACTCTAATAGTGTTAGAATTCCAAAAGAAAATACTCGACCCTCTTAATAATTGCCTTCATTAGCGCCGATTAGAGACTCATTGCGTGAGGAGCTCCCTCTTTAATCATGATATTGAAACATATGCACAAAAATAAAACACCAAGAAATTAAAGATTGTTATTTACAGGTTTTTTTCTTTTTCGATTACGTCGATGATTTTACTATTATTCTAAATCCGTGAGTAATTAATTCATATACTCAGTTAGACAGTCTTTATCCTAACAATTTCTGTTTGTGAATTTTTCGGAGTGTTTCATGCTGACGGGTTGAAAGTTCTACCCTTAACAACAAAGAGTTTCGTGAACGAGTGAAGTTAACAACTACAGGGTAGAATAGCATTGCCAAAAATTAATTGTTTAGAAAGCCAGTTAGCGACTAGTTACTAGTCGGTGGGTAAAATTTTCCACCACTCAGGAAGAATAGAACCCCTGAAATTTCATAGTAACATAAGGATACTACAAAATCGCAAGTGCTTTTCTGTACTAGAGATTATCAAAGCAAAAAACATTTCCAACATAATTTAGGCTATTACGAATTCCTAAATGTATCACATTAAAACCCAAGCTCATTCCCACAAAATACTGATTTGATTGCTAAATTATATAGTAAGCAAGTTTGTCCAGTATCAGCTGTCTTAAGTGTCTTAAATTATATTGTTGCTAAGAATAAATTAAATTAGGTTTCATAATATTATTACGATCAACTCTTCATCCGAGAAATTTTAGATGACGCCAAAGCAGATTATTCGACGGAATAAAGAAGAATAAAGTTCAAGATTCCTTTTTAATAAGTAAGAAAAAAAAGAAAATATGGAGTGACCCCAGTCGACTTTCCGAACACTTGACCGTTATCAAGCGTGCGTCTATATAGGCTGCAATGTGCAAAAATTCTTTTTTGTAACTCTGCATAAAGGCTATTAAACCCTACACACACATAAATCTATACAGTCTATGTATGATGGTGACCTATAATATACATACTCAAATTGAGCATATTCGAATGCACCATTTAGGCACTAAAGCAATTTAAATGATTTGTGTCCTATGCCTTATTGTATAAAAAATATTTTTTGCAACCCTATGAATAACTATCAATACACACACCAAAATACATGCCGGTCGTGTGACTTTGACCGTGACTTACAATATACATATCCAATTCGTACTCAATCAACTAATCAACTGCGATGTTTAGACGCTAGCGCTCTTTCAAGAATTTGCGTGCATAGGCCGTAGTATGAAATAATTCTTATTTGCAGCTCTGAAAAAACACTATACGTCGATCACTCACCAAAATAAACACTGGTCGTACGTGGGTGTTCCAAAATTTCTATACGAAATTTTAGCTCAATCAAACGTACTGCTTAGAAGCTATTATGCTCACACACATGCATGCAAAAAATTACTGCAAAAATAGCATAAATGAATTCAGAAGAACTTAATAAATACACAAAAATCTTAAAGTCTATTTTTTTCAGGATTTCAATAATTTTCTTACATGTTAGATGTTCGAAAAGTGAAAATGTATATACAATTGGACCTCGTTATCCCGGCATTCTCAGGACCAAACAAACAAACAAACAAAAATGTGTCGTCATAAGCGGAGAGTCGCCGAGTTACATATGCACAAAATCGGTTAATTTGCACTGACTTGGGACTTTAAAAAACTGTCGTGATAATTGGGTCGACATGAAAACCGGGTGCCCGGATAACGAGGTCCGACTGTGCAGTTATTGAATATTAAGCTTGTTTTTAAGGTTTTTGCTCTTTATTTTCAGTTCGTGTAATTGTTTAGGAGTTACACTGAATTGCTTGAAAGTACTTTGTTTGAAAAGCTTACTTTTCAATACAAAAGAAAAGTATATTTTCTTTAAATTACATTGAATATTAAACAAATGCCACAGCACAAAATTTTTCTTTGTTTTGTTCGTATTGATATGGCAAAGCCACGCATGGGCTATCCACCTAGGATGGGGTACCTTGGTCGGAGAACTTTCTAAGGGGTTCTAACGCGTATGCACGTAACATCTGAAATTAAACCGACTAAAACTCCAGACTGTTAGACCGACAGCCGCGTGATAGGCCCGAACCCAGGCTCTCTAGCATGCCTTTCAGCCCTCTAGCATGTTCAGTGCCTAATCTACTGTGTCATGATAGGACCAAAAATTTTCTTTGTAGAGGAATGCTTTATCTGTTTTTATTTCCTTTTGTTTAAAGCACAGCTACACGAGTGATATCTGCAGGGAGATGTATTTGGTGGAGGACTTTTTAAGGTGTTCTAACCTTAAGGTGTTCTAACCGTATTCACGTTACATCTGGAGAAAGCGACCAAAACTCCAGGCTGTGAAATCGACTGCCTCGTGAGAGGCCAGAACCCCGGGCCTGCACACACCAGGCATCGCTTAATGTTTAGTGTATTATCCACTCGTCCACTGGTCGCTTTGAAACACTTTCTGAATTTACGTTCCAAGTTTCAAGATTATCATTTTTATCTAACATCAATAAAATCGAAAATTGAACTAGATTATGCAAAGCATTATCTTAAAAAAAGAAGAATTAAGAAGTGGGCATACTTTTTAGGAAACTTTCATCTAAGGTATTTTAAGATCATTGGTTTAACTCATTAATTAATTTAATTTAAATTGAAGTGCATCGAATGCAATCATCTAGAGAAAAAAAAAAAAAAGCCGCTGTTTTTAGAGTAACGAACACATGCTAGACACGAGCAGTCTCGAATCCTATTTTGCTATGTTCTTTTTCTGAGTGTGTGGTAAAGTTTAATCAAATTGAAAATGAATTTCTCCAGACATGTTAGATAAATAATAGTCGAAGTATAATAGTAGTCAAAGTTTAATAGTCAAAGACTTAGCTGTATTGGACATCTTTAAGATACTAACATCTGCCACGTAGGGTTAAGAGGAGCGTAAGTATTTGCTTTCCAACTCTATTTAGAGCATAACAGAAAGATTTTGGGAATTCCTGTTTCGTAGTCTTCTCTTACGTACTGACCATCCCAACGAGAGGAAGTGAAGCCCTACAGATTTAACGAGCGCTTTCGCTCTGCCTACATTCCACCTCGGGTCATTCCATACAAATTTTATGTCCACACAGCCCTCTTGCTCTTCTGATAAAAAAAAAAAAAAAATGCACGTATAATGAAGTGCAACTGAAAGTCAACTGCTCCTTACACCCCCAAACTTAAAAATAAAAAAGAAAAATACAAAATGTTTGTAGCTTTAATTATGCCGAAAATTCTTCGTAGAAACTGGGAATAGCAATAGTATGAAAAGAATTTTTGCTACGATTCCTAGATCCTGCTTGGTTTGAGACTTGGCTCACTTTTTAATACCCCCCCCCCCCGTAAAAAAGCCTTGATAATGTCTTTTTATTTTTATACTTTGACAGATGGATGACATTACAATCGTTTAATGTAAAGTTTATTTACCCATTATTTACTGCAGTTCCTCAAGAAGTTCACTGTTATTATATCACCTAGTTAGTTCTTCTTAAACTTTAAGTTTGACCTAGAATTCATATTGGTGAATGGCCTCCTCTGTATCTGTATTGGACAGATTTCATACATTTTCTTTCTCCATTCACGTTGGACCCATAGATGTTGAATTTTTTTTTTTGTTACGCGGATAGTATGTTGTTCCAAATAAATATTTCTCATTTTAGTTCTTATCTGGTATAGCATAATTGTAGTTTATGTTTAATATGTCACTGCTTATACGAAAATATTTCTATATTATTCTGTAGCACTTGAAAACGCATCTCAAAAAGCATTAACAGAGTACATAACAAAGAAACTTGTATTTTTCCAAACTAAATAAAAAATAATCTGAAGCATTATTTTTAAATTGTGTTGATTTAATATGATTACCCCAAACATGTACTTAACAGATAAGCACAATTTTAATTTACGTATATTCATACAATATCTAATATTCTCTTTTCAAGAAAAGGTTGATTAATATTTTATTCAAATTTTTTGGGTTATAATATTTTCTAAATAATTTGAAATGCAAAACTGAAGTGAATAATATAATGAGCAAGTACATTTTAAACTTTTGTTGCACTTAATAAAGTAAAAATTGAATTTACGCGATATTGAAAGAATTTTTAATTGAAAATAATTTAAATACCAAAATAAAATTTAATTACTTTATCATTGGCAAAGGAGATGTAGTTCTTGGATTTTTTTCCATTATGGACATCTACCAGGTAACACATAAACTAGTTGTGCCAAGTCAAGAAGAAACAATGGCGGTATTTAAGCGAGCGGTGTATAACGTGTCTGAATGGAATTCTTCAGAGAACTGGGTTTTACGTTATCTCTTATAAGGCAATCACTAGATTTCCTATTTATTTAGAAATACAGCCTTTAATGTGCAGAAATATGACTTGGTTTACTGAATAGAGCATGCTTTTAGATGTGAATTACACTTGCTTAGTCTGTTATGTTTCTCGGCATGTTCCACTAAATATGGCCTAAAGTGGGAAACCATATTGCGGGGTAAAATGATCCCACGGCTGAAGAGACTCCAGTACCGGTTCCTAGGCTTCATGGTAGCCCGGTACTGGAATGCGGTACTCCCCATTACGTTATTTAATTTATTTCTGCGTTTATTGTAGGATATAACTTTTTAATTATAATTTTAAAATATCTCATTTTATTTGTTGTGGCACTTTTTTATTTTAAAATGTTCATAAAATAAATCATGCATACTATATGATTGTAAAATTTATTTTATTTCATTATATATAGTCATAATTACTTTTATATCTTTTATTTTGCCGATGAAAAACAATTTAAAATTGTTTTCAAAGGAAGCATCTTTTTCCTTTGGGTTGAGAGTAAAATGATCCTTTCGACACTTCTAAGAATTTTTTTTTTTTTTCATTACTCATTTTGATTTTAAAATATTATTAAAATATGTTTATGATGCAAAATATAGTGTAAAATATGCTGGCAAAGGGCTAAAGTTTAATTTAAACGACGTTTATATTATTTTATAGATATTTTAACGTTAAGGGGAACATTTTGGCCACCTTCCCTAATTGTGACTGGAAAAGTACGCTTTAAATTATAGCTTCAACTTTAGGAATTTAATTTTCTATTTTTTGATCTATAGCTAATTTAACGTATAATATTGCGTATACGTGTTGTTGGTTTATTCTATGTACGGTAAAATATTCTCTAGACATGTATTTCAGCTTTAGATATTGTTCAGTAGACAAAAATCGGCTACCATAGCTTATTAAATTAAGCTGCTCAAAATTGTTCTTGAATTGTTTTTTCCATCTCGAATAGTAAAACTTTACATTTACATTGAAAATATCAAACTCACATTATTGCAATTAAAATTAGTTCCTTTTTCAATAATTACTTTTAGCATTTTCAACGTCCTTATAACTTATTTTTTTATAAAATATTACGTTGCATTAATCCTTGCATATTTTGATAGTTTACAATCATAAGTCTAGTACCGTTAAGTTTTCTTTTTATAAATTTGTTAGCCTAAGTTTTACTTTTATAGCTTTTGAAAAAATATTTAATGCGTTGTATTCAGAAAATAAAATTTTATCGTAAATAAAATATTCAAAATTTACCATATTGAACCACACATACTTGAGAATTAACGCAATGAATGCGTTGCCCTTAGTTATTTTCCGGGTCGATCATATATATATTTTTGTACCATTCTCTCAGACCCGCCAATGTTATTCTAATTTTGTATACCGAAATTAGATCACGATTAAAGATAATCAGATCATTTTAAAAGAACAGTCAATAGTATGTGACAATAAATTATAGAAGAAGATAACAAATTTATAGATAAGTAAAACAAATTTCATTTTTTTACTATTATCATGTATGCACTCAGTAACACACACAAAAGAAAACATAACTAATTACAAGCATAAATCAACTTTAATTAATTGATTTGTGAATAAAGAGAATACATACTAGCACTTACCTAATAAATTACAAGAGTGAATATGCATCTTGGAAGTTAATTGATGCATCAGTCCAATCCACGATCATCTGCCAAGTAGCTTTGACTGATACAGCGCCAAGCTGCAGGCAAAAGGAAAAGTTACCATTGAACCCAAATGGGATCGGCAACAAGCCTAGAACAAAAATAAGACAGTGTTAAACAAGAATCGCTTAAATTATGCTAAAATATTGTTCTTTTTTTTGAGATTTCTAAGAAGGTAAGAGAAATACGAACGACGATTATGAAAACTGTTTTTTCTTGTCATAATCTAACACTTTTAACTGCCAAAGACTTAATTGATCAGAATAAAAAGTTGAAGTTTTCAATAATACAAATTGTTAAATCTTCTGTGCATAACCATTTCCATCACATCAATCGATTTTATACTCTTTCTGCAGCTATGGATATTCGTCAAAAGTGGAATGAACTATTAATAGGGTTATCTAAAAAAAACCTCCGCAGAAAAGTGAAGGATATACGTGAGTAACTTGTTACATCTAATCATTATGTTTAATAAAAAGTATTGTTCGAAAAATTAAGATAAGGAAACAGCGTTTAAGTACTTTTGCGTTTAGGGGGAAAATCTTACATTCGAACTTCCTTAAAATGATACTAAGCACCGAAGGATGGGATGGTACAATATAGAAGAAAAACAAAACATTTTAAAATACGCAAATTAAAAAAAAAAACGAGCTGAGATTTGAACCTTATATTATCTCCCTAATACATGGTACAGAATGATTGCTGTAAGAAGGGTTAACTTTAAATCAAATATTGAAAGCAAACACCGAGGGTTTTATTTAAAAAATTCAATTAAAACCTATGTATTAAATTTAATGTTTGAAATATAAAAATATATTTAATAATTTGTAGTTGAATTTAATAGAAAATAACAAAAACTATTTAGTATATCATAAAATATAGTCTACAAACACGGTATAACGACTCATCGGAATTTCTAGTTGGTTCTGTTCGTCTACAATGTTTGTGCATTTAAATATTATAATAAGTAAAAACTGAAAATAAATAATTCTTTTAAAAACGTAATTTTCAAAAGTAGAAAAAAATACAAAATCTGTTGCATTGGATTATCATTTTTATATCCTTACCATGGCACAGAGTTTAAGTCACTAAAAATGGTAGACGGAGGTCCCGGGTTCGGGTCCCATCGCGCGGCTATTGATCTAACGGTCTGGAGTTTTAGTAGGTTTTCGCCAGATGTAACGTTAATACACGTTAGAAACCCATAAAAAGGGCTCCTGCCAAGGCATCCCCCATCCTTGGCAGATCGTCCAAGCGTAGCGTTGCCATAATCACATAAACAAACAAACATTATTTCAATGAGAAAAATTTAAAACAAACAACATAAACAATATTTTATAAAAAATGAGTCTAACTGATAAAATCTACTGTTTGTAGTTTGAAATTAACTATAGATTTTTACATTAGTAAATAGTAATAGTAAATCATTATTTCATTAAAGCCATTTGAGCTTTTCAAAAGTAATCCAAAAATTACTAAAATAAAATTATATTGCTATATGGCAAATTCAACCACTAACATATCGTAAAATTCCAAAAGTTGTCACAGGTATATATTTTCTAAGAAATTTACGTGTATCTAATAAATTCAATATACTACTGTTCAGAGTATGACATGAAAAAATCGGTAGTGCTTCCTGTATGACATTGAAATCTGTTAACTTTACGACATTGAAATCCAAAGTTCATCATAACTTACCTCTAGCCACACAGAAACTAGCTACTTACTGCCATGGCTCAAGCATTGCATCAAAGTGGTGCCGTGGACTCTTTGACAGGGATACTTTTCGTATTGTTGCAACATTGTGACCGGTTTCAAACCAATTAGACGAGTTTATTTGACCCTTAGACGAGGGGCTCCTTATGGGACACCATATCATGCTTTTTTATATATATAAAAGTAAGAGTTTCCAGCGATAGAGTGAACTTCACAGGCCCGCAGCAGAGACCACAGAAATAAGAAACAATTTTTTAAAGATATTTGCACAATGATCGATCTCATTAGGTGCAGTTTATTAAGACAAAATTTTGCATATTTCAATTTATTTCAACGAGTGCTAAATTTTACTCCTTTTAAGTTTGTATACATGGATTAAACAATTTCAAAAACATGCTAACTTATGAAGTTTAACTACCCTTCTTTTATTAAATAGAACTAAATCGTGCATATTTGTTAAAAGAAATTAACTATCATTGAGAAACTTGACGTACAAAAATCCAGTATTTTAAAAAGACTGTTTAACATTAAGAGAAAGTAAGTAAAAAGAAAAAAAAACTACCCCCCCGTGTGGTTACATAATCATTCACTAATTTGCTTTAACTTTGAGCAATATATTCAAAAATAAACCGAAAATAAAATTAAATCTATTATAAATGTAACTGTTCTAAAGCAAAAAAGTGCTATATTTTTTTCCCTCTAAGTTCAAAAGCAACTAAATATTTTACATGTCTCCCTTATTTCGTAACAAGTATTCTAGGAAATTCGAATTCAGAAGGTGAAGAAGCTACAGAAACTAAAAAGATGACAACTTTGTCTGTTCTTAGGTTTGGAGACATTTATATTTTTGAATTACATGGATGTCAGAACTTGGCCGCAGAAAATGGTTTCGGACTGACAGGGGTCTGGAAAAAAACGAAAAATGTTTACTCATATTTCTAAACTGTTACATAAAATATCAAATACTTGGAATCGCGTCCAATTTTCAATACTGAATAACATATATTTCAAATTTTTGCTTCTATTTCCTTTGAAATAAAAAACCCTTATGGGTTCGTGTTTGAGTTATTGTGGAATATATTGAATTTTTCGACAAACAATTTGTTTATCGAATACTTTTTTTAGATTACTAATGGTATAAATGTAAAAACAAGTATTTTTAATATTATTTTTACTTGTGCCTTCCATGCCAAGTGTTTCATCTTGTTGACTCATTTTAGGACTATACTTAAAATGAAAAAAAATTCTTGTGAAGAACCCCTAAATTTGAGGTAGTTAGTCGAAATCTTAGGCGCTCAAAATAATCATTTAAAATTTTTAATATCTCATTAAATATCATTATTATTATTTTGCAAATGAATTTTCAAAGATAGGATTTATATTAGGCATTTTTGAATTAAAAGGTCACCATACTTTTTTCCTAATTTTCAGACACACGAAGAAATTCAATTAGATTTGTTTAAAAATTATATAGTCTAAAGTTTAACCCCATGTAATTAGAAAACATTTTGTAATTAGAAACACAGTGCAAAACTCAAAAGTTAAAAGGTACCTTTCTGATAAAGCAGTTTGAAATGCCCTGTATAGGCGATCATAATGAATGGAATTTAGAAAATACAAGTTTATTACGATCAAAATTGCATGCATGAATGCTTCTTTAAAATATACTGTTTTAAGTTTTAATAATATTGCAAATAAAATAATTTAATTTTGTAACATTTAGAATTAAATTAAATAGCTTTTTTACGTTTAGATTGGATGAGTAAACATAAATAATTAGTTAGTAAATAACACTTATTAGTTTAACATACATCCTTAAAAATGGACGAAATAAAACAATATATTATATTAAAATTTTCAAAGCCATAATTAAGTAAACTTCCTGAGAAATGCCGAAATTCACAGGTAAGAAAAATTGTGGAGGGCATTGGAATGAAAATTGGAAAAAATATGTTCATCCAAAGCTAGGAAAATGAGAAGTAAGTTTCAAGCTGGGGTGGACATGAGGCAAAAACACTAGCTAAACAGTGTAAATGTACTTCTTTTGATCAAGAGTACATTTGTAATTTATAATAACATTCATATTTTCTGCTTTATACAGAAAATTTGAAGTCGTCCAATAAATTGTATCACTTTCCTTTGATGACTTGAAGTGTAAAGCAATTAAAATATGTATTATTACTTTATTTTAAATCAGTGTAAATATATTTATAAACTATTTTTATACAAAACAAACAATTCAAAGTTAGAATGTTATATACGTGCTTCAAGTTGTAAGTTATAGAATTCAACGTGAAAGTCTTATTCAGTTTTCAAATTTGATTCATATTTCAGGAATCATGACTAAACCGTATACCAATTTGAAAATAAACGATATGACGTTTAGTAAAAGGCATAATTAAAACTAAGGATAAATGACTCGACATGTATGTGAAATTTTCAGTGACCTTTTTAAATTAATATATAAGCTAAAGAATATAATACCCTGAAATGGCAGAAGTTTGTTGGCTTTTTTGAAATTTTTTAATGATTCATCTTCAATTTATCTAAGTATTTTATGTAACGTACCAATATCAGGTAAGATGCAATCTTTTGCTTCTGTGGCTCACAAATTTAAGCTACTCTTTTTTACGTTAAATCCTATTATAATTTTTTTCGAAATATCAGCTCCGCTTATAATCACCCCTCTGAGTCAAAGTTGTACCACTTGACCTTAGGTAATATTCTTCAAAATGCTCATCATTTATTTTTATAAACGAATTAGTAATACCACGCAATGTATAAAGTATTTTTTGTTCTGTCAATATTTCTTTTACAACTTTGTTCAACTTCAAAACTCTTCAACAGAACAAATGATTTATAAAGGCATTTTATTTTAAAAGAAAATAACAAGTGTAACATCGAAAAATGACATTCTTGAGAAAACAGCAGTGTCATCACCATACGAAGCTGAAAGCCAATAATTAACTTGTTTCCCCAAAAGAAACTTATTTTGAAGCTTTGAAGCATTGAGAAAAAGACAATTACTATTATAAGATAAATGAAAAATTTCCCCTCATAGATGGATGTATATTTGTATAACAGATATAATACTCTAGTTAATTCGTAATGTGGATTTCATTTAATCATATTTCAGTCTACTGATTTTAGGAGGATAGTTAATGAGAAAAATTGTTAAAAGTACTTGAAAAATTATCTGAAGATTGCTTTTTTCTGACTGACATGATACAGATGATGTGATAAAAGGGATTTGTAGCTTTTATTCATGGTTATTAATTTAAGTCAAAATGATGAAAAATGTATAGAATGTGATATAGATAGTGTTTTGTAGACCACCAATGCTAGTTAACCATAGAAGCTGAATTTTAATAGCGTTAATATTTTTCGAAACGAATTTTGATCATTAAACCAGAAATCAGTGAGCTTTGCTAATGTAAGCGTACATATTTACGTATTTATATTAAAATTTTAAAGTTATAAATTTATTGAAAATTTTCTTCTTTCAATTTCATAGATAAAAAATATTATAAAAACATTTCACGTTGAGAAAAATTAACGTTTAAGTTAGTTTAGGTCTCGTCGTACGCATAAAATTTCTGGAAATAGAGAAAGATATCTGAAAGATTTGTATAAAGTCTTATTAATTTGAAGCAAAATATTTTCTATATCCACTAGATATAAAATATCTAAGTTATTTCATATTTTAAGATAAAAAATAAGAATATGATTCTTCATGTTACTAATTAAAATGTTTTGATCTTATTAATATGTTAGCTATTAGAATACTAAGGTTTTATTAGTAGGAGATTCACATAAATTTTCAAATTTCTACAAATATTTTCTGGAGATAACAAGGAAATCTACCTGTAGAAATACATCAATTTTAAAAATATCTGAAAGAAAAGTTACAGGTAACGTGAACATTTTTTATTTCGCGGAAGATTCAAATAACACCCGATTTCAATTAGATTTGCTTCAAAATATTTCTAACATTCAGACTTATTTTTAAAAATACAATTTAAAATTTCATGATATTCAGGTTCGAAGACACGGTATCCCGTTAAAATTTTGTAAACGACAAGTATGATATATGTTTAATCATAATTATATTTATGAAGACCTTCTATCGGATATGATATATAGGGTATATGATACAATAGACATGAAAAGTATTACATTTCCTTGCAATAATTATTTCTCATAGTGCTGCGCTAAAAGTTAAATAATCTTCAAGGGTTTATTTAAAAAACTCTTTATTGATTTGAGACGATTATTAAAATATGAGTACAATATAACAGGAAAATGGATGTGATGTGTATCAATCTTTCAGAAAAATACTAAAAGAAAATTAAGCACCAAAAGTGAGCAATTAATATAGTATTTTGCTTCGGTCATAATGGAGTATGGAAATCGTAAATTACATTTCTTTTTGAGGACTTAATTTTGCGCCGGTATAGTCGGTGCATGCGGTATTGTTTGGATATTTATTTTATGTGCAGGTTTTGTTTGCTGGTGACTAAGAAAAATTTTCACGTACATTTGAAGGAATACAAAAATATATTCTTCTCTTATTTTTCAGTTAATAATTACACTGAAACTCTTTGTAGAATATTTTAAATGGTAAATTATATATATATATATATATTTTTTCTAATATCTGAAGTAATCTAATCCCTAGGAACGTTACCAATAGGCCTTCAGACAATAAAAAAAACACCAACAGTGAATAAAATTCTTTATTCTTTGTCTGCTTTAGTACTTATCTATTTAGTGTTACTGCAAAATCTCTATTACTAGTGAACACTAGTAAACTAACGAAATATGTCATATATTGAAAAGTGAGTATGCTTTCGATATTTATTACGCACTAAGTGGCATCATATTTCATACATTACAACCCTCATAAGGCAAAGAAAAGCTTAGTGATTCTTAGAGAAAGGCAAATTTAATATTAAAGACATTGCTCCTAACAAATAAATTTTAAATGAATTTATTTAGAAAAATATATTTTATGCAAATTCTAAAATTTTATAATGATTTTGCCTCTTTTGTATATAAAACTATTACAAAAAAACTTAATAAGTTTAACTGTCACGCATAAATCTCAAGTATCATTAAATGCAAAAGAAGAGGAGTGTATTAGGGAACATTTGGGAAATATGGAATACAGAGGTTTCGTCTCTGTTTGGTGCAACTGTCTCATGGGAATATCATGAACTACTCTAGAAAGACTCCCATGATACAGTGCTTTGAGAGCTGACCACTTGTTGTAGGCTACACAACAAAGGTTTTGCAGTCGTTTACAGACATTTTAACCTACTAGCATACATGTGATTTGAACGTTGATATTAAGCATAACGTACACTAAAATAATTGTATTTTGTTAAACTATGGTCGTTCTTTAGCTGCCAATGTTTTTATTAATCAGTATAAAAGTCATTTACCAAGATAGCGTGCCGGGTCTTATGTAATACTGTGATAGATTTCACGCCTTCAACGAAAGAGCCGGAAAACAAAGACTCTGTATGTATCTTCTGTAACGGAAAATTCTCTGCAGATCAACAAGAGGAAATTTGGATTCAATGATTCAGCTGTTCTCTATGGGCTCAACTTGACTGCACCGGAGCAAAGAAGATTATATCTCTGACTTTTGTAAGTTGACTCGAAGCAGAAAATGGTGTTATGTAATTGACTTTACATAATCTTACAAATATGATTTTTATGTTTAACAAGAACTATATTTT
This sequence comes from Cheiracanthium punctorium, assembly GCA_038373885.1. Classification (NCBI taxonomy): domain Eukaryota; kingdom Metazoa; phylum Arthropoda; class Arachnida; order Araneae; family Cheiracanthiidae; genus Cheiracanthium; species Cheiracanthium punctorium. Next base: position 57,928 of record JAWZYV010015392.1, on the reverse strand, counting down.
ATAAAGTCTAAGTTTTTTTTCTGGTTTGAAACACCCTTTCCATATTACCCGACTATTACGCATTAACATATATTTGTAACTTAAAAAATACTTTTTTTAAACGAAGTAAATAGTGCTTTTTTTACTTTTACTATGTACTCATGATGGTCTGAGGGATTTTATTCTAGATCCGGTAAAGTTATTATTATAAATGTAAATGGCATTCCATTTGTTTTTGAGGAATTTCAAGTGTTATATTAATTTCACTATAAATATTAATGATCAAATATACTATTTTCGTGATTAGGTAAATGGTATTCCATAACACTCTCCTCTATTCTAGTGCTATTTTCATTTTTTGAACAGTCCTAACTTATCTTTAATTTGTTGAAGTCAATATTAATTCATTTGATGCATTCTTTAGTCAAGATTTCTTAAGACATTCATATTTTGTTAATTGGGATATTGAAACTCAAGCTTGAATGCTTTGGGAGATAACAGTTTTAAGTTTATATTGGAAAGAATGATGATGTTGATTTCATGATAGTATTTATTTGTTAAACTGAGGGAGGGGGAGGGGACATACTACATTATTAAGAAATTTTCTTAAAGGTGAGAGTCTAATCTATAAAAGGAGAAAATATGTAAATAGTTCTTGCATGTTGTTTCTTCTTAAAACAGGAAAAATTCAACGAGGAATTAGTCATTTAATTCACCATCAGAATGAGAAAATATCATGGTTTAATTGCTTTTTTATTTGCAAAAAGCCTTAATGTAAAATACTTTCTACACGATTTCAAACAACCCCGGGAAGAATTTTGTTTAGTTTTATTTAGTGTTGAAAAAGGATAAATAAGCTAAAAATCAAATAAAATTGTCCGTCAGTATAGTTTAGGTCATGCTGTCTTCAACGCTACCCTGGCTTCTAATTGCTCTTTTGTGTGACATAAAAAAAACAACGGAAAAAAACGGGTAAAAAAGTAACCATTTTTTTAATCTTTATTTTTCGCTCGTTAAGTCTTAAGATGGCGCTTTAGCGTTGCCACATCGGGTAGAGGAAACTTTGTCGTAGAAATAGCGGAACGGTATGTTGAGCGTAATTACTTTAAAAAGGGTAGTTTTTCTTTTATTTTAAAATACTGGTGAAAATTCTTTTGAAAAACTACGAAGAGTTTTAAAATTAGAAACCTTTCTTTTCGGGCTTGCAGTTGAACAAAAAATGTTTCAGGTGTTTCGGGTACTTGTAATTTAACAACATATTTTATTTTATTTCTTTTCGCAACACTACTGATCGAGTCTAATATTTTCTCGCTTCAGGAAATGGGGTAACTTCTTCGAGAACAGAAATATTTGAAAACGGATTTCTGGAATGAACAAAAATCAAAAAAATGTGCCTAAAACTTTAACATATGAAGCTGTCACTATAAAAATATGGATAAAGAAGTTATTTAAAGGACTTTCAATTATTATATTAATTTCACTATACTAAATATGAATGATCAGATTTATTTTGTGAAATACATTTTAGCCTACATAATTAGCATTTATCTATGAAATTTAGCTTTATAAATATTTAAAATAAAGAGATGAAGCATCGACATTTCAGTTAGTGTTTTATTTAAAATTACTAAACCTACGATACTTGACAATAAAGATCTGAAAGCTTGTACAGATATGAAAAGTTCCTTCAAAGCATATCGTAACGATTGTAAAACATTTTTGTAACAAGTGTAGTAGTTTCTAAAAGCTACGAGTAACGTTATATTTCGATATATCTAACAAAATTTTCAACCCCAGTTTTACAGTTATTAGAATATTGAGACAAGTTTCTTCATTAGGAGCCTGAACATACTGGAATCTACTGGAACAAGAGTAAGTGCAGTGTCTGATACGAAAGTACAACTCTCGATTTGACTTAGTCCTGAACGAGGAACATAAAATTCGGTTGGGCCTCTTCAGACATGAACGCTGAAAATCGAAATATTAATTCTAAAGATATTGAAAAATAATTCTGGCCATTTTTTTAATTTGTCATCAAGTTACATATTTTTACTACGTCTATATATTTAGGTGTTTTTCATATTCTTCCGAGAAACTATTTTTTAAAGGTTTATATAACTGTTCAAATTTCCAGAAAATGTAAAGGTAGAAGCTATTGCGTTCTTAACATCAGCAAATTTACATTATGATTACAGAATGATTTTTAATTTCCCAAATCGAAAAAAAAAAGCATAGATAGCTCACCACGCTAATTCACACTGAAACTATGGGTTGAAGTTTATTTTTTTTTAATTGTCTCGTATCCCTTGATTTTGTTTTCTTAGGAACAGGTTAGGCAGCCAAGAAGTGTATTCACAATTTAATAGCAGAAGATACCAATCAAAGCTAGATAGCGATTTCTTGAATCCAAGATGCCTGATAAATTAAAAAAATATATTTATATTTTCTAGTCTCAGAATCATTCCGTCAGTTAGAAATTACATATGTACCACTTCATATTTACTTGATTTGATAGCAACTTACAATTATATTTCTGTATATATCATGTTTATTCTTTCAAAAGATTCTTGTGAATAAAATGAAAGCAAATACGAAAGAGAAAAAAGAAAATAGTAAACATGCAAAGTAACATATACTTTTAGAAAAATGTAGCCCAAAAGATAAAACAAACTTATTTTGACTATTTATCTTTGTAATAAGATTAAACTTCAGCTTCGAGAAATACGAAATGTATGTGTTTTAAACTGAAATGTTGAATTTGTAAATGGCTGCCTGTCTTTTGTCTTGACAGTTAGGTTAAAATATAAAAAATAAATTTAAAAGTCAGCTGAAAGAAAGAAGAGAAATAAAACACGAAAATTTTGATACACGTATATATTTTTCTGGTATTACATCGGCAAAATATCTGTACAGTAACAGTTTTAAAGCAGGGGATAAATTGCTTCAAAAGTATGAAGTGAAAAATCGTCTTCCAAGATGTTGCTTCAAGTTACATATCTATATAAATAAAACAGAGTGTAAACTGTCTGTCTGTGTCTCGCGTAGCTCCGAAACGGGTGATCGTAGACCTATCAAATTTTGTACGGAAATTCTCCAAGACGGGTCTCGACACACCTCGAAGCGATTTTTTCGAAATTCGAATTAGAAAATGTTTTATTTTATGTTTTGTCCGATTTTTAGCGATTTTTCTTGCGTAATACATAATAACGCCGGTAATTGCGCTCGCAAGAAAACGATATTTACATCATCGTATAGAGGAGAAAATTTTCTTTTAAAAACTATTTGTTCGGACTGTGTAACATAATTTGAAGATTTTTGGGAATTTTTCAAATAAAATTAAATTTGGCGCTGACTTTCGAAAAATTTTTTAAAACTGCTGCATCTTGAATTCTATCTGTCATAACTTTTTTATATTTGGGCAAAAGACGGAGCACACAATTCGCCCACTTTTAAAAGAAGAACGGGGGAAAAATATAAATCAGGAGAATTTTTACGAATTTTAGTAAAGAAGGATTTTCATTTCAGTAGTACCTGCTTATGAGTTTCGGTTTGATATCTTGCGGTTTGGTTGTCATGGATACAGTAACGATGATTAAAATTGCCAGTTGAAAAAAATAAATAAAAACGGGTCCCGCGAGCAGACGATTTCTTTGCTTGGCTCAATTTCCTTTTATAAATACTGGATTTATTTGTGAGAAGAAAAATTAAACTGCATAATATAGAAAAACAATTTAAAGCCTTTATAAATAGCGCAGTCTTATCTCTTATCTCTTTTCTTTTTGTAAAGGGTTGCAAGCGAGGGTAACGTATTTTTAAAATTTAAAAAAAAAAATGTCCATTTCATGTAGTGTCTGAGGTATTTAACGCTAAAACGAGAACCTAAAAGACAGCATGTCTGAGGAAATAAGACATTTTGAAAGTGAGAAGTTCACTGCAAACGGTCCATTTACACTTTTTGATACCGAATGACGCTGACATAGGTTTTTTTTTTTTTTTTTTTGTGTGTGTGTGTGTGTATGTGTCATTATATTGCAATGATCTCAGGTTATTACATATATGACGCAAATTTTAAGTCAAGAGTGAAATAATTTTGCTTTTTCTAGATTCCACATCACTGGAATTAATTCGAATTACACATGTGAGGAAATTTTCGTTTCCTACCGTGCGAAGAACGGGCACGCAGCTAGTGTGTAATAAAGTAGAATATTTTGTATCAACAAAATATATGCTCATTCGTTTAAATTATGAACGTGTAAATACAATTTTACTTATTTTTTTCTAAGGTATGCATAAGGCGTGTTTATGAGACACGCTGACATAAAACAACTTACTTTCTCTTAGAAATACGAATATTTATAAATATACAGTAAATGTAAATTTGAAATAGATCACTTGTGTTTCATTTGTTTTACTGTAAAAAGGTGCAGTACGAAAAAATATAATGCGCAAAAGATGTTTTGATTTTAATAGACATTCAAAGAAAAATACCATTTTATTTCGTAAATGCTTTCTGTTATTCTAGACAGTAAATTTTCTCTTAAAGTATATTTTTTGAATCATTTACAAAGAGACAGTATGTCGCAAGAAGTCGACAAGAGTCGGCAGTCGCAAGAAGTCGACAGGAGTTCGAAAGAATTGGCTATCTCATATTATTTACAAATTTAAATTATTTAGCTATGCTCTTCAATGGATTTAATTATCAATTATTTATAAATAATTTAAGAGATTGCAAAGCTAGTAACGACACTCACTGTGAAATCAAAAATTTCTCTCATGCTATCAAATAATTAATCATAACTTTCTCAGTTAAATTTTTCATAAGTAATACTTTTCCGTTTATGTTTCGACATTTTAAATGGTTGGTATTAATCCTTGCATTTGTCCTCTCCTAGAAAACACTAAAAACATGGTTCACAGCTGTATTTTAACCAGTTGATCTACACGGTGATTTGTCTATAGATCTTGTGGTTGCAAAGTGATATAATGAAATGTCAATAAAAATTACCAACACTTTTATTAAATCCGGCCCAAACAAGTTACCACCCCAAAAGTTACCACTGCAAAGATTGAAAATAGGAATTGGAAGAATAGGTATGTTATCTTATCTTTAATACTGGGTAGCATTTTAAGTCAAATGGCGCCATACAGGTATTATGACACACAAACAAAATATATTACGTGAAAACTGATACATAAATAAAATGTTCCCTTCCCCCACAAAATGTCACAGTACATTATTTAATAGATCTACAGTATGTACATTTTCTTTCAAAGACATTTTTATGGAAAAAAATGATAGCATAGGTTTACGAAGAGCTGACTACTGAGCTTTATAAATACTAGGCGTTAACCATTAAATTCAAGCAAAACATTTTTTTCAAAATTTTTAATAAAGAATTTAATATAATAAAAAAGATAATTGTACGGTTTGCTGCAAAAAGACGGTAGCCAGATCCTACGAGATTCAGGAGTTACATATACGAACTTGCACTAAAAGAAATCTGTTTCATTCGGTATCTAAAGGATTTAGCTTCAATTGTTAGTTCTTGTGTTATTCAAGTGATGAAGCTGCCTGTATCGTTAGTTTTTGTTGAATCCCCAAACGCTTTCAACAATTTTCCGCATACTTCAATAGCTGAAGCTACCTCCTTTTTTCAGCAAACCCTCCAATCTGCAAAGAAGCTATGTTTGTTGTTTCTGATACCCCCTGACAACTGCTAACGACGTTGCCAGATCCCCCTAGGTAGGGAGGTGATGGGCAGATGGGGTGCGCCTTCCATTTGTAGGGACCCAGTGGGAGGCAGTACGTGCTAGCCCGTGGTCCCGGGTTCATTTTGAAATAATTCCAGAGGAGGGACCAACACCCTGAAATCGGTACCCCCAGAGGTATAGTTTAACAACTTGGAGGACATTGGAGCCACGACAGATATTACGCTCACCAGCTCCCATTAGCTTACACTGTCCAACAGTAGTCGAGCCGAGAGGAAGTTGACCCTCCCAAGCACAGGCCAAGCCGGATGCTGCTTCACTTGCCGTGTTCTAATGGGAACGGAGTTTAGTGCCCAGACCACTGATGGACACAAAGAAGCTATTCTTAGCATCACAGCTGGGCACCATTAACTATAATATTAGATGAACAGAGAGAACACTCAACTGAAAACTAATAGCTATTAATTGAACGCAACTAAATGCTAAACTAAAGTAGCTGTTATTTGAAAGTCCAACTAACTCGACTCAACTAAATTAGCTGTAATTAATTTTTTTTTCTCCAAACCCGTTTCTCAAAGAAAAAAGTTCAGTATAAGTAATTTTCAACTCAATCTTTTTCCATCCCTCAAAGGAGCAAGTATTTTCCCTTTAGCACTCCTTTATTTAAAGTAGAGGTGTGCCGGATATCCATATGCACATCCGAGGATAATCGAAGAAAAAAGATCCGTTTCTATAAATGTATTCGTTTGAGCCACCCCCGGAAGAAACCCCTTTCTGGGTGAGTCACAGCAAAAAACAAAATTATCCGGATCCCCTGTTTTTTTCAGCGGATCTTACTCAGATATTTAAATGATTTTTCAGGATAAGTAAAAATAAAATTGAAAAAAATTCAAATCATTGTGTTATTAGTTAATTTTTTTCTAGTTCAACATAAATTTTATTGTTTAAAGTTTAACAATAATTTATTTTTTTATGCGAATCTTCTTCATAGCACAAAAATTTCTCGTTTAAAGTAATATTAGTAATTTAAATCTGTTTTCATGCATTTACTATTGCGTAACTAGCTAAGCTTTTAATTATTTCTGTTTGGATGCTGGGCTTTATTTTCCCATCTCAAATAAAATGGTACATCTCTTATTCTTGCCATAAAAAGTGTTACTTTAATAGAGGGAGCTAAAATATTTCGAGGAAGTGCTTTGGCCCCACCTATAGTTAAGCCAATGGTATTTACACACTAAATGATTTTACTGTTTCATCACAAAAACGCCATCATGTTTGGACACAAGTTTTTTTTCTGAAAGTTTCCTAACAGGCAGAGGTTTATCATTTATTTAAAATAATGTTTAGTATTGCTTGTGAAGTGTCATCTTAAAAAAATTGAAATGTCTCACAGACATAGCCTTTCGTAACTATGAACAAAGAGCGCACGATTTTTCTGAACTACTGCCCGATACAGTAATTAGATTTACAAAAATTCCCCTTCTCATTATAAAAGATTTAGAGATATGGTTAAGAAAATTTGGTAAGGGGCTATACAATAGCAATAGAAAACTATTATGTATTTATTTAGCAGCATTTTTCTTTCATAATTTGCGCGGTTTCCCTGAAACTTGAAGTGTCTTATCTGTTCGAAAGTCATTAGAAAGTAGTTTAAGTCATCATATATTTATTTTCATATTGCTGATCTTTTTTTTTATGATTGAAGTCTGAAATTTTGAACATCAATTAATTAATGTATGGAGCACATTTTACTAACTAGGATTTTTTTTTTTTTACGGGGGCTGTATAAAAGTTTAAATTTTGTATTTTCTGAAATTTAACTTCCTGAAAATTTCAATCGAATCCACATAATTCCGTACCTTTCTTAACACAACTGTGTAATTTATTGAATGTCTATGATCAATATTTAGGGAATGAAAGTATAGGTCTATGTTTTTTTAGACACTCTGTTTATGTGTATATAAATCTGCATTTATTTTGTTTTAGTGCTCAATATGCATAGACTATAATTAAAATAAGTCTAAATAAAAAAGCAGTTGCAGGTAAGAAAAAATATTCGATGCAGTTTTCAGAGAACAATATTTTAATTACCTGCTGTTGAAACGTGTGTTTTCGAATTTTCCCATAAATTACATTAGTAATGAATATTTAACTAACGCTGGAACTCTGTAAAATATATTGCTTGATAGTTTTTTTTACTATCCTGCTACAGTTTGTTTACACTTGTCGATGGAGTCATAAGATTATACATTAATTATTTATTTGGCAGGTAAACCATGACACATTCTTTCCAAAAGATTTAATTAATATAATATGCTGACACTTCAATTCCGTAGTTATGATATCTCACACATGAGCGCCACCCAGAACATCAATTAAGGATAAACTTTCTTTAACAAAGTAGAAATATCTAATTACGTCCTTATCGAGTCAATTTAGGAATTAGAATGTTAATCATAGCTTTCTTTCATCAAATGGCAATAAATCTGTTGTTGTCAGAAGTGGCGATTTCTTTGAAGTCCTCTTAATTTTTCTGCTCAACGGCTCTTTAGGCCCTCTTTTTTGTTCTATCTTTAATCGAGACAATTCAAACAGCTGCACAAATTAGCTACTTGGGAAGTGGAAAGATGGCTAATTGAGACATGTAATAGAATTTAGATATCGTAGGGTTGACAAACCCTAGCACTTTCTAGCATTTTAATTCGAAACTCAAATTGCCCGAAAAATTAGCAAGTGTTCTTTGTGGAAGAATTGCTGTAGTTAACAAAGAATTCTAATCAGTTAGAACGAAGTTTAGGAACCATGACTCTAAGATAAAAAATTAAAGGTATGATGTTACGCAGTTTAATGCACTGGAGAGAAATTCCTTAGTTGTAATTTTTGCATTTAGGCATTTATATTTTTTAAGGACTGCGCTAGTACAGTGCAAGACAAAATTTCTTCGAAATGAAATGCTACACTTTTTTTTAAAATAAAAATATAAAAGTTGAATTATGCTAATCGTGCTGATGAAGAATTTTTTAAATATAAGTCGTGCAAACATCGCATTAAGCAGGTAGGCTCTTGTATAAATATCTTCAATATATTACATTGTTCGATAAATCACTTTGTTAAATTAGTTTTTTTATTATTACGCTAAAGTATGTATAATTTAGTTAACTAAAGCAACATATTAATATAGTCATTTAATAAATATATAAATATATAAAAAATATGCTGTTGCAATTATGATTTTATCTAATACTTATAATTTTGATTAAACTGATTCGTCCACAACAAACTACAGCAATTCTTCCAGAAAAATGATTGCATTGATTCGTTCATTGCAAAATGGTCCGCTTAGCAGTCAAAACATTTGAAATAAATAAATTAATTGATTAAATAATTTTTTTAAAATAATTAATTTTAAAATGGAATTCGTGAAAAATTTAGAAAACTTGTATGTTTACTGTATATAAAATTTAACAGATTAAAATAACTGTTTATTAATTCAAAATATAAGAAAAAAAGTCAAATTATTATAACGATTCATTTACATGTTTATTTGGCACTAGAAATAGTCCTTATCTATGAAATTACCTAGCGTCAAAAAAGTTTAAAAACAAAATAGTTTGTCATTAAGTACAAAATAGAATCTGAAAATAAATAAATAAAATTATTAAATTGTACATTTTATTACTTAGGAAAGATTTTTGTTTAATTTGTTGTATCTCAAATTAAAATAGACACAAAAAATAAGCAAAACCTTTTAAGAAAATTTATATTAAAAAATGTAATTGAAAAAAACAATTATGAAAAGATTATAAGTATTAAAAATATTAGCATGCCTTAGTTTTATTTATCATTATTATTTTTATGGTTGTTAGCTATTGAGTCAATAATATGACATTAATTAATCCTTCAACGAGTCAAGCATTTTGCTTTAATGAGAACTAACTCTCCCTTTTTTTTATGTTACTGAATTTTTTGTACCTTTTAGTAAACCGTATTCTCTCTGTTTCCCTTTTGAGTTATAGTTATTGAAACCCCCCCTTTTTTTGTTAAAACGTTAGTTTTGGTTTTCTTTCATACTTGTATTTTACTTTTAGGAGGAGAAAATGTACTTGTGAGGGTACCTCAAGAGGATTATGTATTAAAGTGGATCGAAAAATTCGAATTTTCGATTTTCAAAATCGGCTAGTGCGCAAACTGTGCTCGACCACAAACCTATTAAAAGGTAAAAATCTGGAATATGAGAGCTATTTTTAGTTTTGTTCCCTCAAACGGCATAAAGTTTCGAAATTTTACTAATTTTTGAGAAAAGATTGAATATTTTCACAAAATAACGCATTTACTTTTTGGGGATTTTTTTCCATAAAAATGTTCTTTTGTACTCTCTGTAACTGCTGTAAAACCACAAAAAGTACTTGCCTAGCCCTAATGTAGAATATAAGTTATCCGCAATTAAGAGAAAAATTCTTTACTTTTGAAAATTCTGTCAATGTCGACGAATGATTATTTGTTGCTTTCAAAAGGAAATATCTCGCTTTATTTTTCACGTTCCGCATTAGTTTGGTTTAGTCTATTAATATTTATTGTATATACAATCTAAAAATACGTTAGTTTAGATTTCTGTAATATTTTCGCGCCACTTGGTTAGTCTACACGTTACACTACACATATATGAGTATGTCTCATATAAACTACCGGAAAAGACAAGAGTGCGTCTTCAAAGAGGTCATGGGCTTGAAATTTCCAATCTATAGAAATAAAACAGACTATAAAGTGTTAGTCCGTTAGTCAGTTTGTCTGTGTCTCGCGTAGCTCCTAGACGGGTGATCCTAGACCTACCAAATTTTGTATGGGAATTCTCCGGGACGGGTCCCGACATACCTCGAGGCGATATTTTCGAAATTCTAATTATTTTAGGAGATATCGATAAAAAAAGTGTCGCAAAAGGTTAACTTTTGGACTCTGCCATTTCTTAATTGTGACCCCGCAGTGGAAAAGCGACGATTTAGCATATCTAGGTTGCCATATTTGGCAAGTTTATTAAGTGATTCAGACTCTTGAAGTAAAAATTAAAGAATAACGATTGTTTTTTTAGATTGTTTGTAAGGTTGTTTTTTAATTAAATATCGTGCGCATGTGAAGTCAGAGCAGGAATGAAATGTTTTATACTCAAAAGAAAAATAGGAGTTGGAAATTTTCCGAGACTAAAATGTGCAACTTTTTAATTACCGAATAAAAATAAAATGGTTGATATGCGATTTTGAGAAGATGTGATTCTAGCGCTTGGTGCAATTTATCGTCTGCTTCTGCTGCTTCGAATTACGCATTTTTCCATCTATTTCTAATGTATTACATCCAGAAAAAGTGCGTTGTGGTCAAAGCCTTCCAAGGCAATGGCCGGCCATTAGGAGAAAAAAAAACATCCAGAAAAAGGATGTTAGAAATATCAGTTTTAATTTTCTTTAATCACACTCATGAATAATGATATATTTTTCAACTTAATGAAATAAGAAAATAAAATAGGGAAGACCCATGTATTATAATATGCTTTTAATATATGGCACTTTAGTGCGTATTTAAAATCTGAAAGTGTTTGAGATTTTCTTACTTTTTCTTTTCCTTTTCCGTTTTTATGATAAAGGCCAATATATCCAGAAGCTCTTCAGAATGAATATAGGACGTAAATAAGTTCTACCTTTTTGTAGGTTTTTATCATTTAATAATCTTATTTTTGTAACGAGGGGTAGCCCGACGTCGTTTTCGAAAGGGCGTCATTTCGAACTCAAAAACTAAGTAGAGCATACATTAGCAGAGGGCGCCACTTACCCTAGGGCCGCTCCTGTTTGTAACCATCTTAATTTTAAATTCCATTCAGAATCTGAGAGATTTCAGAGCCAAGGAAGCCGGTGAAGAACAGGTCAAGATTTATTAAAATGGCGAACCAACTGGTCGCCGGAGGCGGCTAGTGCTTTAGTTGAATTTGGAAGCAAAGATGGTTTAGAAAATGACGTATGTGCTATAGGGTGTGACAGAACTGTGGTAAACATTCGACAAAAAAGAGGGGTCCTATGGTTATTGGAGTATCGATTCGGTCGTTCGTTTCAATGGCTCATTTGTCTTTCTACATAAATGAGCTACCACTCAGACACCTCTTTATATTGATGGACGGACAACCAATCCCAAGAGCTGACGAAAACCAAATGGAAAATGTCTCAGCACCTGCGAGAATTTACAGATCGTCTACTTCAAAGCAATGAAATTCGAGTCGCTTCAAATAAATGTTAATGATTTAAGCACGGATCAAGAATATTTGAGAGATATATTTGAAGGAGTTCGAATAGGTGAATGCTCCAAGTAGTTAGCGCGTCGCCAGTCTGCATACCAATCTCAGTCTTGATGGTTGACAAGAGCCAATCGAGTAGTGCGGATCTACGTTTTGACAAGTTAACACAATTTCGAAAACTTCTCCTGAATTGGTACATCTCGTAACATTTATAATGAGTTTATGCACTGAGCTGGTTCAGAATAAAGACGAACCAAAGCAGTGTGGAAGGCGCAAAACACCAATGGTATATCATTAAAGACTCGCGCCCCTTAACAGAAAACTTGAAGATAGTTGTCGATGTCGTCATTGCAAGAGACGCTTATTTTGTGCATGCCGAAAACTTACTGCTTTCCATGCTCGGAGAAAATCGTCAAACTGTGCTTCAACTTGCTGTTCTGAGAATAGAAAGTTCAAGAACTGGGCTTATAAATAAGCCTAATACGGCATTTGTTGAAACATAAACCAAAGATAAACTACGGAGCCGACGATTACTTCAACTTAATTGAATGGTCACAAATGTCATGTAGGAGATCACTAAATCGCCATTCGTCGCTAAATTGTCCGTCGATGAACTCGAAGCAATAGTAAACAATGGATTGATGGAAATGTTTTCTTTTAGAAGCTTCCAGCTCATACCCAAGCCGATGAATGAGTAATCAAGCTAGTGACAGAGGCTTCACAGAAGGTTTATGGACAAGAGAGCCGCGAAGGCTTCCTTGCGAGCACTCTTCAATCAATGAACGCAATGCTTGCATTTAACCCCAAAAAGGAGTTCAAATGTTAATTGTAAATCCAAGGACAAAAGGGATAGTTTGGACAAACGAGCGAAAAACAACGCAGATTGAAAACATTTATAAGGTCACAAGGAACCAAAGTTCTGTTTTTCCAGATTTAAACATCATAAAACATACTAAAATAAGACAAGATAGTGAGTAGAAAGATTAAAAATTCAAGGTACTTGATCATTCGTCAATATTGATAGAATCTTCAAAAATCAAAGATATTGCATATTCGGCTTAGTTACGGATAATTCCTATTCATTAGGGCTAATTTTTTTATGGTTTTACGGAAAATGCAACGCTTAAAGAAGACAAGTTTCACAGAAAAATCTTTTTTTAAAGTAAATGCTTTATTTTATGAAAATTTTCAAATTTTCCTCGAAAATTAACACAATTTCTAAATTTTAGGTCGTTTGAGGAGGCAAAAAAAAAAAACCTCACAGACTCCGGATTTTAACCAGTTAATAGTCTTGTGGTCGGTCACCCTTTGCGCACTAGCCGATTTTGAAATCCGGAAATACGATATTTTCGATCCACCCTATTATGTATGTTTAATTCTTTTTATACGAATTTTCAAAAGTTTCTTTATTTTAAAGCAATAATAGATTATTAAAAGTTAAGAATTGTTAATTATTTCATCTTTAACCTACTACATCACCTGGTTTGTATTGAAGAGCAAATATATACATTTTTTTCCGTTGTTGAGGAATGTTAACATAAATAGTGTAAAAAAATGACACCAAACTTTTAAAAAGCGATATTTAAAGAATTTTTCAAAAAATAAATATCACCCCTATAAAAAGTTACTGAAATAAACCGTCGTTGTCTGGCAGTAATGCTGCCGGACAGTAATCATTTTCCCATTTCCGGTCTCGGAGAAAACGGTTAATTTCTGTTCACATATTATCTTACGAAACGGTTTCTCTCCGTTATTTTCAGTCATAGAATCAGGTTTTTTCCAGTTATTTTCAGGCAGGATTTTTTTTTCCTATTAGAAAAGGTATTTTCCTTTTTTACCTATATCCCGAAGAAGAATTTTAAGCATTATTTAAAATTATGGAATCAGGTTTTGCATCCCATTTGAAAGATATTATGCCTTATTTTCTAATAAGTGACAACACAGGGTACCTACATACTTCCAAAAAATAATTTAGTTACCTTAGAATATAGTTTTTATACATTAAAAAATAGTCATTTTTGAAACCAACGTTCTAAATCATTGAAATACTTTGTAATACATTCAAATAGAAATTGAAGCACTTTATTCGTGTAATTATTTTATACGTGAGAAAAGCTGTTCAACATTTCCATTTATATACATATGTGTAGGTAATGGATACACAACGTTAATAAAGTGCTTACGCATTCGTAGTTGTTGAAATATAGAATTAGTTTTTTGTAACTGCATCACCAGCTTCAATAATAATTTTTTTTTTTGGGGGGGGGAGTGGAGGTGGTCTGGTGCTAAAACACCAGAATTGTTTCAAAAAGTGTACATATAATGTTATAAATAGTGCAGTGTTAAAAATATGTTTGAATTATTCGTTATTTTCCATCTTTTATTATCAGATCTGTAATCTATGATTATTAGCCTGAGAAAATAAATTTCAAATCAAGACAAATACATTACATATAAATTTAATACACTATACATAAAACCTTTTTTTTAATAAATAAAATATAATTTCACTATAGTCTCTAATTATAAAACGAATTCACAGTACAGTCAGAATACAGAAATGCAATCATGATTAAACCAACTGAGAGATATAATTAAAGTAGCAACCAAATTCATTTACATGAAAAAGGTAAAATAGTACTTACAGTTCACTTCTTTGACTAGAGATACCATGACTTCATTTGTTTTACAACAACTACCAGATTTTTATAATCGAATCCTAAGAAACTATCTTCATTAAAGCAAAATCTTTACAGAAAGCATCCCCTCCATATTTAGGTTGAATTTATTTCCGAACTCTGAATATGAAAAAGAAGCATTTGATATTCGGATATAAAATAAAATCATCACAAGCTAATACACCGAGAAGTAAGCTTCGTCCTGTCCACTGCATTAACATAGCACTCATAGTAAAAGGACTTATCATTAAGTAAAATACTATACTCCAATTACCTGCAGTCGTCTGTTACATTCGTAATGCGAAGATATTTTTGTACGTTTAAGGGATCTTAATTCAACTTGAACTGCAGGCAGAATGAGAACGAACATCTTCCATTCAAAATTGCTAAAATCAGCTTTGTGGGTATTGTTTTGATTACAAGCGGAAATGACTCGGAGACATTTCATTAGTCCAAGCTTGCAGGTGCCAGAAAGAGAACGGAAAATGTCCTTTTAGAACTAGAGTTCAGAATATTCACAGATAATTTTCTTTTTTTAACAGATCTTCCGTTAAAAAACAGCAAAAATCCTTTGTTCACAAATAAGGGTGATTCTCTCGCGTAAACCAGGTTGATATTGTCTGTAAAATTCAGATTTTTTATAACAGTGATCTTAATGAATGCTTTAATTACATATCGTTACAAGATTGCTCTACAGGGAAAGTATGACATACTTCCATGCTTTGAAAAGTTAGATAAGCGTCATTCTTCCAGCCCAAATCGAGCTAACTACCTGGTATTATCTTTTTAAAGGTCAGAAAGATTATAAGAAAATAAAGTCTTTCGAAACATATCTGTCACTTGAGTGACGAATTCATAATTGGAAAGGATTTTCAAGAACCTATATAGCAGGGAATCATTTCGTAAGGTCAAGGTTTAAGGTTGGTGAACATAAGGCCATACTTAAAAAAAAAGTATTGGAAACCAGCCTACTGCAAATGTTTCACAACAGCTTTTCACGATATTAGGGCATTCATCTCGCTACAACAACTCTGAAATTTTGTCATAATGAGAAATTTTACAATAAAATTACAATATACAAGGAATACAATCTATCTAATTGCGCTAACGTAAAAATCTTATTAATTTTCTCAAACATCAAAATTATTTTTATTATATCAAGACAAGGAGAATCAAGTTGGTTTATGCGGTAGTGATACATCATATATGTGTGTGTGTGTGTGTGCTGTATATATATATTTTCTGTGCGTGTACGTTCGACTAAGGCAATTTTATTTGAAGTATGGAATTAAAATTAAACACATGCAGCGTGGTTACGAAATAACGTGAGGCATTCGGAGCCCTGTAGAGACTAAAGTATTGGACGAAACACAATCAAATTTCACAGGATTACATAGTGAACCATAGGTTTCCGATTTTTAAATTAAAAAAAAATTAGTACCAAAAGTCTACCGAGTAAAATGCATCAATTCGTGTAATCGCGTACTTTGTTGCGATTATGAATATAAAAGGAAAAGCTGGGAGAATTGTCGTTAGTCTGAGGGCAACAGGCTTAAAGCAGTTGCAGCTTTCTTCGACTTTTTGCACTCGCCGCTTTGCGTTACGAGACTGGTTGCTGAGGATAGAGTTCCCGCAGTTTCAAACCGTTGCATCAGGTTTTTGAGGCAAAATGGCATACTCATCATGTTGAGGACAACTGGCTGCCGATTGCCCTTACCTAAGATGACCGTGCTTTGTTGTCAAACTCAAATATCAGCAAATCGAGAATGCCTTTCCTGCCCTTCGTGAATTTCGGCGGCTAAAGTAAGATACTAAAAGAACCGATGGTCATGATAAAATTACGAAGCATAATGCAGCGATTTTTAATTACAGTAATACTAGCACTGTAAACAGGCCGGGAAAATAAAGCGCCTAGTCTACAAAAAGTTGAAGAAGGTGCAACTACTTCAAGCTGGTTGGCCCCCGAATGATAAGAATTCTCTCTGCCTTTCCTTGTATACTAATAATCACAAAAAGGAACGCGATTATGCAAATTAATGCATTTTATTCAGTAAACAACACCAGCATTTTCAATGGTGAGAACTTTTCGTACATTTCTTTTTCTTTAAAAATCGAAATCTCATGGCCACTCTGTACTCACGTCAAATAAGTTAATGTTCCCTCCAATACTTTACTCACTAGAGAGCTCTGAACATCTCACTTTATTTTATGACTACCCTGTATTATTTTAAATAAGATTTGATTTGACTAAGTTTTAAAATAGAACTGAAGAGGCAATCGAATCCGAGCAGACAAATTCACTAACCTTTCCACAAATGCTACAAGTAATAAAAATGTATCTAGTTTTTACGCATAATTTATTCCATCTAGCAATAGTACTTGTATTGATATTCATTGCAATTTAAATGTCATTGAGTTTCACTGATGGTTTTTTTCCTAGAAATAATTGAATGAATAAATAAATATATGGAATAAATGAAAGCGGTTTGTTCAAGACCTAGCAAACAGACGTCACTATATGTGAAGGTGCGCCATCTTGCATCCAAGCAATGTCATTCAGTTCATTTTTTTAAGCAATTCTGGTACGGTGTGTGACGAAGATCACATATTTTTCGAGTCTAAATTAATGTTCCTTCTGCTTGATAAAATGTTCTTCCTTTTGCGTGACGGTGTGTCTGGGATTCCGGGGGTTCCCCTTCTAAATTAAATTCGCTTTAGCGTATGCTATGTAAGTTCTTGGTGCCTCCCGGTTGCCCGTCGTTACTTTCTCACGGGGTTGTAGGCTTTTGCTTTGGCGATATGCATTTAATCCGTTTGTTTCAAATTTTTCTATTTGTAATGCCTACCGGACAGTTTTTGTCACGTGGGCATTGACTTATGAATGGTTCATCTTTTACTCGCCAAGCTGTAAAAAGATGGCAGTTTTGCAAGAAGTTTTCAGTAGACTTCTCCATAGCTCTCCGTTAGAGGAGGTTGTTTTCGATTAATTATGGGACTCGATTAATTATGGAATAGCGAGAACGTGTCATAGAGCTTATTACAAACTCCTTTGGTTTCTCTTCCTGACGGAAGAAAAGCCAAGAACAAATGTTTCCGCAATGCCACACCACACGGTAAGTTTGCCGCAGGGTTGGCAAGTTTTTGACGCATGACACTTTTTGACGGTTTTAACCATGGTTTAAACTGTCGCGTCAAAAACCCTCTGTCAAAAACCTTAAATATTGCACTTTAAAATATATGCAAATTACATACATTAATTTATTTTAATACAATTACAAATTTTGATCGATTGTTATTGATTATTAATATTAATCTACTACAAATATTGACTGTAGTAAAAATACTAATTGATTTCTTCAAAATTGCACACATTGTGAAATATTATAATATTAACTTTTAAAATATATTGTAAACATCTTTTATACATTTTTTTATCAAGCATGTTGTCTAGAAACAGAAAAGAGAGTGGAAAAGTAATTTTATTACATATCTAATATGTTTAAAACATTATTCTTGCTGTTATAACATTATAATTCTAAATTATCTATCTGCATCAAAAATTAGGACTGTCCTAAAATCTTCCATGGCTTGGAAGTTTCCCCACATGTAAAATACCAATACCATTTTGTGATAAATTTCAATGCTGCATTACATTTAATACATTAGTTACATTCAATAAATTTGTAATTTATATTGAATGGGGAAACTTTTAGAATACTGATCATTAAAGATGTTTATCTTTATTTCATTTTATTTAAATGACTGAAATTTTTATGTTATTTGTTTTTGCTTAAAACCCTTTCAGTTTAGGTATTTAGATTAAATCAAAATAACTTTAATATTTGCTTCTACAGGAAATGTTTAGCCATACTTCCTTTTGAAAATTTGGAAAGACTGCTGAATATTATTTATATACTACTGAATAAATTAAATTAAATTTTTTTTCCCTATAAATGGTATTTATTTATTTATACAAAGAAATGCACACTACAATCAATTATTAATGAGCCTAATAATTGTCATTTGTTGAGAAGTAACTGCCATTTTTTAATATAATAATTATTTTTCAACATAATTAACTTTAATTATGTATTTAGTTTAATGCAAAATGGAAATATACTGCACAATTAGTTTACATATTGTTCTCTTTCTTTTATGGATTAGTTTTTGACAGTTTTTGAGGGTTTAAACCAGTTTTCGACAGTTTAAACCACTTTTTGACGCTTGTCATGTCAAAAACCCAACCCTGGTTTGCCGTAGTATGAAGATTGGTTCCAAAGCTTGCAAAATCGTGTCTACCCAGTTCATACAATCGTTGGTGTCGACGTTGCTAGTTGAGATGAAATGCATCTCTTCTCTCCATACAATACGAATAAGCCAAACGTTATCATCATGATATCGCATTTGCAATTCATTTGCAAAAATCGGTACGATGTTGATGTTTTTACGAGTGCAACATCTGAACGCGCTAGTATCACTATGGAAACATGTGCAGTAGCTTCAGGACCGTTGTTTTAGGTATATCCAACACACGAGCTGTGTCTCTTGCAGTCTGCACGTGTCCTGGCGTCACTATGTGATGCACTTCCGTATTCAGCGTCCGGAACAGTTGGTCTATCACAGGAGCAGACAGATTTCTTTGCAAAATCAATTAGAGCTTGCGGAGTACATGGGCTACCTATTTAGTGATTATTTCAATGGTAAACATGCAATATTTCTGTTGCATTAATCCCATTTTGATACAAGAGTTTTACCGAACTTGTTCTACTTCGGCTTCCACAGTCCTTTCGCCGGCCTGTGCGAACTTTCGACTGAAGAGAGAACATTCCCAACCTCCCCTTTTATCGGGTTTCTACGCTGAATACAGTCGACGCTCACTTTTGCAAACTCGTAAATATACCTCAAATAGTTGTAAAATCGATCGTCAACTGTATCTGTCAAACGGAGTTCTATGGCTGGCGTCATACCTTTGTCATACACGAATTTCTTCAGTGTACCCCAAACGGATTTGTGTTGGCCGCCCACAGAGCTGTGTTCTGTGCGTACATAATGCGTTCATTTTTTCTGATACACGTGCCATTCCAGCGCTCTGTTCGGTCAAAAATACAGACGTTGCCATTCGAAAATTTCAAGTTTCTGTACGTATAACCGTAACCGTGCGCATCACTTTGTTGCCGTTCACAGAATCTCGAGTCCATACCTCGTAATAACTATAACTGAAGTCTTGTTTCGATTCAAACGGCCACCAGAGGCCCATATACAGGTAAAGCTTTCATGACAATTGTGTATATTAATTCAGAATGGCCAGAGAGTGATTCCTGAGGAGTATACACAACACACACAGAGGCATTGTAAATATTACACTTTCAAGCTTCGTAACATCTATTGTGTTCAAATGTGAGTAACAGGTTTGGTGTTTTACTATTCGTATATTAGCACAGCATGTGGATAGAGTGATGTGTATAAATATAGATATAGATATAGAGAGTTAAAGTCTAACTAAAAGCACGTGTAGTAATACACGCAAGTGTAGAAAAAGCACAAGTAATACACTCAGAAAAAGCAATATGTGCAGAAGGGTGTTGAAGGAAGAACACAAAAGAACCATACAGCCATGCAAGTAAAATAAAACATCAATAACAAAAACGCAAAAGACAAATAAGATATTGCATGTTATTTATATAAATGCAGTGTCGGCATTTGGACCGAGGTAGAGCTTTAAAGAGCTTTTATTTGATCAAATCAGCATTTTCAGCAATAAATGGAATGAAAACAATGAAACTAAACGGCAATAACGAGTAAGTCAGCTAAATTTGATAATGCCAAAATGCAATTCCATAATAAATTGTCAAATAATATCGTGAAGTCAAAGCCATAAAATCCTCAAAATATCGCGAATAATAATCATAATTCAATTGGATGAAACTAAACAAAATGTTTCGTTATGAAGCATATTATTGCATGCAACTTAGTAAAATGTCTAAAATTCATATGAATTATTTTCACTTTTTTATTTTTAACTCTTAACATGAATGAATGATTAAGTGCCTAAGATTCTTAACATGACTGAATGCCTATGTTAAAATAAATATGATTTACAGGGTCGTCATAAAAATAGCCGCTGTACCGTTCAGCCAATCGATTGCAGGTACCAGATTAGTTATTCAGAAGTATGCGCTCGATACTGAGATTATGTAAAACGATAACAGTTGCAGTGAAAAAAATTACGAAAATTTGCAATGGCAACACCTTTTTCTTCTGCGAAAGTTGGACAGCGCATTCGAAAACCATAAATGGCGTCTGGCAAAAATTGGAGGCGTAACACATTGGCAAAGAAGAGCATTATAAGGAACCACTGACAGCCCAAGGAAGGAGAGGGAAATGATTTTTATTGGCATAAAAGTTTTCAAGTGCCCTACTGTTAGTTTAACATTTCCAATGTCTATTCCAGTGAATTAATGCTAATTGTTTCGATGCACTTACTCTCTGTATTGACTTTGGTTCTATGCAATGCTTTTTGCAAATATTTTACGCTGCCAATTTTCGTCATACGTGTATCGTTCCTACGCCATTTATGGTTTTTCAACGTGCCGATGAACTCTCGCAGATAAAAGTGGGTGTTGCCATTTGAAAATATCGAAACTTTTTCTCTGGAACCGTAACCTTGCGAGCTGTATTGTTTTAAACAATTTCAGTTTTGAACGTATACCTCTGAAGAACTATATCTGAAATGCCATCTTGATTGGTTGAACAAAACGAGATCCATATACCGGGGAAGTTTTTAAGACCATCCTGTGTAATTAAATTGAAGATACATTAAAAGTTATGTAAGTAGACATTATGTCTTTATAGAAAAGAAAAAAGGAGAGAAACCTTTCTATTAACTAAACTATCAATTTATGATACTACATTAAAAAAATCTGGGAATTTATCTATTCATGTATCTATCTATCCCTCTATATTCCTTTATAAAATAAAAAAATCTCCGACAGCTTCACATTAATTGGTTTTAAATTTTGCTCATATATGCTGACGAATACAGAATTAAAGAATTTTTTTAATTTAATCTGTATTAGTTTCTAAAACTATCAAAATTTATAAACGGTACTCGAGTCTACTAAATGTAACGAAAACTTATTGGAATTTCACTGCTATAGAGTTAAATGCAATTAAAGTTTTCCCTTCATTTTTAGAAGGAAATATGTCTGCTTAAGTATACTATATCTTCAATTTAATTATATGTCATTTTTGTTTTAGCTTTATCTTAGGCATTCATTTATTCACGCTAAAAACTAAAATTAAAAAGTTAAAATAAAGCACATAAATTTTAGACATTTTTCACAATACACTACAAGCAATAAAGTACTCGAAAACATCACGTTCTGTTTAGTTTCCCCCCAGCAAAATTAAGTTATGATTTTTTTCTTTTTGAGAAATGATCTTTCCTGTGTTATGAGATTTGACATTTAACTAGTACTATGGAGCTAAACGTAGGGTGGTGGAGTTAATGCAGTTTTAGAGTGAGAAGCTGTGTTAAAATTTTCTAAAAAAGCTCGTAGAATATCCTATCAAATAAAGAAAAGTAACATGTTTTCAGACACCTGCGTTGTGTAAAAACGGGTCGAGCAAAAATTTATTTCAGAGTTATATTCAAGATCATTTTTAGGTTATTTGTGATATTCGGTATCGTTTTAAAAATTCATAAACTTTGATATAGGATACTTTTCTAATCAACAAATTTAATTAAGGAAACATTCTTAGTTTTAAAGAATTAATATTTTCCTATTCGACATATTAGTAATCTTATAGTGAAGATAAAAAGAAATTACTTTTTTTACTCTGCATTTAACAAAATTTTACTTCAAAATTCTAAAAAATAAGGAAAACGTAAATCATTTATTTACCTATTTATTTTTTGTTTTCAAGGTTTGATATTATATTATAGTCTTTAAAAATACATTACTGCATGAGGGCAACTTGTACGCCATGCTGTACGCTTATGAAAGTTACATTAAATTATAAATCGAGAAAAATAGTTATTGATACAACCAATTTACGAAAAAATGTCGTTATAATAAAGGGGAATTATGGACGAAATAATAGTCTAACTTCATGTTCTACAGTTTGCATTGCTCTTAAATTATTGTTGTAAGGAAGGGAACTAAAGAATATTAATTGCGTAACTATATTTAAGTTGAAGGATTACTATAAAAGTGGTAGTATTTGATAATGTATGAATGTACAATAATATAATGATGGAATGAAAAAAGAATAAGAAATGTTTGATAAAATATGTTGTGTGTTTTAACTACCCTCATCTTTTTAGAGTCCTGCAGCTTTTCAACGAACATTATAATTCATGTTCCAAATGTAATAATCAGCATTAGGTTAGCGTTCCCCTTATCATTACACACTATACAATATTTAGTTTACTTAAAATAGACTGATATTTTCTTGGAAAGAAATGAAAGGTGATACTTGTAATTTATTTATAGTTTGGAGTGTTCGGGATTCTGATGGATGCGTATTAAGCACAATGGATGCTGTTGAGAAAGTGATTTGTTAAGTTTTCCGTAAAGAATTAAGATACTTACTTAACAAGATGAATTAAAATACGGTTTTCTCCTAAACAATCTTTCTCGGTATTATCAATCAAATCAAAGCATAATAGTATAAATCAAAATCTGCTTAGCTTGAATAAATATAAACCTTAGCATGAAATAAAAACACCCATTGAATGTTCTTAATTATCTTTGTCTGTCTTGAGAAGCAAAATATGCCAAAACAAACATTGATAGAGTAGTAAATATTTAGGAAAAGGCAAAATTAAATTCATATTTCCGTATTCGAAAGCATATTGGAGATAAAGGGTATTACAATAGCTTTGGAATCTTATTGCCTTCGGGGCAAAAGGGGGAACAAATCAAGCAGAAACTATTTCTGCTGAAGCCACGCAGAGATAGAGTGAAACAAAAGAATCGATTTTACCTCGTATATGAACGCTTTTGACTCCATATCCCCCCCCCACACACACACACACATACACGCAAAGAGAAAGGCAGACTATAGAAATATTTAATTTGTTTCATGGTTCGTACGCATTAGTAACTTAGTAAAACAGCATAGAATTGATTTTTTAAGCATAGCTATTTTTTTTAAATAATAAGCAAACGTACTAAGAGAATATATAATTAAAAGACTCTTGACCTGCTTTTCACAATCAAATCTGTTTAAAAACCTGGAAATGGTTATTTAATAAAACGATACAACCATCTATAAATTTCTAAAAGTGACAATTCAGATAATAATTCCTATAAACAATGACGAATGTAATCTCACTAAAGTTTTCCTGTAGCAGATATTTTTGTTCAGAATAGGATTATTGACTGTTTTCTTAGAGATATAAGACGTTTTGGGATAGCTACATATAATATTTAAAGGTTATTATACATTTGGATCCACATGGCGAGTTATAAGTTTCCAGTTCGACTTTTATAGTAATTTGTTCTATCTATACATTTATCTTAAACATGAAGTTTAAAATAACAAAGTTCTGCTAATTCACTTTTTTTTTAATCATAAACTTAATAGATTTAACTTCCACGTTAAAGAATAGCAGTTATTTTTGTTTTTAAGTCATGTCTACAATACTGGTAGGAACAGTAGCGGCAAAAGCCAGTGCCTTATTACCGGCAGGGCAAACGGCGCAACTGTCCAGGGCCCACATATTTTAGGGCTCAAAAATCTTAACATATTACACTTTTATAATTTTACAATAAAATTACAAAGGATAAAAAGTTTTCAAAAGTTAAATGATTTTTCAATTATAAAGTATTTACAATAGGGTGGATCAAAATTTTTTTTTTTTTCGAAATCTCCTGAGGTGTCAAAAGTTGTAAATTGATATAAATAAGACATGTGTAAAATTTAAATGTTCTACGACAACGTCTTGGGGTTGCGCATCGAGCTTGAAATTTAGAAATTTTTGAAAAATATGGCTTTTTTAAAAAATCTATAAAAAAAATTCTTTTCCGAATTATTAGGCTCCCGAGGTTTTAGAAGTTGTATATTATTATGAATAAGACGTATGCAAAATCTGAAAGGGCTGTGACAATTTCTAGGAGTTGCACATCGAGCTCAAAATCTATAATTATCTGAAAAATATGCGTTTTTTGACAAAAGTATGTAGAAAGCAAAAATTATAATTTTAATGAATTAGTCCCGTTGAAAAATAGTCAGTAACGTTCGCAGCTCTTCTCTAGTACAACCACAATCACAACTGCATTACCCAGGACCCTCGGTGATTTGCCTGCGATCCGAGTCCTGTCCGTTCCAGCCCAAGCATCCAATTTTATTGGAGCATACGTTTTAATGAATAATGTAAAGCCTATCTTCAAATCAAACTGTGGCATTTTATGTCAAGTGTAATAATCTAAAATTTGCTGTCTATCCATCATCTGATAGATGGATAGACAGCAAATTTTGAAGTGGCTGTTTGCTATTGTGTGAAGTTGGCATATACAGCATTGCAGAGATTTAGTTATATTAGAGAACTGCGTTTCTAGATTTCGGATGACGCATTTGTTCTTTCCAGAATTCGATGATTTGCCACAACCGACAATGTATGTGAGGGTCCTAAGATCAATGGATTTCGTATCAAACTCTCCCAAATTTCCAGTGAAATTCTTAAAATCAGATCGTGACATATGGCCAAAGTATATTGAGCCAGGCTCCATTATCAGCGAGATATGTTCTTTGTGACAAACACTTGGGTGTAATTTGCCGTCAACAAATTTTTCTATGTATTAGGTTTTGTTCTTCCTCCTATCAAATCACAATCCAAAGAAAATTTTAAAGCCTTCTTCCGTTTCTTTTACTGCGAGTCAGCTCAGCCTTCCTGTAATTTTATATGGGTTGAGAATCAGTTGAGAAGATTTCTCTCCATCTGCATTTCTTCCGCTTTCTAGATTGTGAAATAAACTTGATACCAAAGTTGCTGCTGCCCAGTCCTCAATAATTTCGTGTCGCAGACTTGTGAAAGCACTGATATTTTTATTATAACTTGGTCATTTGTGAACGAATCTCCCAAAGTGGCGGTAGATAGGCATTTAGCGTTTTCTTCAGTCTTTCGTACTTCTCATAAGTTATTTTCACTTTCCAAATCAATGACTAAAGTTGGAGACTGGATGTTGGAACTTTCACCTCTTTCTCCACCAATCTCGAAATTTCTCTTTCCAACCTTTCAACCTTTTGATCATTCTCCATATACCTCTCTTCTTTACAACTCCATCGATTGTCACATATCTTGCTCCCCTCTCATGACTCCCGTTGTGTATGAGGTATGCGAGGCTCTGAGCCACACCTGCTCCGGGAAAAGTCAGGACATTTGCAAGTGCGATATTCAATAGCTCAGTAAGGGAGAGTCTTTCCCACTTTCTTAATAAGCAATTCCTTATGTCCGTCTCTAACGTAAGATTTATTTAGAAAAGGTCATGAGCAAGTTCAGCAGCTAACTATCTCTTGAATTCCTTGGATTGACACAGTAGGGATACTGGTCTTGATCCAAATTTCCTGTACTTTGATCGCCACAACTAAGGTTATTTCTCCTTCCGGTGGATCCTGCTCTTTATTCAGAAATTTTTCTTCTTAAGTACAAAAAAGTAATATAGAAGTACGAGTATGTCTTCTCATGTTGGTAACTTGGTACAAGGTAATTCTTTCGATATCCCCAGCTCTTCTAAGAACACCGATTATGTTTCATGTTCTGTTTCAGACGGTTTCACTCTATTCAGAATCGTAGCAGTGCAAGGCAACCACCTTTTAGCTTTCTTTGTGAGTAAACTGAAAGGACCATCTATCTGAAACGTGAGACTAAAGGCCTGTTTCAACTAAATATCTCGTGCCTGGTTTAACCGAATACATCGCCATCACTCGGCAGGCAAACCGGAGCTAATTGTCTAGAGCACAACTTGCGTACTGCGCTCAAGACAAAACGACATCATAACGTGTGCATTGTATCAAACTATTCGTAAAGCCATTTTTTGTGATTTACTGAGTTTCTCTGAACATTTTTTAACATATAAAAGACCCAAATTATTTTAATAAATAAAGTTTGCTTTCTACATAATTTTTTCAAAAAACACATAATTTTCACACATTTATAGATTTCAAGCTCGATGTGCAATCCCTAGAAATTGTCGTAGCCCCTCCAGATTTTACATACGTGTTATTCATAACAATATACAAGTCCTAAAACCCCCGGAGCATAATAATTCGGAAAAGAAATTTTTTGGTCGATATTTTGAAAAGGCCATATTTTTCAAAAATTTCTAAATTTCAAGCTCAATACGCAACTCCAAGACGTTGCCGTAGAACATTCAAATTTTACACACGTGTTATTCATATCAATATAGGACTTTTGAGATCTCAGGAGATAAAGATTTCGAAAAAAAAATTTTTTTCGATCCATCCTAATGAACAATGAAAGTAATTGAAATTTACATTTGTGTATAAATTCATTTAAACTTATTTTTAATTCTTCAAAATGCTCTATAGTCGATTATATGTAGGAAAATAACTAACCACATTTTGTAAAGAGTATTTTTAATGTTACAAAGTAGCAAAATTTTTTAATTCTTATTTAAAGAAATATTTATAGAAATGACTGTTTACAAAAAGTGGTTGTATTCCGTACATGTTAGCAATTGTGATATAGCATTTCGATGTAAAGTTTAATTATCTGTTTCTTTGATATCATGTAATTATATTCGTTTATTTCAGGTTACTTAAAAGAAAATTTGTATTTGGAAGAGGTAGATATTTAAAACTTTCAGTATAAAGCAATCATAATCTTTTTTTTAAGGGGGAGGTTATTGCGAGGGGCCCAATTTTTTCTTCTGCCCAGGGCCCACAGTTGTCTTGATCGGGCTCTGGCAAAAACTAGAGGTTATTACTGATTTCATTATTGCAAATTTTTTTGTTTAACTGTTTGTTTTTGCTACAGTCTGAAAGTTCCTAACAACAAAGTTCTATTTTTTTCTTTTTCTTTCTAATAGCCGGGCCACCTGCCCGCTATAGGTCTGACAACTACGAGGACTACAGGTGTTGGCAATGTCCATACGATGGCGTCTAGTAGGCAGGCAAATATTGCTCCCTACGAGTGGTCTCCTAATTTTGAACCAATTCCAGATGAGAGACCTAGAACATGGATCGGCACCACCAGAGGTATTGTTTGTACATGGAGGACATTGAAGCCACGACAGATTTTACGTGCACACTTCACGTACACGTTGCCTCAGCAGTTTATTCAAGAGAGGTTGTTGCCTTCCCAAGTGATGACCAAAGCGCGGTTTCACTTTCGACGTTCTCATGGAATCTGAACTTAGCCGACTGGAACACTGTGGGACATAAAGCTACAAAATTATTGACTACTTTAAATTAATTTGAATATACAGAAATAAATCAGATAATTTATAAATATAATGTTTTTGTTTCTTTTTAATGAATAGGCTTTATTGGTTCTTCTCTGTATTTTTTGTGTTTTATTACGCAATACCGTTTCTTTGTTTAAATTAATTGTTACTCATATCAGTAAGATTTTCAAAAAGGCATACATAATTTGAAGCAAAAAATGCTTTTTCCAGAGCTTTTCCATTGTATGTAGGAGCAACCAATAGCTTCGATTTGTTTACCTTTGCTGTATTTAATAATATTGTTCTAACAATTTTTGTGCATATTAAAGTATTTAATACTTAATTTATACAGTTTTAACAACTATTAACAACAACTCTAAAATAGATATAAAAATGACTTTTTGATATGTTTAGTCACTCAGATGTATTTGTCAGCATGTCTTTTTGGAACGTATTAATTTAAGTGATTTATGTGATGTACCACACGCTAAAAAGTATTTAGTTTAATTTAACAAAACTGGTTTGGTTAAGCAGTTTGGTAGCTTTGTTTTTGCTGATTTAATGAAATTTTGTTTGATTCAACCATTTAACAAAATGCTTTTAATTTTAACAAAAGGTTTGTGTTGAAAATCACAACGATGAAATCGCTCGACAATCAATTTACGCATGGACATGCTCAGGACTGTGAAAGACTGAGCAAGACCCGCCAAAGGAGAAATCCTTATTTACAGAAGAGGGAAGAGCTAAGGAAGAATCTGCTGTGCCTTCCAATACATTCAAAAATTGATAACATCAAACACAAAATAAATAGGGTTTTTCCTTAGTTTGTTAAAAATTTCAGAAGTAAGCCTAATTAGTTTATCATTTATAAAAATTTAGATTTTTATTTTAGTGTTTTTATAAGTTCCTACAGATTAAGCTTAAAACCACTCAATGTCCGTTAGACTATTTTAGTTGAAACAATCAGAATCACTCTTCAACAATGTAACTGCCCGCAAAATATCTAAGGAAGTAAAAATGTTATTATATTTAGCTGGACAATACTAAATATATGTAAATGTATATATATATATATATATATATATATATATATATATATATATATTAGGTTGTAACGAAAGTTTTCCGCCACTTCAAGTATTGCCTGCACAAGCAGTTCGCGTTGGTGTCTTTGCCAATATTTTGTAAAACGATTTTTGTTATTTGAAAGAAAAGACTTGTTTTAGAGCACTGTGTTGTGAAATCCGTAAAACAAAATCGTTATGATTAAGTATACGGTGTCTGAAATGGAACTAACACGCTACATGATTGATCCATCATTTACTCCCAGTTCTGTCGCAAAAAGTCAGAACAGAATGACACTGAATCATGTGTACAGCTTAAGGTACTACTGTTGTATCATATGACATTGTGAAGATTGGTACCAAAAGTTCAAAAACGAGGACTAGGATATTAAAGAAGCAGAGCGCTCTGACAAGACTACTGATGCTGATGATACCCGCGTACGAGAATTTGCGGAAGACGATAAAATATTCATCCACGAGAGCTAGCTAAAAGAGTTAGGAGTGCCATGAACATCAGTCGCGCTAAGCATCGCATAAAATTGACATATAAGGTCAATAGCTGGGTACCGCGTGAGCTGACTCAAGCAAATCTGGCGGAAAACTATCGTTACAACCTGATACACACACACACACACACACACACACACACACACACACACACACACACACACACACACACACACACACATATATATATATATATATATATATATATATATATATATATATATATATATATATATATATATATATACATAATGTTTAAGTTTTAAAGCGAAACACACATTTTTAAATCCATATCGGTTCTATGTAGTAAGCGTTTTAATTCGTATGCCACGCCGGAAAGAAAACCACTTATCGTTAGCACTGATCCTTTTTTATATTCTTTATAAGGAAAATACATTCATTTTCCAAATGAAACACTCTAGCGATAAAAATGCTTATTACCTTTCTATTACATTTATGAAAAAGTTTAAGTTCTGCTAACTAAATAATTGTATAAATTCTCATTTAAACAGTCGGTGTTCATTTGGTCTTTCCAGAAAAAAGAATAACAAAAAAGCTACCAGACACTTGAAAATAGCTGACGGTATATTTCTTTTTAATGCTTGCTAGAATTTAGATCATAATTACTCAGAGAAATTAACTAAATCTCGTTACAAAACTATACTCAGAGATATTACTCAGAGAAATTAAATAAATTTCGTTATAATGTAGAATTTGAGGAAATAGTACGTGTACTTATTTTATACCGAACGCAAAATGCGATTTTGGATTGTCTTACAAAGTGACTGACCAGTGGCATAGCGCTAGTGCTTTGAACTGGGAGGCCTCACCATGGCTCAGTGGTTATGCCACTGGAAATGGTAGACGGGCGATGTGTGAAGGTCCCGAGTTCAGGTCCCATCGCGCGCCCGTCGACCTAACCGTTCGGAGTTTTCCGTGGTTTTCTCCGAAACTTAGCGTAAATACGGGTTAGGACCCCTTAGAAAGACCCCCACGGAGGGCACCCCACCCATCGGCCTAGAGCCCCCGCGTAGCTAATCGGCCGTAATTCCACAAACCTTTGAACTGGGAGACGGAACGTGCATGGTTCAAACCCAGGTTGTGTCCGCCGACCTAACCGTTCGGAGTGTTCCGCTGTTTTCTCCGAAACTTCGCGTAAATAGGGGTTAGAATCAGTTAGAAAGTCCCACGCGGAGGGTAAGCCCATCCCCGGCCTAGATGCGTAGATAATTGGCCGTACCCCACATTTCATTTTTCTTACCAAGTTTTTTGTTTGAATAGATAAATTATTTAGTTCTATCTCTGAAGCTTTCAACCAATTTTTTGTGAGTTAAAAATATAACAGCAATTGTCCTAGGACCAGAAATGACTGAAATTTGGACATTCAAAATTCTCATTAGAAGGAATGCAGTGACAATAGATTACACAGACAAGATTTTATACACCTGAATCATTGCTAATAAATATATAATAATAATAAAGTATTAAATGAACTGTTATGTCGCAATTTAATAAAAATAAATAGAACACAAGCTTAAAAAAAATAGTACACGAAGTACTAACTGTTATTCATTATAAAGCCTTCTATGATGTAAAGACTTTTAACAGAATATAAAATATAATAAAGAAAAAAAATAGACTATACCTTTGATTTGATGTACAACTTTACATATTACAGTAACAACAGCAGTAAATGGACATTTTATAAATATTTTCTATCGATTCCCAGTCCTATTCCCTGGAAAAAATTCTTTCTTCAACAAAAAGCTTTATTGAAAACATGTTTCTGTCTTTTTTAATTTTATGTGAGGTTTTACAGTAAATATAAAAGCTTTACATAATTTTTTTTAAATGAATGTTAAAGGAGCCAGCACAGCACCAGTTAACAAAGAAATTATGTTAATTCAAACAAATAATTTGGTTGATTTTAACCAAATAAACCATTTAAACAAATAGTTTGATTGAATTAACAAAACATTTGGTTATTTGAACAAATTGTTTGGTTAAATCGACAAAATGTTATGTTGAAATAACCAAATAATTTTAACAAAATTATTTTGTTAATTCAACAAAAATTTTGTCGGCGCTATTTCAACAGGATAATATTGTTGATTTAACAAAATTTTTCCTGATTCAACAAAGCAATTTTTTTTCATTGCATATTCACAAATGATATATATTTTAAAGTTCCTGCCTCATCTAAAAGAAAGCAACAATTAGCTTTTTTAATAAAAATTAATTGCTCAGATATTCACGTTTTAAAGTTTCTTAGACGTCTATTGCTTTGAAAGTTTTTTATCATTACCTGCCTGCAATTAATCATTAGTGTAAAGAAATTTCTTTCGTAGTGTTACATTATCAGAGACTTTTATAATAAACTTTGATATATTCTTATCCCTAAAACAACCGTTCTTTAAAAACTCTTTCGTTATTTTTATTTATTTATTTTATTCTTTACACTCGCTTAGAAATCCACGTATATATTTTTTCTCCTGTAAACACTTTTATAAACTGCGTAGTAAATTTTATGGTGAGATACAAACAAGAAAAAAGTTTGAAAAGAATAGAAGTGAAGGAATTAAGCTTAAAAGCTGAATTTATTTTTATTTGAGAAAGAATGACAAAGCACTCAGCTTAACAAAATCCAACACAACCAGCTAATCTTATAAAACCGCCACGTATCAGCGGTGTTCCGAAAATGGAACAAAGCATTGCTGGAAAGGTGTTTTTCCAACTTTTTAATGCTGTTTGTCTATTAATAATGAGTCATGAGGGTATTAATAAAATAAGGCGCATAAAAAGTATCTAAGTATACTATTTTAGGATATTTTACAAAGTATGTCGTAAAAAGAAACTGAGGAAAGAAGTTAAAAAATACTTGTTGAATAGGGTAAAATTTTATACCGAGGTTATACTGGTTTATCCTGTGCTTAATTTTTAACACGATTTCTGTACTTTTCTCGCCTATTAAAAAAATTGCGGAATAAATTTTGACTTACATGAGTTCTAGGAATTTTAGTAGCCTATATTAAGGTATTTTTTACAGGGACAGTAAGTTTAATTAAAAATTATAAACATCCGTAAAAGAGTCAAAATTTAAAATCAAATGGTATATTTGCAACAGATTTCGTTACATAAAACATACTATGCGATAGAAATAAACCGTTTGTTGCAATATGTTTGGGACAACAGTAAATTTTCAGGCAGACAAACTTTCAAAATTAGTTACAGTGTTCTACAACAGATGGCGCTGCAGTCTGGAAAAATCTAAACTACGATATTTTCCCCATATCCCCCATGCACAGCAATAATATGGCCCATACGCACCAATTCTGTTTATTGACGAAGCCGTCCAGGTAAAAATAAGTTGCGTCAGTAAACCAAATGCTGCCCACAGGGATATCGCCGTCGTCAATCCTTTGTACCATATCGTTAGCGAATGTCTCTCCTGCATTAATAGAAGCAGCGCTGAGGGGTTGCCGAGTTTGAATTTAGTATGGATAGAGATGTAAACTCTGGCGCATGAGACGATACGTGGACTTAATTTGGACCGCAGCTGCAACACGGCGGATGGAAACCGGAGGCCGCTGTTGGATTCCCCTGTTGCACAAGCTGAGCATTGCCCCCCTGTGGTAGCCCTACCTTTCCAGCACGTTCATTCTTCACGTACCCAGTCCGTTGAAATTTTTCAAACAGATCCTTTATTGTATCGCTTTTCGGTCCTTTGGTTACATTAAACTTCCGTTGGAAAATTCGTCTTGTTGCAACAATACTGAATTTCGGTGGAATTCCAAAAAGAAAAATCCTCTGTTCTAAGGGATAAACCAATTTTTCACGGCAAACTTGCAATCTGTGAACAGCAAACGCTTACAGCAGAAGTTCGACTAACAGAATGGCGAACTCATAGACTGCGTTTCTTCTATATATTTCAAATCGCCTGCAGCGCCATCTGTTTTTGAAAATTGTAACTATTCGAAAGTTTGTCTGCCTGAAAATTTACTGTTGTCCCAAGCATATTGCACCAAACGGTTTATTTATATCGCTGCCCGTTTAGTTTTTATTGATTTTTTCAAATATACCGGTCATTTTTGAAACACCCGGTATATATTATATATATAGATATATATGTGTGTGTATGTATGTATGTATATAGATAATACATATACAGGGTTACTGGTAAAACTACGCATTCCTCTTAAGACGTGATAGGGGAGCCCAAATGCTACAATTTTCACCCCCATATGTATGGCGAAAATCAAAAGTTTTCGAGAAATTTGAACTTTAAGCTTTTTTTCTTGAATAACCCTAAATTTGACATTCAAGTGCAAATTTTAAACTACTTATTAAATGGATTTCATTTTAATTTATTTTCATAGCTGAAACTTTAATTAAGCTAACATAATCGCTCAAGTACTTTTTGATGTTATCTGGCTAATCAACTAAACAAACAAAGCAGAATCGAAACTAACACGACGACACAGCGCATAGCCATTTGAGATTCACAATCTGATGTGGCTAACATTTTAAGCACATTAAAACAGTGATAACTTCATTGGTTGACCAACCATTCTAAATAATGAAAAATGATACCTGCTTTGTCGCTTTTAGCTGAGTTAAGTAAAACTTGCCTTTCTTTATCAGGTACATGTCTTTAAATGGACATTAATACGTGTTTGGATAGCTGATTAATGGGAAAAATTGTATATCTAATTTGTACGCTTGCTGCAATAGTATTTTTTGAGAAATGTAACATTTTTAAAGAAAAATGCAAATAAACACAAATAGAAAAAAATACATGTAAAGCGCGTGAATCAACACTTTGAGGCATTTTTTTTTTACTTTTCCATGATTACTTTAGATTAATTATAATGTCAGCTAAAAATGAATCTAAAATATAGTGATAACTTTCACAATTGATTAACGATCCTAAAGAATGAAGATTGCTGCATCTTTGACGTTTTAACCTGAGGTAAGTTAAATTTACCCTTCTTTACGAACAATGCTACATGTCTTTCGATGGATATTATTGCGTTTATGGATAGCTAATTAATGAGACAAATTGTATTTGTAATTTGTACACTTATTGCAATAGTAGTTTTTACCATAAACAACATGTTTTAAAATTAAAAAAAAGTAAATGCAAAGCGCGTGAATTAAAATTTTGAAGTTTTTTTGGAACTTTTAATGATTACGTTCGCTTAGAGTATCAGCTATGAAAAAAAAAATTAAAATTCGGTGTTAACTTGATTGGTTGGCCAGTTATCCTAAAGAATGAACTGGGTTGCATCCTTTGGCGTTTCCATCTGCTCTAAGTAAAACTCACCCTTCTTTACAAATGAAATGTCTTTCGCTGGATATAAATACATTTTTGGATAGTTGATTAATGGGAGAAATTTTATTTGTAATTCGTACGCTTACTGCTATGTTATTTACTAAAAACAAATACGATTTTTTGAAACGAAACACGCGAATTAAAAATTAAAAAAAATACATGTAATGGCTGGAAAATTGAAATCCTAAAGTAGTTTTGTACTTTTTATTTTAGCTTAATTAGAGTTTCAGCTATGAAAATAAATTACAATATGATCCATTTAATAAGCAACTTTTTTGAAATTTGCACTTGAATGTCAAATTTTGGGTTATTCAAGAAAAAATGTTTAAAATTCAATTTTCTCGAAATCTATTGATTTTCGGCCACACGTAAGGGGGTCAAAATTGTAGCATTTTTGCTCCCTTATCACGTCTTAAAAGGAACACCACGTTACCAGTAATCCTGTATATGTAAGTAAATATTTGTGTAACAAGTTAAATTAAGACTCTAGTAACTTGTTCATTTACAACACATCTTGAGCACCAAATAAATCAAAACTATTTTAATAATATTTTTAATAGTAAGTATCTCCTTTTCTATAATTTCTGTGTTGTGAAAATATACGTATTCAATGCTTTACAGATTTTTACTTTTCTTATATTAGAAACAGGCAAAACGTAATTACTTTAAATATCTTAAAATATATATTTAATTGCTTTAATGACTTCAATTAAATATACATACTCTCAAAAAAGTATTCGAGTAAGAGATAAACTTCCTACGTTGGTTTCGTATATTAAAGGTTATTTATGATATAATATGAATTAGGCTATGTATGCTTATAACTTGCTATATTTCTGTAGAGTTGTGCGTTTTTCAAAACCTCAATAATTATTCACAAAGCTAAAATAGCAAATTTCGCTTATACTCGAATACTTTATTGAGAGGGTGTACATATTTTCACATAAGTTTAGAATTATTATTTACAGCAAGCAATGCTGTTAGCTAAGAAACGGCCCAAATTCTGACGTTAATCTTTTCTCCCCAAAGCTCTGGATTCGGGTAAGCGCAATTGTTTTTCGTGCAGTAAACTATTTTAACTATTTTCGTGCAGTAAACTAATTTCTGATCTTCTATTTGGCCTTAGATTTCAGTTCCGAAAATTTTCAGAAATTGGTCTAGTTCAAAAATAAAGGGTAAATACCGATATAAAATGTTAAGTAATATATGCAAGTTTTTGTAAAACTATCTTTCTGTGTTGTATAAATATGTGTAAGCTTGCTTGTGTATCTGATCACTGTGGCTGGTTGTAACTGCATGAAGTTCACACTCAGGTAATATATTTTCATTGTTTACAAAATAAAAGACAGTGTTTTTAAATCTGTCTTTTATTCCACACTTGTACTACATCTCAGGTAATGGTTAGAGCTGTCAACTGTGCTGCTTTGTATATAACTTTAATTGTTTCAGAAACTGGAGCCCCACCTGTGTCCGGGAGGCGTTAGATGCCGCCCCGTAGGAGGATGCGCAAATTTTGGTCGCGATATCAACTCTGCCCACCTCGCCAGCATCAGAAATCGTCACAAATACATTGAATCAACGACGGATTAAAGGGGGGGTGTAGCGGAGGAGACAACAGCCCCCCAATCCCTGCGAAAAAAGAAATTACTTCCATTTATTTTACTTCCAGAAAATGGATGTATACGTCAATCTTCTAACTACCCACCCGACAAAATTGCATTAATCCGCCGCTATATCGATTTGTTTTTCGTTTGTTTATCTTTGGTCCTTTTTTTATAGTTTATCTTTACCCTTTCAATCTTCAGAAATGACTTAATTTCAGCATGTTTATGCAGAATTTTCACAATTAATAAAACTTATAAATGAACTCCATTACTAAAAACAAAAAAATGGTATAATAGGAAAGTTAAAAACATGCGCGTAAATAAAAAATTTTAATAAAAAAGTTCCCAACAAATAAGTTTAAGTACGAAAACGTAGAATACTTTCAGTGTTTTTTTTTTTTACAGAACATTAAAAAAGATGTACATAAATTTGTTTTTTAAACTGTATTTAAATACCAATTTGAAATTGCATTGAAATATTTTATTTAAATATGGATTAAACATTATGATTTTTGAACAGTAGATGCTATGCGGCACTCCTCCAGAACGCTCTCTATAAAATAGATAATACAAAATTTAGATTGATTTGAATCCACTTTTCGATTTGCATTTCAGCACAGTCGCTGCGCAACTATTAATGGCTGCATTCGTAAACGCCAAACGAGTTACACTCGTGCAATGAGTTTCCATCTAAGGCGTTCGTAAAGGAAACTGAGTGCATACAGTTTTTAAACTAGAGCGTTCGTATACAAAACTGAGTGCGATTAGTTTCAAACGAAATAAACCGATCTCTGCTAAGGTTTCCTGGGTTGTTTAGAAGATATACTTGCTGCACGTTGTTGTTGTTTTCAAATGGCGTCCGTTGTTATGGAAAAGTATGTTGTTGTGAAAAGTATTTTACGTTTTCTAAAGCTGCAAATATTATTTTTTCGAGGAGGAAATTCATGCGTACGTTAGAAAATGCTACGAAGGTACATAATTTTTCAAAGGTAATCATTTTCTTGTATTTTTCATTTTAGTAAATTCAAAAATGCATGTTTTAGTGTTGAGATTGAAGTTGATTCAATCCGTTATTAGCGAAATTTGAACTTCTCTTGCTAAATACTTTTGAAAAAATGAAGTTGAAATTTCTAAATTTTGATTTGTGCACTTCAATTATGACCACTCTTTCTTTTAAAAATCCTGTTTATTTTATATTGAGTATGTACTAAAAACTCTCGTCAGCAAAATTAACGCATTCGCGAATGGTAAACAAACACGTCTCCTAGGCGACGAAACTAAATAAACAGAAGTTGTTCGTAAAGTCAAAGGAAACTGATAACCACTGACAGCACTAAACACACGCATTCCAGTTTTCTTACGAAAACTCGTGCAACGAGTCTGTCGTTTACGAATGCAGCCTATATGTAGTTCATGCACATAGGCAGAACCGTCAAATCCGATAATCGGAGATGACGGCAAAACTTCATTCTGAATGTTGACGAGAGTTCTGAGAATGTTGTCGAGAGTCTGAATGTTGCGCCTCCTGCTACGGAACGGCATTTAACCTCCCCCCCCCCTCCCAGTAGCCAAGCGCATTTGCTCTCACACCTAGGAGATGGAAGATGTCTGCTTCAAACCGAGGTCGCATCCGCTGACCTAGCCATCCGGAGTTTTCCGTTGTTTTTTCCGAAACTTAGCTTAAATATTGGTTAGAACCCCTAGAAAGACGGATGCGTTGTTCACTTCACTTGATGAGGATTTATAATTGGATTCTTCAAACCAGGCACACCAATCCCAACATGCATGTTCTAATTACATCACTTCACATAGAATTTGGTATCAAATTCCTACCTATCCAATGCTAATCGAAAGTCCCTTAAAAAGTCCTCTGACCAAGTCACTCCCCTCCATCATTGGCAGATAAACCTTTCGTAGCTTTTCCATAACAGGACCTGCAACACATTGAAAAAAAATGCAGTCTAATTAATGTAGTATACTGTTTAATACCTAAAAATTATCAAATCTTCTCATACCATAACTTAGTTATTTTTTATTTCAAAGCATTTTCGATGAATGTTAAAGGCATCATATAAAGATTATTTTTCATTTTTTTTTTTTTTTTTTGTACAACAATCTACAATGATAAAAGACAGTGTTTGTATAAGAATTTTTTTAACTATGTGTGCAGAATAATCCATTCAATTAGACCCCTTCCAATTAACATTATTTCAACTAGCGTTCAAAATCAGTTGGAGTCTGATGTGGTTGTTGCTGTCTTGTCCACTATAGGACCTAAAGCGGACCAAAGGTGGTCCACACAGCCTTGGCGATATCGAGGCAGTTATCATTATAAAGGTCAGCATGAGGATTGGTGGATATTGTTTGTAATTTGGCCAAAACGGCAGGACTGTCAAAAGTATGTTCAGGGTTTAGTTCCTGGGATTCGAGTCTGATAAATCTACTATACTTCAGATAGAACTGGATTAATGATTCAAAGGAAAGTGCTTAATAAAAAAGCTTTTCTTATAATGTATTTTATACACAAGTTCAAAAACAAATTTGTATGCAATTTTCTTTTACAGTTATCTAAAATAATGAAAAAAAAGAGATAATTTTAATTTCAACATTAAATTTATTTGTTACTTGCATAAAACAAAAAGGAACAGCTAGTTCGACTGCCATAAAAATTCCAATTTATGTCACTTGCATGAAAACACAAAAATATTTCGAAACAAGCAACTAACGAATAACGAAACAAGAAAATTATTTTTAGGACAATTTTAACATGATATATTAGAGGAAGTGAAGATTAATTACACGGGGCCTCCTACGGGGCTATTTGCTTTCAAAAATACTTATCAAAAACAGGTGACGTTAAATATATTTTACTCTAGATTTTTGCGTCCTTTACTGTTATCCATACCTCCTCCCCTTGCGTCCATAAGATGATTAAAATTGCTAAACAGAAATCAGAAATTTAGTAGGAGTATGTATTATTAT
The DNA here is from genome assembly GCA_038373885.1 of Cheiracanthium punctorium. Lineage (NCBI taxonomy): Eukaryota > Metazoa > Arthropoda > Arachnida > Araneae > Cheiracanthiidae > Cheiracanthium > Cheiracanthium punctorium. The sequence goes on along the minus strand of JAWZYV010015392.1, from coordinate 18,387 downwards.
TTTTCTTACAGGAAGGTTTTTTTTAATTGCTTTTATCTAGGTAATTAATTTATTAGCTGTTTATTGTGTTATTCACTTAGACTATTAATAAGGTCCTTTGCTATTGTTCTACTATGCATAAGGTTTAAAATGCTAATTTAAAAGAGAAAATATTAGCACTAAATATTGAAACAAGATTGTAAAATATTTATCGATCGTTTTCGACAAAATGCTGAATTACCTGCGTAATGGTATGTTATTAAAATTTTCGTAAAACAAGACTAACAAAAAAAAATAAATCTACGAGTTTTATTTTTTTAAGTTCATAATTAGTTTCAAAAGTAATTAAATAAAATGCAGTGACACTACAGTGGAAATAGTCATATTTATATGGAATAAGTATATGAAAAAATGCGGGGTGGTCTTTAAAAACAACACCGTTTTGTGGACTCTAACCGCTATTCCTTTCAACCAATTGGATGAAATTTCATTTATAGTTATTCAGAGGTATGCGCTCGAGATGGAGATAGTTTAAAACGATTGCGCTCCCACGGGCTACGGTTACAGTGAAAAAATTTTCATATGTATCTCACCACGCCCCCTTTTTTCCTACGAAAGTTATAAGAGCATTGAAAAACCATAGATGGCGTTGGGACAGTACACGAAAACGTATGACGAAATGTTTGCTTGTTATGACAAGCTTACTCGAGAGGCATTTACTTACTGGGAGGATGCTTTGGTCGGAGGACTACAAGGATGACGAAAATTGGCGTCTTGAAACACTTGAAAATTGTACCACTATAACGAACCAATGAAAGCCGCAGAGAGAAGAGGAAGTTATTTTTATTAGAACAAAATGATTTCAAGTGCCCTACTGTTATTTTAACATTTCTATTGCCTATGCTAGTGAATTAAGGAGAACTGTAATAATGCACTAGGCGAATTTTCGTCATACGTGTATGGTTCCAACGATATTTATGGTTTGTCGAAGCGCTGATCAACTTTCGCTGAAAAAAGGAAGTGCTGCCTTAAATTTTTCACTGTAACTGTAACCTTGTTTTAAAAATCCAAATCTCGAGTGAATATCTCCGAATAACTTTGTCTGATACCTCATCTCGATTGGTTGAACGGAACGGCAGCTGGAGGCCTTCCACATGTCGTTGATGGTTTTTATGACCACCCTGCTTATTTCACAGAATGAAAAAGAAAAACCCAAAAAATAAATTTACGTTATACATGATTTACTGTGCCATTTTCCTTTACTAAATAGAACACAAACTTACATTGTGTTCAAAGATAGTGCACTCACTTAAGAGCTATAGTTACAAAATTAAACAAGTTACAGTTTTTCGAAAAGTTCATAAAATTATACAAATTTAATATGACTTCTATTCTACGTGACCATCCTGCAGAAGCCAGTGCCTTTGATGTTTAACTACTTACTACTACAGCAAATGTTTCAAACGCTTATAATATTTAAAAAAGAATGTTCCAACACTGATGGGCTTTATCTGTATATCGGTGGTACTCATGTGTTTTAAAATTTCGGACTGAAGAGTGTTGAAGGGTTTTAACTTTGACTACGACCTCAGATTTTGGAGAGCGGTGACATTGAATATCTAGAATTTTATAAGCATATATATATATTTTTCAATTTAATTTGTTCCAAAATGGTTTTTTGTATTTTGTAATTATAGCTTTTCAACAGTGGGATACTGTTATCTGAACATTCTGTATTTCACTGCTCTTTTAATTACTTTTTTTCTAAAGCATATTATATAAACAATGATATAGGCCGTGTGAGGCGATTTTATTAGTAGGGCTGTATTGTTTGCTTTCCCTCATGTCATTCGTATTGCGTAATCACGGAGAACGACAGTCCTACGAGTGACAGAGCCTACACCAACTACCAACAGTCCAAACAACTGCGACTCTCTCTATATATACAGCTAACTTTGCCGGAAAGTTTGTGTCCTCATTTTATCGCCGAATCCTCTAACAGTTTTTCTAAGATTAATATATGATTTTAATCGGTGCTGAAATCGGTGACTGACGTCGGGAGTTTATTTAGGAAAACTAGTTTTTTTTATTAAATGTAATGTAAAGAGGGGACTATTTAACTCCTGCGTATTGACACTGAAACAAGCTCAACTGAGTTAGTGATTAGCAGACACGACATGGCCAATCGATTTGGGCGGAAGAATACGTGCAAAATTCACTTCTATTCCTGATAGCATCTCCCTGATTCTAATACGCTTTTTTTCTAAGAATCTTTCTCCATGCGAAAAGCGCGTTCGCTTCCCCCCCCCCTCGTTCTCACTAGGCCTAACATAAGATCGGCCTGAATGGAACCGGGAGTGAGCCGGTTAAACGAAAATCTGGTTAAAGCGTAGAATAAAAAAACTATATTTAATTAATGGATGGAACTGCATTAAAAGAAATGTTTTAATTTACTCCAAAAGTTTTAGAGTTACGATTAACCCATTTATGCCTAGCGTCACTTTTTTGGGACGGCATTTTCGCTATCAGTCGAAAACGTTATTTATTTTTCCTAGCCTTTATTCGCGAGTATTGAACCTCAATTCCACAAAATATTTTAATATGGCCAAGTAGGATGTTGACATTTTAATTTTTATACATAATGATGTTAAATGAAATCATCCCTTGTTCAAACAGTTGACATCAGAAATTTACCAGTTACTGCTGGTGTTAGCAAAAATCGAAGAAAGTCGCAAAAATATCTAGGCACGAATGGGTTAAAGTTTTAAAAACATCAGTCTTTTTGTTTCTACTGAAGACTCGAGTTCGACAACTTTAAAGCATCACTTCGATGGAGGGAACTGATACGCGTTGTTCTACACATTATAAAGCCTTTTCCAGTTCGTATGCTCCATCTTTATGTAATATGACAAGGGTCAGAGTCAGTCCTTTTCGGAAATTAAAAAAAAAATAATTAAATCAAATGCGGCCGGTTAAGTACCTACTGTATCTTATTCTGTTTTGAATCTTGAACATTCATTGAAATTGAAGCAATTTTTTTCCTGGTTACACTACTCACGTCGCATTTCTGCCATTGTTTCGCCCATCAATTATTGCATTGCGTTTATCATTCTTATATATTATAGAGGGCTTTAAAAGTTATAAATTTTTATTTATCTCCCGGGGACCCTTTAATTTTCTAACCATTTAAAGCTTAAATTTTCGTTTATAATTCATAAAACGATACAGATTTTCATTGCTTTCCTTCCATATTGAGCAGCAAATGAAAAATTTAACTCGTTTTAGTTTTAGTTTTACTTATTTTTTATTGTCTTCTGATCATATCCCTAAAAAGTAATGATATATCCCCATATAAAATCCCTTAACGGTTAAAAGTTTGTGACGCAGCATTTTACTTTATAGCTATATGACTTTTAAATATGGGTCTTAAGAATAATGATATCAAATTTCGAGTGACGCCCTGGTGTGACTTTATAAGATTTGTTTTTAAATTCCATTATAATTACTCTTGTTTTATTTTCTGAAGAAGATTTACACATTCAAGCAATGTTTTTCATTTTCAAATACACTGTCAAATATATCACACTTCCACTGAGCCTATATTATACATTCAAATGAATTTAATTTATCTTTTGCATCACGCTATCCAAAAGGGCGAATAAAATTTACGCAAATATTTACTTTGTGCCATAGTGTACAAACTAAATGAAATAAATTCAAATACATAGTGTGTTACAAAGAAAACTTCTGTGCAAATTTTGCTTGACCTTTTGGATAGCGTGACGCAAAAGATAAATTAAATTATTGATATAAATTCATTTGAATACATAATATAAGTTCAGTGAAAGTTTGATATATTTGACTGTGTATTTGATAAGTAAAAGCACTGCTTGAATGTGTAAATCTTCTTTAGAAAATAAAACAAGTGTAATTGTAATGGAATTTAGAAACAAATCTTGTAAAGTCACACCAGGGCGTCACTCACAATTTGATATCATTATTTTTAAGACCCAGATTCAAAAGTCATATAGCTATAAAGTAAAATGCTGCGTCACAAACTTTTAACCCGTTAAGGGTTTTGTATGGGGTAGATTTACTGGAGAGTTGATGACTGTTCTTGAATAAGATATTACGCGAGCTTTCAGAAAACACGCCAAGAGGTATAAATATGAGAGCAGGTCACACATTACAGTCAGTTATGAGTTCTCGCTTGCAAGTAACACATTACTGTATACACGAGCCAAAGAGCTCTTATTGTTCTATTATAAGCGACGTTCTTTCGCTTGTTTTGCAAAGTTTTATTTTTAAAGTTTTTCTGAATTCTGTACTGTACTCTGTGAAACAGTCAAGGGTTCTGCTCAAGAATTCGAGAGCTTTTAGAATGTGGAAGGGTTTTATTGTGAGGGAACTGCAGTTACAGAAGAAGACAATTTCTTAGCCTTTTACAGGCCAATGTTCTCAATTGGGAACATCAAATTAAAATTTTATTGAAAAATGAAATTTTATCAATATTGACTTGAAACAATAAGCATATAAAGTTAAAAGATGACTTGATTTTTTGAAATAGAAGTTGTATTTCTATCATTAGTAGTAAGCAGGACAAAAAATCATGGAAATAAACCATTTTCTTACATTTTTGCAGAACTATCTTGATACACGCCCACCCCATAAAATTTAATTCACACCTTTGCTTAAATTTAAAAATAAATCTTTTATTATTTCTTAATAGTTCACTTATTATATAAACTACCCATTAGTATATCCCGTTTTTGAAACCAAACTTAAAGTATAGTCAGAAATGACCTATGCTCCTAATTGAGACCACAGTGGAAAAAAAAAATATTAGAAGACAAAATATGCAAAAAGAAAAAAAAAATATGCCTGGATCTCATTTCGGTCTGTAAAGGTTTAGACTGACTGTTTTCTCATGAATTACTGCTCATGAACTGAAGATTCTTCGTCGAGTTTCGAGAAAGAATAAATTTTGCGCTTCACCCTCTGAAGTGGACAGGTACCTGGAAACCTACCTCAATATTATCGAATTGTATCCATGTTGCATCGAATTGTATCCCGAAGGACAGTTCTCATTCAGGGGTATTAAAAGTCTTCGGATAAATAGCCGTCACCCTTAATTTGACGTTACTACGTTAATTGCGTCTACAGGAAACGATAACTTTAATACGTGTTTCGTGAGTACCAAAGTGTACGAGTTTCGTGAGTATTTAACAAAACAGACTACAAGGTAAAAAAAAATTCTGAAACGTTACCCCCCAAAAATGGGGCAGCTCTTGTAGTTTAAAATTGCGGAAACGTTTCCGAACCATGCGGGTAAAGTATTTAGAAACGTTTCTGCATATGTCGGAAACATATTTACCTATTTTCCTGCATTTTATGTAAGGTTTCTGGAAAAGATGGGTAACGTTTCTGTATATTTTGGTAAAATTTTGAGTAACCTTTCCGTGTATTATGGAAAGGTTTCCGAATTAACGAGTAACCTTTCCGGGTTTTTCAGAAAAAAGGTAACATGCACTAGATGAAGCGTTTCGAGTAACTTAAACTAGATAGCAGCACCAAACTCTATCGGAAGGAGCGGTCAGGACTAGCGACCAGAATCGAACGCATGACCTACGCATTCGGAGCAGAGCACGGTACTACGACGCTGCGGTTTTCTTGCCGAATTTTGCTTTAAAAGTAAACTGACTGCTGCAAAAGTTATTTGTGGTACGGCTTGTTTTGGAAACTTAAATTTTTTTTTTTGGAAGTATTTTGTAAATGGAGAGAAAATACCATAATTAATAAATATAAATTAAAAATCTTAAATCTTTTTTCTTCTACATAAATTATTTTCTGGAGATAATGTGCTGTTTTATTTAAGTATTCATCCGTTTTATTTAAGTATTCATCCGGCGACGTCACCTGGTGACTGGTCACAAATAAACTTCACAGTGACCACACAGTGAAGTTACATCACTCACAAGTTACCAGACCCTTATTATCGCATGGGCAAATCGGGACTTTGCCCAGGGCCCCCAGTTTCAAATGTTGTTCTGAAATATTCTTTTATATGTCAAAATATTATGAAAAAGAAAACAAATTTTATAGATGGGGACCCCCAAATTCATCAATGCCCGGGGCCCCTGTTGGTCATAATCGGGCTGTGCAAGAAGTTACAATGTGACAGTCCTGTGACAATTGTGACCCTCTGTGACGTCACAGCGACTCTTTTGTGACCATCTGTGCTATTAGGGAAGACGCGTTCACTGTTATCCCTCTGTCTCTTGGCACTTGGCGCATGCGCGCGAAGTCCCAAATAAAGATTTCCTTTTCCCCGTATATACTTTACCCCGAAATATGGATTATGTTTCCGAAATCGTGAGTTCGAGTAGAGCATGGGTAGGTTACGCTATACTTTCGGAAACCTTACCGCTGTAAGTATGTAACGTTTCTAAATTTTTTTACTGTGTACATTTTCCCCGTCTCTTTTCGGAGGGGTGAGGAGCATCGAACAAGGAAAGAACGTGTTTTTTGACAGGTGCTGGGCTTCTGATTCTCTCTGCGAAGGAAAGGGGACGTTTTAGAATGTTTAACAGTTCATCAAACGCACAATAAAACACACACGCTAGGTTTGTATACCACATAGAGGAAAGAGGTTCTCACGCTTGTTCACCCTGTCGGATAAAAACAATAGAATTTCCGATAGTGATATCGGAATGATACCAATAACTTCGTGGTAGCGCACAGATATACCCTTTCGAATATGACGTCATGATTGGGGAAAGGGTGATTTATCCTTTCTGGAATGGTTTCCGATAACATTGTCGTAGGGCCCCTGGAACTTTCTACATACTCCGGAAATTCAAGCGTTCCCTTCCAAACGAACCCGCGATTTCAGCTGAGTTTCTGCAACACTACGCAAATTATTTCATTGTTTTTCACAGTTTAAAATGCATTACGATATATTGGTAGCCTGCCATTCTTGTATGTATGCATTATAAATGTTTTCATTTTACGCAACTTTCATAAAAAGTTTATATATGTATGTGTGTGTTTAACAACACATTTTTAAATAAATTAAGTGATTTTGTATTTTAAAAGATTAAAAATATGTGAGTTAATTAAATCTACGGACATTTCAAGAGGTACAATTATTCTCCCTTCATCAGAAGAAGAATAAATTACAATGTGAATGAAATTGTTAAATTAAATTCTGAAACATATTCTAATGTGTTCTGACTCTGAGGAAGAGAGTACCTTTGTGTTTTTCTAAATGTATATATGTCGAGTTTATTTACTTTGAAATACATTTCTTTTTATATTATTTTATTTAATCCTTTTAAAACTAATTAATTTTTTTCCAAGCAGAATATTTTGTCGTAAAATTACTGGTGCTTTATCTTTTTAGCAAGTAATGATATAGTTTTCGAAGATAAAGGTTTTGAATTTAGACATTCAATTATTGAACAGTCAATTTAGACAATTACACAATACAATTTTGTCCTGTTATTCTACAAAAAAGTTTCAACCTTTTATATAGAGAAATACTGAACGAATCCGTGTGCCTGCCTTTACTTAAAAGCCTCTCCTTATATTCTCGACTCTTGAAACTTGAAATATGTTTCACAGAAGCACAAGACTAAATAGTCCTAGAGCGTACTTTTGCAGGAAGTTGTGTCGTTCCATTTATTTTATGATTCTTATTTATTTGCCGTGCGCTTTTGTAGCAATTCATTTCTTTTCCAGGAAGTGAGCTATTGATATGTTCTTACAGAGTGTAAAATATTCTTGAATAGATTAAAGGAACAAAGTCTTGCGATACTTCAAAATAAAGTTCTAAAGTATTTTTAAATTATATACCTGCAAGGTCCTAAAACTAAATTTTTTTTCTGATGGGTAGTTTAAATAATAAGTGAAATATTAAGAATTAATATTTTTTTTTTAATGAATTAAGTTTGTATCAAGATAGCTCTGTAAAAATTTATGGAAATGGCTATTTTCATGTTTTTTGTGTTCAGTGTTCCACTGATGATAGAAATGCAACTTCAAAAAATCAAGCCATCTTTTAACTTTATCTATTAATTTTTTCAAGTCAATATTGGCAACATTTGATTTTTTAATGCATTTTTAATTTGATGTCCCCAATTGGGAACATTATCCTGTGGAACGTTAGTAGCACCGCGACTCTTTCTGGAGTTACAAAGCAGTCCCTTTGTCTGCCAGCTGCAGGACAGGCCTTCTGTTTGAAGTGGCCCGGTTGCAAACATTTTTTGGGGCCCCCAAACATTATAGATGCTAAAAATTCATTAATTAAGAGACCCATTTATAAAGCAAACATTAAGAATGAACTGAAATACCATTAATAAAATTTTAATGGTCGTGGTAATTAGGGTTGAAGGCCGGCTCTAAGGTAGCTGGCACCCTGGACAAGCTAATTTTTGGCGCACTGGATAGGCTAATTTTTGGCGCCCTTTTTAAATAAATCTTACTCGTTTATGACGACTCTTTATTTAAGAATAACCCAGATTGAATGAGGAAATCGGAAATACTTTGATTGTATAATGTTAAGTTTATGGGAGTATAACTCGCTTTTAACAAGTAAAACCTGGTTATATCGAGGAATATTTTTGTGATTTATAAAATTTCTACTGACTTCCACCTCACCAGCTCTGATAATCCTTTCTTAGAAAAAATCTTTTAACATTCCAAAGTCAATAAAGACGACGATGATAACGAAGAATACAAGAAACTACAAATAGAGCTTACCTGACCATGGGCAAGTGGGACAGTCTGACGTTGGATAAACCTTAAAAAGAAAAAAAAATCCGTTCTCTCTCCTAAGATTATGTTTTCATGGCGCCCCCAAAACATATAGCGCCCCTAAACATATAGCGCCCCGGGCAGCTGCCCGAGTTGCCGGTACCTTGAGCCGGCAAGGAGGTCTAAACCGCAATGAATATGTATGCTAAACCTGTGGGGCCGTTTATCACCCATTTCAGTTAACCTGCATTACTAATACTGAAAAATGTGAGAAAATATGAATCTATTCACTCTGGAGATCTACCGACCACCGAGAGTGACATTAATTGTTTCAGAGTAGTTTAGTTAGTAATGAAGACAGTAAAATAAATATTTTGTTGACCAACTACCTATTTAAAATTTGGAAAAGAAGCCCACAGAGGAAGTGGGGGGGGGATGACTTAAAGCTTAGGTCAAATTAAATAAAATCAATAATTTTATACTCAAGTTAAACTAACCAAAATGTATGTTTGAATATTTTTCTTCACATTAAGTCCATTAATTTAATATAAGAGGACATTTCATTAGTCATTGCTGCCAATTTGATTTGTCGCTAAATTTAACAACTTTTCACTGTATTTAAGGAATAAGTATTTAGAGAATAAATTTTTTGGAAAGTGACATTTTTGATGACCTTGCTCTCTAATTAGATTATAGATTCGGATGAATCTGGAGTACTGTTTCAAACTTTCTAAGATTTAAAAATCTAATCAGTACTACTTTAGAAAAGAAATGAAGCGATGAAATGTTTAAGAATGGATCGTGGATAAACATACATATCAGGGACGTAGCCAGAGAATAGGCGATGGAGGCCTCGGCCCCTTCCGAAATTCATACACTCATGTCCATAAATTAAGAATAATGAAGTTCAGGCAAAGAAAGAGAAAGAAGCAGAACAAATTTGACTTATTTGTAAAGTCTATTTATTAAACAAAAAGTAAAGAGCAAAAAAGATGCTATATGTTTGACATAATTAATAAAAATTGCAATTTTTACTCCCTTGACCAAATTTAAAAAAAGAACCTATTTACAAAAAACAGTATAACATGGTTAGTAGGATGGTTAATACGGAGTATGTCTCCCGGACGATGCAATACAGGTATGACAACGCCTAGGCATGCTGAGTATCAAATGATCAATCTGATCTTGGGGAATATTACACCACTCATCAAGCAATGCACTCCGAAGTTCCGGTAGACAGGTGGGAGGGGGTTGACGGGCTGCAATTCGTCGGCCAAGCATATCCCACACATGCTCTATTGGATTCAAGTCCGGTGAGTATGCTGGCCAATGCATACGGGTGATATCCTCCGATTGAAGGCATTCGTCTACAATGTTTGCACAGTTGAGGACGGGCGTAGTCATCCATAAACACAAATTCAGCACCCATGGCGCCCCGAAACAAACGTACATGTTGTTCCAGAATGACATCCCGATAGATGTGGCCTGTCATCGTTACACTCTGAACATGCAGGTCAGTTTTGGAACCAAGAATAATTCCTCCCCAAACGAGCCATCCTGCACCACCGTAACGGTGTCTTTCAATGGTGTTCTCTTGGTGGTAACGGGTACCTGGCGCTCTCCAGATGAATGTCCGGCGAGAATCAGACTCCAAACTAAACCTGGACTCGTCGGAAAACATCACACAAGACCACTGTTGCGGTGTCCACAATGCATGCTCTCTATTCCAGGTTAATCGCAGGCGACAGTGAGTTGCGGTAAGTGGAACACATCTGACAGGCCTACGAGCATATAGACCAATGTGCCCTAAGCGTCTGTACACGGTCTGCCTTGAAACTGTCGTACCGGTAGCTGAAGAGAGCTGACGAGACAGGTCTGATGCTGTACTCCGTCTGTTTCTTTTGGCAGTAACTGCCAAATAGCGGTCCTCATTCGGCGTTGTAACTCGGGGGCGACCTGTGCTGTAACGTCTACTCACATTACCATCATCTTGGAATCGTTGCCAAAGCCTGGAGATGACACTCCGGGCGATTCCAAGTTCCTCGGATACTTCCAGCTGGATACGTCCATATTCCAGTCGTCCGATAATTCTGTCACGTAAAACATCATCCAAATGCCTCCTTTTGCCATAACTATGCGGTTTTTGCACTGAAAGGCTTTCACAGCGCTTGTGAACAATTTTACTTCTTTGCCTGCCAAGAATAACTTGCCACCATTCCTTATATACCCCTCTCTTACACTCTCATCATTGTGACGTACCATCCACGCCATCTGGTGGTTTCCTGTAATTTGCATATTCTTCTTCAAGATGTGTGTGATCATTCCACAGGTGAAATTTTTATTTTAGAGATCAATTTCTGTGTGATTTTGAATTATCCTTAATTTATGGACATGAGTGTACTTTTCTTAATTGGATGTCAATAATCAAGCTTTTTCGTAGAAATGCTATCTTAATTAGAAATGCCTCCTTTTGGACCCACCCCGATTTATCTTTTTTTTTTTTTCTGGTTATGTGCCCGAGACGTACATTTCAGTCATCCAATTTCATGTGTACTTTTATCCGCTTTTATATTCTAAATATTCAAATATAGTATGAGTGCTATTTTAAGTATGAGGGTTCTATTAGAAAATAGAGCAACATCAATTCGAAATCTATTACTAATTTCAGTTGGTACTTTTTTGTAATTAACCCCTTATTGGTAGGATATTTTTCGAAATTATTATTATTATTATTATTTTCCATAGTTTCCAACCCTTACCGAACACATCTAACCGCGTTTTGGAAACAGTAAATTTTTAATATCTTTTCAAAATGTTAACCAACCCACACGTACATTTGGAAATTAAATATGGTATTCAGTTGTCCACGATCTTTTTCAATATTCTAACATAAAAATCACTGTACATATAAAGTGGTTAATTATATTCGCTAAATGTTATCAACTGTACGTCGCATGGCACGCGCCGTGGAAGAAGAAGGGGTTGAGATCGATTAATGTGTTTGAAATATTTTATATTCCTAATTTTCAATAAACACAGTTTTAAAAGAACTGACTTTTTCTACTTCAGAATAGCCAGGGCCGGTTTTAGGCATTTTACAGGCGTAGGCGAGAACTGATTTTACGCCCCTTCATATGACAGATGGTTTTACGCCCCTTCATATGTGAGATGTTTTACGCCCCCCCACCCCTTCTTTGAACTGCTTCCCTTACCACTCCCCTGCCCCGTGATCAGAAAAGCGCTAAAAGTAATTTAATAAAATTGAAGTATGTATTTTTAAATTTTATGAAATTTATGTACTGTTAAAAGTTTGCAAAATATTAAAAGATAAAGCGTCCTTATTATTTTCTCTCAATATTAAGAATCACGAATCTATTTGAAAATTATTAATTGATATAATTATACAATTAATATAATTTTTGAGATGACTCATAATAATGAAAATAAAATCCACACTACTAGAGTAAAAGGATTTTCACAATTGAATATTAAAATTCATGCTATGCTTTAATAGTCATTGGAATTTAATGGCAAAATTTTAGATGTAAACATGCAATCTTTGAACTTACCAAATGTTTGGCTGCTAGTCTCGAGAATCGCTAAATGAAAATGGTTTATTTCACTTTTCTTATTATAATTTTCATTCAAAAAGTTTCCTACAGTAATAAGTAGATACAGTAGCTTTTCTTTCGTTATCGAAGAAAAAATGAAATCTACTCGTTTGATATTGTTTTACTGAATATTAATTTTCCATTCAACTTATATTAGGTTATTAATTAGACTATATTTACATGATATTGAGATGTTTGAATCGTTATGACATTATATACTATTCCACTTGATTTTTCAAAGACATATGCATACATTATTTACAACATGAATAAAACAATGAATAAAAGATAAAGAAATATTCTCTGAAAAAAAAAATAATTTTAATAAAGTGTAAGTAAATAAAGTATAAACTCAAATAAAATCAGTTTTTAAACGAAGTTAGCGTCATAACAATTTACATTGGTGCATTTAAACATGTAATAAATATTTAAAAAATAAATACAAATGACTCATAATAATGCAAATAAAATCCATTTATTTAATTAAAAAATTATAAGAATTTAAAGTAAAAATTCATGCTATGCTGTAATGGTTATAGAAATCTAATTGAACAATTGTACATGTACACGCTTAGTCTTCGAACTTACCCCTTGCATGGTTTTCGCTCGCTTGCAACCTCCTTGAATACGGGCTAGAATCCCTTAGAAAGTCCCCACGCTGAGCATCCCTCCTATAGGCCAAGGACCCTAGTGCAGTCAATCGGACTTAATCCACATACAAACAAACATATCTTGTTGCTAGTCTCAGGAATCATCGTTTGAACATGATTCATTTCATCTTTCTTATTAGAATTTTCATTTGTTTAAAAATAATTTTCCTAGAGTAGTAATACACCAAGTAGATATTGCTTTGCCATCATTTCTTATTACCAAAAATATGTCTTTATGAAAAATATTTAGTGAATATTTGTTTTAAATGTGTTTTAGATTATTAAATCCTAACTAATATTATAAATGCGAAAGTGAGTTTGTTTGTTTGTTTATGACGCTTTCACACCTAAACCGCTGAATAAATTATGATGAATTTTGGTTTTAGATATAGATGGGACCCTGGAGAAGGTTATAGGCTACTTAGAATTTTAGATTTTTAATTACTTCTTTAACTCTTAATTAAAAACCGTTTTTACGTTGCCATGCTTGGCGAGTTTCGCCCGTGTCAAGTGATTCATGTTTTGAGCTAACAAGAATGCTATTACTTCAATGAAGAAGCACGTGCATCTGAAAAACATTAAATAATACGGAAATTATGCGAGTTTCATGCCAAATCTATCTATCTCTAATAATAAAAATGAATGTACTCCAGGCAAATCTACAGAAAGCAGAGCTTTGAAAATTTGAGCATGACTGGGCCCATGACTTCGGTAAAGTATACCTGAGGCTCAGAAATTTTAATTACTTTTCTAACTATTAATTAAAAACCGTTTTATCTCCCGCACAAAATGATTTATGCTTTTGAAATAAAGCAGAAATTCTATTTGCAAAATCACATGCATTTGGAAAAGATAAATAAGTATGGATACGCCAAATTAAAAAGCATAAATAAAGGAAAGTGTACTTACGTATTATCCCGGTGGTCCGCCAAGACGAGCGATTTTTTGACGAGATAAATGACGGCCACATGAAATTATTAATGGTTTTGAATACGATTGGCAACAGTTTGGTAACTCATTTGACGAAAAAACAGTTTGGCGGGAATGACCGCCGGGATAATACGAAAGTACCAAGAAAAGTCCAGATGTGTTTCTTAAAGTTCGTAAATTTCCAAATCCTACCAATAATATAAATGTGTACGTTTATGTGTTTGGATGTTTTTGACTGAATCACACAAAAATGGTTGGAAAATTTTGTAATGAAGATAGCTTATGCCCTGGATTAACATACAGGCAACCTTTCAAGCATATAGCATAAATAATTCTTTTACAAAAACACTCAAAATAATGCTAATGGATTGCGCTCTATGGAAATTTTGTAGCTACTAAACCGATTTTAAAACTTTTTTCACTGATTGAAAGTCCTAGGCCTATAGGGTCCTAGACCTATATGGGGAATTCCTCTGTGTGGAATTTTCTAAGAGATCCTAGCCCGTATTTTCGCGAGGTTTTGGATAAAAACACGGAAAACTGCGAGCGGCTAGGTCGACAGGCGCGACCGGAGTTTGAACCTGGCACCTCCCGCCTTCCAGTTTTGAGAGCACTCTTAGACACTGGGGGGACCCTGAGTGAGTAGGCTACCTTTTATGCATATATCACAAATAGTTCTTTTACAGGGATACTCATAAGAATTACAGTACGCTCTATGTGCATCTCTGTAAGTACTGAACAGATTCCAAAACTTTTTTCACTGATAGTAAGCTACACTAGTCTTGAGTATTATAGACTAAAATTCATGCATGTAGCACAAATAGTTCCTTTACAGGAACACTCAAAATAATTCTAATACATTACGCTCTATGGGCATCTCTTTAACTACAGAACCGATTCTAAAACTTTTTCGCTAATAGAAAGCTGCACTATTCCTGATTAACATAGGCTAAAATTCATGCATATAGCATAAATATTTCTTTTACAAGAACACTCAAAACAGTTCTCAAATACTGCCGTAACTGTCTCTATTCGCCAAATGCCAGAAAAAAAATCTAAATTTAGTAATTCTGCATACTCTCTTATTTTAAATGAAGTATACTACCATGCATTATACTTCATTTAAAATAAGTAAAAAGCAAATAATATTTAAATGCAGTTTCTTTAGTCGCAAACATATTTGTTACACATGCTTCATTTCTCTCGGTACCTAATTCTAAAGCCGACGCGGACGAAGTCGCGGGTAGCCGCTAGTAGACAATATTTATGTATTATTGAAATGTTTGAAGCTTTATGAAATTAGATGCTGTTGTACTTGTATGTTTAAAGGAATGTACAATGTGCGTATATTGATCGCAACCTCTTCTCTCTGTTTTAAGTGTTTCAAACACAATATTCTACAGGTACTCATTCATTAAAAAAAGTATGTCATGTGATAACGTAAATTTGGGTATTTTTTATAAAATAAAAATAAATAACCTCAAAACATTTAAAAAAAGTATGATTATGAACTTCAATCACCTTTTAAACTGTGTTTACATTATAACAGTCTTAGTTTTTAAAATACATTCGACATGTCGACAAAAAAGCTAATCTTTCAAATAAGTCGTAATAATGCAAGTAAAATCATTTAATCAATTATAATAATAAATAAGAACTGAAAATAAAATTTTTTAATCGATACTTCATTGCTCATGAAAATTTAATTGCACAATTAAAGATTTAAAAACAGTACAGTATTTGAACTTACCAAATGTCTGGCTGCTAGCATCTGGAGTCGCCGATTCACAGTGGTTATCTTCATTATAATTTTGTTTTAAAAATTTACTCACGCTTTCCCTCATTTTTTTCTCTAACTTTCTTTTGCTTTCTGAAATAAGCTCCGGATGGACGTTTTCTATTCATGTTTAAAGATGAACATCGTTAGCAAAGTATCCCCTTTGAAACAGAAAAAACGAGTATTCCCCGCAATCTCACGTGCAAAAGATATCCAGACGACCGAGCAGGTAACCAAGTGCTATACTGACATGAGAACTGAGTAAACCCTGAGAACTGAGAATACCTAATTGGGTAAACTATGTCCCTCTCCGCAGAACTGGACTTCTGTCATTTGTCATTTGTTGATAGTAAACTAATGGAAAGTATCTGTTTCCGATTTCTAGTCTACGCATATGCTGCCCTAACCTCTTTCTCCGCGGGTGGTCTTTCTGCCCTTGTCCTGGTAAATGTAAACTGTTATCTTAAATATTCTTTAGAATAAGCTAAATGCTTAATTTACTATTTCAATTAACTCTTTAATGTCATGCCAGAGAAATATTCTGTTAATAAAATACTAGTACATGATCTATAGGCAAAAAAGGCAGTTGTCAAAATTACTGGCTATAGATAAGGTGACCACACGTCCCGTTTTTAGGTGGCTTGTCCCGTTGTCCTCAAGCACAGCTTCGAGACTCCGTAATGTCCCGTTTTTAGAAAGAGAGCAACCTGCGGTAACGATTTCAATAAAGGCCGCTAAAAATCTAAAATCATCCGAAGGCAGTGTCTGTAAAAAAAAAAAAAACCTAACCTCCCTCCCTCCCCTCTCGAGACGCAAAGAAAACAATGGGGGATGCATTATTTTTGTGTTTGTTCTTTTTTTTTGTCAACTATTTCAATTTATTTAATTTTTATTTCTTTTTTTTTAAAGTCGTGTTCCTCTATTGCTTATTCCGCCCCCCCCCATCTCCACTTTATTCTACACTTTCACTCAGGTTCTCTAAGATTTTTTTTTTCCCTTCCGAATGACAACTTCCTTTTTTCCGTGTGTCCTTTTGTTTACATTCCTCACTTTCTTACCTTCCTGCCTTGTGTCGCATGATGTATTTGAAGTCGAAGAAGGGCCTACCCCTTGTACCACCCGTAAACGTACGTCTTGCACTATTTTTTATAGTATATGCGTGTTTAAGCAAAGATTTCTTTTATATTTTATTTTGAAATTAACATCAGCACAAGCTTTTTTGCACGTTCTCTTAACAACTAAAAGATACCCAGACTGAAATTCAGTCTCTCTACACTATTACCTTAAAAACAGCAGATGTCCCGTTTTGATTAAGAAAATATATACACTATTGCCAAAAAGTAGATGATGTCCCGTTTTGAAGGAAAAAATAAATGGCCACGTTAGCTATAGAACATGCAGCGTTATAAGATTAAGATTATAAGACCCCCCTCAATTTGGAGCCTCATCAGAAAGTGGGGGACTTCTGAATATTGGCACACCTTGGAAACTACTACAGACTGCCGAGAGGACTTTCGGAACTACGGATTTAACGTGCACGTACTGCGCGCGGTCTTTTGTGGTACGCCGGTATCGAACCCACAACCTTCTAGTTACGAGTCCAACGTCTTAACCACTGGGATATCACTAGAAAAACTCTATTCAAACATTATGTGATAAAGCTGATTTTACTCCCCCCTCTTCTGCTTGCGCCCTTCGAAAGGGCTATCCCCGTAACACACTCGCTGCGACTTTATTGCTTAAAAAACCGATTGCAAGAGCTGCGAACTCAGGAAACTGGAGCGATACAAAAAACTTAAGCCCGAAGCATCCCACAGCTGTAATTCATAGGGGCGCAGAAGTGGCTAAATTAAACATTTTTGTTAAAGGAGGGCGCCAAATGAAGCGCATTTCCCTTTTTACCAAGGCGATATAAACTTCCTGAAAATAATTTTTTACTCATTTCTTATCAAATGACTTAAACGATTCTTTGTCGCCCTACAGTACATTCCGATTGATCATAGGTGCACTAATGGAGTGGAATCTTACTCTGTAACGTTTAGCATGATCTTTCGGAATTTCATAGCGTGAAGGAATTTGGTTTATTTATCATCTTTAAAATGTCTCTCATATCTCCCCGTTAAAATTTTCTATCTGCGCTCCTGAGCTTAGTTCCCAGTAAATGGACTCTTGCTGTTCTATGGACACATTTATGTTTTGTCCTCTAACAGATTAGAAAAACTCTATTTAAACATCCTGCGATAAAGTTGATTTTACGCCCCCCTCTTCTGCTTGCGCCCCTAGAAAGGGCTATCCCCGCAACACCCTCGCTGCGACTCTGTTTAAAAAACCGATTGCAGGAGCTTCGAACTCAGGAAACTGAAGCATTCTTCAGTTGTAATTCACAAGGGCGCAAAAGTGGCGAAATGAAAAATTTTTGTTTAATAAGAGGCGTCAAAATCTGTCACATTTCTCTTTTGCCAACGCGATATGAAACACTTATGGCTGAAATATCCCACAGCTGCAAAAATTTGCTTTTTAATTTATTTTTCAGTTCTTTTCAAATGGCTTAGACGATTTCTTTGTCTCCCTCACTCTAGAATAAATTCTGATGAATCACGGCGTACTAAGGGAGTGAAAACCGAAATATACCGTGTTTACTCGAGTAATAGTCGTCCATTTTTGTCAATTTTTCATGTGAAAATGT